>CAJFCP010000116.1:2649155-2664175 GCA_904066005.1 Synergus itoensis | reverse complement strand
TATTTATTTATTTATTTATTTATTATTTATTTTATTTATTATTATTTATTTATTTATTTATTATTTATTATTATTTATTTTTATTATTATTTATTAATTATTTATTTTATTTATTTATTATTATTTATTATTATTTATTTATTTATTTATTATTTATTATTACTAATTATTATTATTATTATTATTTATTTATTTTATTTATTATTATTTATTATTATTTATTATTATTTATTTTTATTTATTATTTATTATTATTTATTATTATTTATTTTTATTTATTATTTATTATTATTTATTATTATTTATTTATTTATTATTTATTTATTTATTTATTATTATTTATTTATTATTATTTATTTATTATTTATTTATTTATTATTTATTTATTTATTATTATTTATTTATTATTTATTTATTATTTATTATTTATTTATTTATTATTTATTATTTATTTATT
Organism: Synergus itoensis; assembly: GCA_904066005.1. NCBI lineage: Eukaryota > Metazoa > Arthropoda > Insecta > Hymenoptera > Cynipidae > Synergus > Synergus itoensis. Next base: position 2,663,718 of record CAJFCP010000116.1, on the reverse strand, counting down.
TATTATTTATTATTCGTTTCATATCCCTTGACTTTATATAACCGGCGTTCTCTGGAGTTGCTCCGGTTGCATTCATAAAGGCATAATCTCATTTTCGAAATTTTTCCGTTCAAAAAACTATCGTTGCAAAAAAAAAATGTTTAATATTTTAAGGGCATGTGATAGTTTACCATAAAAGCAATTTCGTTTTCCCAACTTTACGCTCCCAATAATAAATATAATAGCAGATAAAAAAAAGGATGTGTTTTTTGTATTTTAGTTTACACAGAATATTAAAATAGCTTGTTTAGCTCTACTAAACAATAAAAATATTTGGCAACAATTGAGGTAAAAGAATGTGTTCTTGAGGAAAGTTTCTTTATCTGTCTAATTCAATCGAAGTAGTGTGACTTAGGATAGAACAGACTGTTAGACTGATTCGTATATAAAACGTGACTCCACGGGTGATCACGTTTTTGACCCGCTTGCACCAAAAGTCTCACAAGAGTAGTTTTCACTCCTGTTGGCAAACAAGTCTGTGGGTCATTTCAAATTCAAAGAATACTTATGAATTATTCATTCTCATTCGCCAAGAAAAAAGATTAAAATCTAATTCATTAGCAATAAAATTCACTCTTAATGATTTTAAATTTGAAAGCATTTATTATATTGAAAAAATCCTCGTATTATTTTCGCATGAGAAAAACACGAGGAAATCCGCGAGGATTTTTAAATTCTTCGAGAAATTTCCCGATTTCCGGGATCAAACCTATAATTATGTAAAAATCGCAAGTAAAAGGAAATTACAAACTTAAAAAAAAATTACAGTATGTAATTTCAAGATATTTTTTGTGTAAAAATAATAGTATTCGGCAGATGACATATTGAAAGATAGTTAAAGCAGAATATTAAACAGCTGGATTAATTTATTCGGTGAAATTTACTATGTTTAAGTTTGAGCTCATATTTTTTAATAACGAAATCATGCAATATGATTATGTTTGCGCGTGTTCGCAGAAAATCACCGACCCGATACACCTACAATTAGTGGAAGAAACTATGTAGATGAAAAATTAAGAACCGTGTTTGATGAAATCGATACAAGAATAACTTTAATTTAAGCAAAATTGATTCAAAACAGAAGTGAATAAATGAGAATCTATTTATTAATTAGGAAGTAGTATAGAAAGTATTAAAAATCAGGGATAAATATATAAATAATATAAAACTATATATAAATAATGTATAAACGTAAGAATTAAATTTCATGGGAATTCCCATATAAGTCGCGTGCGTCAAAACTTTGTACTGTACGTGTAAATATTATATTCAAGGATAAGATGAGTGGGATTCTGACTTCCTTGATATTAGCGGCTCTTTTTATTTAAAGTCTCGCAAGTTCAAGAAGATGAAGTATTTTCTCAAGATTAATGCAGCAGAAAGGTTTGCTTCTGTTTTTATTTTTTTTAACATGTTTTATTTAAACATAAAAATAAAATTCAAGACTTCACTTTATTAAATTTACATTTTATTTTTTAAATTTATATATTATTGAACAAGTAAGTATAATAGAATAAATAGAAAAGGAATAAAATTATAATAGAAATAAAAAAATTCAGTCAAAATCGATTTAAATGACGAATTTGATCGATATCACGTTTTTTTTGGAAGCCTGGTTTTCAGTTTTAGAATTATTATCGTTATGTCACGAAGTGTTAACGTTTATGTAGATAAAGTTCAATTGCACCTTTCTGCTTTCTCCTGTCAACAAAATAATTCAGAATATCATTTACTAAATGAAAACTATTCGTGAAGAAATGTAATAAAACTTTACTATCAATAAAATTAAATTTCATATATATATATATATTCATTATTGTACTGTAAGTATAAATAATGTCCTACTTTTTTTCTAAATATTAAAACTTGGTTTCTTACGGAGTAAATTTTATTTACATGTATTTTTTGCATAGAAATCTTATCTAAATAATGAAGGAAAATGTGAAAGCCAGAGAATGAGTAGTAAAAGAGTGCTTGTAAATCTAATTTATGCGCTTTAAAACACTGGGAATAATACTTACGTCATTGATTTCCTAATTTCTCGTTTTCAGGTGATTGTTTTTTAACATGCGTTTAAACTTCATTTCCAAATGTCGAGCTACATATTTCAGAGAAGGGATTCATGACTCTTTACAAATTCACTTAATTTCATTTGTTCCTATAAAGTAAAGTTAAAGACTAGTATCTAACCAATTGTAATTTCAATAAAAAAAACCATAATTCACCTAATTTTATTCAGTCAATTTTTTATATAAAGGAATGTAAACTTCTGAATGTAAAATTAGTCAAGCTTTTTAATTTCATCTATGTATAACAAAATTAATTTAACCATTTTTCATGTTAATAGATGAACAATTTCCACTAGGCACGAATATCCCAAGAACGTCCTAAAAACGTCCTAAGAAAGTTTTTAAGACGTTTTTAAATAGTATATCCGTTTTTTAACTCAAAAATATTATTCTTTGTTGTTAACTAACTTATTATACCGTTTATCTCAATACAAAAAAGTATAAAAAATTAACTCGAATTATTTATAGTTTCAAGTATAAATCTTGCGGTGAACGCGTCAGTTTTGACACAATAAATGCATATAATGTTAGCAGCTTCCGCCTTGTCTTGCAGCATTCACGGAAAATCGGTAAGGCAGCGAGAGAATAAGAGTCAGAGAGGAAAATAGTAAAAAGTGTAAGAAAAATTCTCACAGGCGGTCTTGATTCTTGATCTTTTCCGAGGTACATTACAGATATCCGGCGGAGATTTCGCCCGACGAAGCCGGCCAAATCACAGTCTATCTTCGACGGTCTTGCCGGGTGGAGCGATTCCTCCAGACAAGTAAATACTTTTAAATAAACAAATCGTGATCAATTAAGTAAAAAGTGTCTGCAAAGCGAAGAACCAACGTAATGTCGATCTTAAAAATAATTGCCGATCGCTAATTTAAGTGTCGTGCCGGGGAAAGTGTCGACAGAAAAAATTGGACTCTGCATACCATTTACGAAAGAACCAATAAGAAGAGCCATTGTTGCGCACTATTGACTTACCATTGGTCACGGAAGACGATATCAAAAAGGAAAAAAAAACGATAGGACTACTAGGTAATCTTCAGCGATGCTAATTAAATGTAATTAAAAAGTACATAAAAATTACAATAAAAAACCGGATCTTATTTATCAATTCACTCTATACTCACTTTTAAATGTTAATATATGCTCAAATCCGGATTTATTATTGAAGAATATGCTTAAAAAATTTTCTTGTTATGAAGATAATAATTACTACTTTATTTTATATACGAATTGGGGCAGATACAGTCTCAATTATCGTAGAAACATTCGCGACCCTCGCGATAACCTTTCTTGTTTATTCGATCTATGTCATGTTAGAAGAATTCAGACATTTTTTTTTATAAATATATTTTAAACTGAAAGTGATAAAACTTGAGGATTTGATAATTTCAAATTTCAATGACACGATAAACTGGTTTTTGATGTCAATACAGACTGATTTAATCTGTAAGCAAAATATGCAAATATTTATTCTCGCATAGTGAAGAGGAATAGAGTAAAGAATGAAGATAGTAAAAATCTGCAAATGCATAATTAATTATTCATGAATCGGATAAAAGGGAAGAAGATATACGAAAGTAGGATATGATAATCGTTTTGTTTATTCTGATACTTTCTGTTAAACTTTTTCCTGCACTGTAGAAACTGATCGAGTGAACACTGAAGAAATTTTTCAAATCAAAGAAAATAGGTTCTAAAAACAGCCTTATAGAAAATGCAACAAAGGTGTTTTGTCTTGTCATTGAGTTCTCCATGTTCCAATTTTCCAATTACACCTTGACACGCATCCCTTTACGTTTTCTACATTTTTTTCCTTTTTTAAACTTTCGACGAATTACCATAAGGAGAATCCTTCAAAGTCCCATTATTACACAGAAAATTGTATGTTGAGGGAGTTTTATAGAGTTTGCTTTTTTCTTCCTTAAGCAGCAATTATGACATTTAGCGATTTCAGAATAATTCTTATGAGCAAGCAAGTGGACTGATTGTTAAATGTTTACAACAATGAATTATTGCTTTCCATAGAGCGTTACGCAGATAATTATAAGGGGAGCAAAAAAAGGGTGAACTATTTTCTGAGGCATGTGGCGTTTAAATATGTAAGATTGAAAGCATGCTCGCACGTTCCGTTGCGATCGACTTATTTGTTCATAGTAGACTAGTGTCGTAAAAAGTGTAAACTGAGGTAATTACACATACCTATGTATTCTGAATCCTTTCAGAAATCGTTGGCAGGATGCAAAAGAAACTGCCTTTGACACTTCCGACCATTCTTTTGGCCTTTTCTCTGACCGGAGTGACTACTCATTCAACAGAGAACAAACTCAGAGGAATATACTCTTGGAAGTCCCTGGAATTTGCATTTCCAAATGATCGTGCTAGAGAAAATGCGATTTTTTTGGGACAGTTTAAACCTGGGAGTCCTGTGCCGATTGATGTTGATGTTGATTATGGAGGTAAAGAATTTTTGAATTTTTTTAATGTATAAGTTTATAACGCATAAGTTTTAAGGCATACCATTAATAGTAATTGCAATTTTTAAAAATCAAGTAGGTATTGTAATAACTCTTCTCAGCTAAAAAAATTCACGTGGAACTTTCACGTGAAATTCGGGTGGAAAGGAATATCCTTGAAAGTCCTATGAAATTCTTTAAATCTTGTGAAATTCACTTAAAGTTTTTAAGCTCTATTGAAACCCTTAGAAATCCTTTGAAAGCTTTGAAAATCTTCCAAATTCTTTGAAATCTCTTAAAATCGATTAACAGTTTTGTTATCCTTTTGAGAAATCCTGTTAAAATACCATCCTGGATTCTTTCAGATTTTACGAGACCCAATGATTGCAATTTCTAAAAATTAATTATTTCAATAGCTCTTAATCATTTTGTAATCCATTAGAGTTATTGGACTGAATCGAACAATCAGTATTGATGACTAACAATTCTTTGTGCTTCAAATGACATTATACGAAGCCAGCGTCCTTCTATCGATAACGGAATAGTTGGACAAGTGTCTTAGTATTGAAAAAAATTGTACTTAATTAAAATGATTATAGCAATTTATTATAATAAATATAAGTAGTATATAATATAAGTAAATATAATAGATATAACTATAAAGTTGCGCTAATTTTGAGTTTATTATTTAAATACTTTCCTAGATTAGGAAAGATTTAAAGTATATAATTTCTGGCCATTATTCAAGTTTATTTACAACTTCTTATAATATTTCAGTAAGTATTTTCGTTTTTCTGAAAAATGAAATCTCAATAATTCAAATAATTTGCAGGTAACTACGGCCCGGTGGTCTTTGTCGCGATTCCAAGATTCCAAGACGGCGTGCCAATGACTCTGGGATATGTAACAGATGCTGTATCAGCGGAAAATAATCCTGTAATAGCACCATATCCTGATTGGTCATGGAACAATTTGGGAAATTGCGAGGCCATTACAAGTGTCTACAGAGTACAGGTGTCTATAATATTTTATTTTTACTAAATAAATTCTCTCGAATTAATTTACTAATTATATTATTTACCGCATACTATTATGATTATCACAGAATCCAGATATTTTTGCTTATCTGTAATTTTCACGCCAAGCTCGAATTACAGATCTCATTCATAATGAGATATTTAATTTTAATTTAAAATAAAAAAATTTGATGACTAAAAATGGTTCATTTTTGCAGATTGATGATTGCAGAAGAATGTGGGTCCTCGACACAGGAGTCTTAGGAGAGCGTAGAATTTGTCCACCCCAGCTTCTTGCTTTTTCCCTCGATTCAAATAAACTTCTGACGAGATATAAATTTCCAAAAGGCCAGTACAAAGAAGATTCTCTATTCGTGACACCTGTCGTTGACGTTCGATACGTGGATGGAAAATGTCGAGACACATTTGTATATGTTGCTGATGTGACATCATTTTCTCTTCTCGTTTATGACCAACGTCACTCTAGATCATGGAAAATTGTTAACAAATTATTCTACCCATATCCTCCTTATGGCACATTTAATATTAAAAATGAGACCTTTGATCTCATGGATGGAATTTTAGGACTCGCATTGGGTCCTGTTAGGGCTGACGGTGACAGGATTCTCTACTTTCATTCGCTCGCCAGTAGAGTCGAATCCTGGGTCCCCACTTCCGTTATCAGGTATGTTTAATTAATTTTTTAACGAATTTCAGGTGTAAAAAGAATTATTTATAAACTTTCAATTTTTCGTAAATTAAAATTTAATTTTTCCAATTTGAGTTGAAATATAAATACTAGATGATGCAGAATATATTTCAAGCAGAGATCGAGATTTACGTAACAAGAAACTAGAGAAAAAATTGGAAAAACAATAGGTATGATGTAAAATTCCGTTAAACTTTAGAAAGCATCGTTAAAAACTCGAACCACAAGGTCAATCTTGAATTTCCGCCAGGCCTTTCACTATATTTATTTTTAACGTTTTTCAAATATAAAAAGTATATTAAGTATATATTTGATTTACTTGTAATATTTAATTGATAATCTTGTAATCCATATGATTAATCGAATTAAATTGAGTTTTCAGTTACTTTTCTCTAGTTTGAATAATAACATAACAGATTTTTAACATTAATTTTGTACAGTCGTAATAATCTTACATGCTTTGTATAAAAGAATATATACGTGAGTAAGTCGATATGATTTGCATAAAGAAAACATTCATTTAATTTTCAGTTGATGAATTCGATGAAAAAATTCAATACACACTTGTGAACCCAGATAAAAATACAAATGTAAAAAAATGAAAAATTTCATTAGGAATTTATGACGACGTAATTGACATAAAAAATGGAAAATCGTTCGATTTTTAAAAATTATTTATGTGTTTTCAGAAACTACAGCTTGTTTCACAATAGTGTGGAAGCAGAACCAAGAGCATTTAAATCTTTTCAAATGGAAAGAAGTTCCCAATCGGCTGCACAAGCAATGGATCGAAATGGGGTCTTATTTTATGGATTGATGTCTGATTTAGCAATTGGATGTTGGAACAGTAAAGATTATCCAGAATTTGGTGGCCTCAATATGGAAACCGTGGCTGTTGATGGAGACACTTTACAGTTTCCCTCTGGCGTCAAGGTTTCTGCAAAATTTAAAATATATATAAAATAATTCAGTCTGCTTTCATTTTGTTAAAATATCTAAAATTCTTTTCAACTCTTTGGATTCTTTAAATTTCATTTAATTTCAAGAGTACCTCAGAGTCGAGTAATACCGTTAAATTCAGATCATAAATTGAATTATTATTTCTTTTACCAGGTGATAACAGCAAAATCAGGTCGCCAAGAACTGTGGGTCCTAACTGCATCTTTTCAGAGGTATATGAGCGGTTCTTTGCATCCAAACGAGACCAATTTCCGCATTCAAGCGGCCTATATCGACGAACTGGTTCGTGGCACCAAATGTGATGTTAATTCACATGCAATAACTGTTACTCCTCGACCTCCATCCCTAACTGGCGGTTATGGACCAGTGACCTTCCCTAGATGAAGGTCGTGGTACCGCGAGGAGCCCTTTGAGTCGAAATATCACCAGACAAGTGCATCAATCTGGTTCCATCATTTTCCTACTTACGACTTTCATTATGATCACGATGATTTTCCATACCCATATTATCATTGTGATCTTCCATACTTCTCGCGGTACTTTGGTTGCACCAAATACTATCATAACTTCTATCACTACTTTCCAACTTTTTACACCTATTATGTTGATCATGGATGAAAAAAAGCAATTATTTATACTTCTTGATCAGATTATTCATGAAAAATCAAAACGGAATGATTTTTCTCATCTCAAATGACTTTTGAGTGTATGAGGAAGGAAGTTGTACCTTTTCATAAAGGTATTTTTATCTAATTTATTTAAGACCCAGATAGAAAAATTGACATGACATGATTGCTATAAATTATATATTTATTTACTCTATATAGTTACCGAAAATACTGATTCTAGAAAAATACAAAAAATAAAATATATCAAAATATATAAAATATATTCGGAATTTTAGATTATCGGGAAAAAGATGTGTCCCCAATGACTTTACTTTTTAAATCAGGAACTTTGGAACTTTTACCTTTCAGAGTATCATTTCTTGTCAACTTTTACAGGCCTTTAATTAACTTTTTTGTGATTAAAGAGCATTTTAAAAAGTTCACCGAGATGACTCGTATTCTTAACTCAATATAATGTCTTTCTCGTAATTTTTAATTCAAAGTCGAGTTCATTTAAGCGTTAAAGTTGATCGCATGCTTCACTGATTGCTTCCCTCTTTCCGGGCTATAAAATGAATTTTAGTTTATTTATTTAACAGAGTCTTTATTTGTTAATCAATGTTTGCTAAATATAGTGACTTGAAGCAACCTTTCATTTTTATTGAAAGAAGTAGTCAGAAATGATCATTAAATAATTTAATTTGGAAAATGTATTTCAAAAGAACCTCGATTAATCTGGCTATTATATGTATATTGTAGATAAGCAATTAATTTAATTTAATAAAATATGTAGCTCTATATTTAATAATATACAATATGACATAATAACGCAGTGGTGTAGAGAACGCTTTATTTTATTATTTTTTGAATAAATGAGTGAATGAATTAATTAATTGATGATTGAATGACTCAATACAAGTAAAGCAGTGATAATACGTGTCACTTACAAGGTGGAGGGGAGAGAGTTAAAATGTGCCAAACTCTGCATCATATTTTAAAGTATGTTTTTCGGACTATTTCTTCGAATTATCTAGGTTGCCTTGACAGTGTTAGTCACTTCAAGACGAACGTAAAATTATTTATGTCTTAAAAAATGATTTCAGAATTTGTAAACTCTATCAAGAACTTCAGAATTTAAAGCAGGTCATAAAAATGTGATGTATATAAGAAATATAGAGAATATGAGAATTTCAACATTGTAATTGAGATTGCCATTTCATTGCCAATCTTGTTTAATAAAGTTACCAACTCTTAGTTTATACACTACAAAACTCTATAATGTATGTTATTTATATATGGATTAGGTTTATTATTTCATTATTCACTTCTGCAGTGAGAAAAAATATAGTGTAAACAAATGTTGTTCTGCTGTATAAATAATTTTGAGTATTATGTATTTTTAAAATAAATAATTTGTAGCTTGGATATTTTGCTTTAAAAAATATAATACGTAAAAATTAACCTTCAGTTAACCTTGAAATTAACCTTCAGTTAATAATTTAAAGTTCTATTTACGTTCTTCAAAAAGTTTTTTTTTTCATAAACTTAATTTATAACTTTTTTTTACTGAAAAATGGTTTTAATTTATGGGTAACAGTCATCCAGAAGTAGAAGATAAGAAGTCACACATATAATTATATATTTGTAAAGTGTCAGGTTTTTTAAAATTGATAAGAGAGATAATGGTGGGATTTTATTGTCGGCATATGTATAAAAGGTGATTTCTTGTATAATAGTACACATTCACTGAAAGAACAATTATTTACGAGTTGTCGAAATAAACAAGTGAAGCATTTAATTATTTGTAAGTTCATTCGATTTTTTTCTGCATTCTTTAATATTAGTTACCTATTATTATTAATTTTTATTATTATGATTATTTTCATTGTTATTATTTTCACTTATGGTTGACAAGAAATAATTCTTGTTAACCATAAGTGAAAATAAACGTAATGAAAAGTGAAACAATCCTTCGAAAGATTTATCATCTTTCTCTCCGCTGAATTAATTATGTTGAAGGATTTCAACTTGTCGATAGAATATTTTTATTGAATGAGTCCACACAGGTGATCTACAGTTTCTTCTTTTCTGCAGTTTAGTATGATCATTGGTTTGAAAAAGAAGCAGGAAAGTGTTACAATTAATAAAAAATTTGCGTAAGCACATTATGACGTGTTATAAAAATGTGTTTCATTTTTTATCAAGCTAATAATGCAGGCTATTTTCGATTATTTTTTTCAACGGTTTGTGGAAATTATTTTGTAATTATACCTTTTATCACCACCAGTTTCTTTAGATTAATGTAATTTATTATTATTTATTCCACGCAGGAAAGTCTAGTCTACTTCCTTTCCTCTGATAATTCTTTATTATGCTTTACACATATATTCTCTTTCAGAATTTTAAAGTTCCTCAGTCTTTCTTCACACCCCGAGTAAAAATAATGCAACATGACTTCCTTCGGGAGCATCTCGATCTTGATTTTTTTTGCAATTATGGTGCTGGGCTCAGCAAAGAAGATGGATGTTATTTATCAGTGGAAATATTTTGATTATGTGTGGAAATCGTCAGCTGCTAGAGAAGAAGCCATAAAGTCTGGAGATTATGATTATACAAAAGCTGCCATGATCGACGTTGATAGATCTCAAGGTACTGCAAATTTAATTTATCAAATCATTATTAACAAATAAAGACAGAACGTGAATAACAATTTGAGACTCATTATGTGCAAACTTTAGAGAAAAGACAGAATACGAAAAAAAGCATATCTTTGTCACATTGGAGAAAGTAGAAACATAATATTATTCTATGAATATTTTCATAATAACTTCATTTTCGTTTAAATAAGCCTCACACCTATCTATCTTCAATTATGATAATAATTTAATATACATTCATTATATACTAAAGAAATCTACATGTATGCAAATAAATATGTTTCGTATCTTCTTTTTCAAGATATTTAACAATTCAAAGTACATATTATATTCATGAGTGGAAAAATTGTATTTGGTATACAAATGAAAAAATATTTTCTTTAAAAAATGAGAATGGCTCCGTTTACAGACTTTTTTAACATATATTTTTCATAAAGATATGTGCTATTGCTTCAAATATTTTTGAATATTTTGAAAATCTCATGTAGTTTTTAAAAATCCTTTAAAATTCATTAAAATTCATAAAAAATTTGCCTGCTATAAATGAAGAAATATAGAATTTTTAGATATTAATTTGTGTTTATTAATATTCAGATGGAAGAACTTTCGTCACAGTGATTAGGACAAAAGGAGTTCCTGCAAGTTTAAATGTAGTTTCGGATTTAAAAGGACCAGGAGGTCCTTTGTTAGCACCATACCCAGATTGGTCTTGGTACCAGAAGGGTAGTTGCAATAGCATAACTAACGTGTATAGAGTTGCAGTAAGTATTTCAAATAAATTGAGAAGCAATTAATTTTGTTGAAAAATTAAAATATTTTTATGTTATTATCTAATTGTTTCCAGATTGATAAATGCAACAGATTATGGGTGTTAGATAATGGAGTGATTGATGAAGCACAAGTATGTCCTGCTCAGATTTTAGTTTTCAATTTAGGAACCGATCAATTACTAGGCAGAACGAAACTTAGCTATAAATTCACACGAAATTCAAAATCCAAAAAGGGACTTTTAATCACTCCAATTGTTCAAACTGAAGGGAGATATTGTGAGAGAGCAAGAGTAAGATTTTAATTTTTTTTTTCTCTAATATTTAAAACTGAACTATAATTTTTAAAAATGTCCATCAGGTTTTCATAGCTGATGTTGAGGGTCATGGCTTAATCACTGTAAATCTTCCTTACGTTTGGCGTTTGGAGGGACCATATTTTGAACCAGATCCAAAGCCCCATTCTGCAGACAGTACAATTGCAAGGGAAACTTTTACTCTTGAAGATGGACTTTTTGGCATGGCATTAACGCCGAAAATTGGAAATAATCCACAATATCTTGCATTCAGACCTTATGCTTCACGAAATTTATATGCAGCGACTGTCGATGATATTTTGGCTACGAATTATGGAACACCTCTTCGTTATATGAATTTCACTGATGTCCTCCCCAGTCAAGCAACTGCTCAAGCTTTCAGCTCAGAAGCTACTCTTTTCTTCGGTCTTACTGAACAAATTGCCATTGGTTGCTGGAACCAGTACAGGAATTTGGTTCCTGAAAATATCGTAAGATTTGATTTATTAATTCTCTCCACTTTAAATTGAGAATTTTTGAAAGCATTTTGTTATTTACGAAAATGTTTTGACAAATTTTTGAACTTGCATTAAAATATTTTATCTAAAATTTGCAGATGATAGCTGCGCAGGACAATGAAACTCTCCAGTTTGCTAGTGGAGTCAAGGTTATTCCAAATGGAAGAGATGAAATGCTTTTAGTGTCCACAAATCGTTATCAAAAATTAGCACTTGAAACCATAAATTATGACGAAGTTAATTTCAGAATTTTGACTCAATCAGTACAGAAATTAATTGCTGGCACGAAATGTGAAGCACCGTATGCAATCAAGAAACAAATGAGATATTATTAATAACTGTAAAAGTAATTAAATCAGTATTGATACTGATAATTAATGTTAATACAATTCATCAATTTTTTCACGAACATTTTATGTGATTCTCGTATTATATGTAAATAAAGAATAAGAAGCATTTGCATAAGATATTTAGAAATTGTTTCGCAAACACTTAAGTAGAAATTTAATAATATTCATTTTCTTTCATAAAGTGAGATGTAATCTTGAAAGGTTAGTTAATAATATCGTGACAAACTAATTTTTTTAAAAAAAACTTGTTTATCTTGATTGCCATAGAAAATCATATGAAACACATGTTTTATTTTTAAATGCAAATAAATTAAGGACGTCGAGTCCTTCTTGAAAATGAATTGATTTAATACTCATGTAAGCACACTCAAATTATGTTTATATTTATAATTAATTAAATAATTTATTAAAAATTAAAAGGCAGTACATATTTTTTTAAATCGGCAGTAAGTATATTTTGATCTTTAATGACTGGCCTTTATTAACCGGCTACTGAACTTGATCTAAAAATAATAGTCGAAAAACATTAAAGACTGACCACAAATATTTTATTGTTCTCTGAGGTTTTTGTGTTTTTCGGTCTTCTTTCTAGCTATGCAATTCTATTTCTAATTGAATTTTAACGGCTTCATCATCAGTATTTCATAATCGATTTCGTAATTTTATGACCGAACAACAATTATTGAGTAAATAAGAGCTGTTATTATAAAGCAAAGTGGTCTTGAAAACCTTGGAGAAAGGTGAGTTAAAACGAGGGCATAAAAGACAGTTGTCCGAAAGACGAATCCGTGGTAATTTTATCAATTTATTATAGAGTGAGAGTATGATTTATAGCATTTTCTTCATTGATTTCATAATTGTCGGGATCACTTTTTGTTATTATTAGTGGAAAATATCGCTTTCTAAACCATATTTTGAAATAAGTATGATAATTTTTTAATTCGTACATCAATTAAAAATAAAACGTGATTATAGAAAAAAGTCTAAATATTATGTATTTAGTTTTATAATATACTTTTTGTGTAACGATGCGAAAGTTTGATTTGTCACGCAGAGTCGTTTTGTACATTTTAAATAAGTTTTCTTATTATTTGATAAAATGAACAAAATTGCATCTAGATTGGCAGTGACAATTAAATGTAGATGACACTTCCGAGTTTCAGTATAATAGTGATGATTCAGGCTTTTTTTATTCAGGCACTTCCCGTCTACCGTCACGCATTTCAATCTGATGATAATAATAACATCTTTATGGTGTTAATTACCTGGGTATTAATCTGTATATTTTAAACGGAACTTTTATACTTATTTATATAAAAATAAAACTCCACTTTAATAATCAGTATACAAATTAGTGAACGGATTAATTCAAATTTATAAAGTGAAGATTTTATAAAAACAGATGAAATAAAAGCATTTGAAGAAGTATTGGTAATAAAGCGGAGAAAAGATAAATTTTATAACACTGCTAATTAATTTTATGTTCAATCAGAATATTTTGAATAGAAATTTTATACTTTTTTCAACTTTTAAAGTACTTTATGACATTAAAATCTTTCGCTGATATTAAAATGAAAGCGAACTAAGACAAAGTTTGAACATAATATACAAATTATGAGATAGAATCGTAAAATTGAAAGTGGCCATTATCGTATTTTCAGCAACAGAAATGTGTAAAATTCTTACTCAAGAATTTAAATAAAACCATTTATATAATATTTAAACAGTGCCACCTGTAAGAAAATACGTTTCATTCCAGAGAATAGATACCCTTCTACATTTTCTTACCAATTTTTATGCAAAAAATATGATTGGATCTTTCTAGATAAAAAGTTACCGTAACTTTTATTGTACAATATTTTGCAATTGCATAATTGCATAATTGTGTAATAAGTAGGTTTCTAAAAATTTGATTAGAAGCGATTAGATGAAATTTAAAAACATTTATACTGCTATCATGTTTTTTCTTTCTTTTTATATAAAAAAAATTCATACATAGTTTCTCCAAGAGACATTATTTAAAATGTTCATCAGCGTTAGCATGTAACTAACGATTAAAATAAATAATACCATCAGCGTATTCAGAAATTCTATTATTATTTCTCATAATTTTTTCGAGTTTTA
>CAJFCP010000116.1:2523541-2648755 GCA_904066005.1 Synergus itoensis | reverse complement strand
TTTTTGTATAATTTGATATCTAAACCGGCTATATTTCATAATAATTGTATATAATAAAATCTTTAAAGTATCCATAGTTTTTATAATGCATATTTGATTCAAGAGTAATTATTTCTGTTATGCAAATTATCATTTCAAGTAAAATCGAGTGTAAGTAATTTACTACATAGAACTTTTCAGAAATAATGAGCTTCTCTTCAAAAAAGTCTAGTACGTATTAACGAGTAAATTTCAAGGTCTATGTGCAAGTATAAATAATGAGAGTAAATTATAATTACATTACAGTTTGGTACCATTTCAGTGACTATGAACTTTTCTTAATTTCAAGAACTAGTTAGTGGTCATTAAGTTTTTTATTAATTTTCTAAGAGAAAATAGCATAAATACTTTTAAAAATGTTCTGGATTGAAAAAATGAAAATGTCCTGTTGAAATATGTTTACATTAACATTTTCTTAAGTATTATATTTATTTTAAATTGATTGTTGGATGGAAATGAGCTTAAAAAGAAGGGAAGTTGAAGTACAGACATAAATTATAATTTTATTTCTCGAAAATTATATATATATGTATATCTTCAGAAGTTATATAAACATCGCAATTATGCATTTTATATTCTTTTCTTTCGATATAGAGTGTTAGAAAACTGTAATTATAATATTTATTAATGGATACTTTATTTACCATACGAGCAAATTTCGTCAACTTTAACTTCACAATAATAAATTATTTATCGCTAAACCTATATAAGCGATTTACCTTCGTTTCATGAAGACGAAGGTGAAATTGCCTAGTTTTATAAAAAATATTTTTTATATGGTCTTAAAATCGCTTTCTTAAATTCTTGAATTATAATCCACGGCAGATGAGATTTTTCCCCTTTCAAAAAACATTTTAAACGTTTTTATAAAAAAGTTAATTTAGTTTTATCCTGTCATCGCAGACCACGAATTTCTCATTTCTTTTCAGTGACAGCAATACTCGAGACACTATAACGATTACGATAAGCGGAAGTACAGACTGATTTGCAACTGTCTCTTTGATTTGATCAATTGATCAAACAGGGGCGTTCATAAATTTGTTTCCATTGCATCAAAGAATTCATTTTACGCAACTCTGTTGTTTTTGCCGCATATATATAGGACTGGCGAAATGCTCGCGGTATCCTATTATTATAGGAAAAATAAAAATGACCAGCAAAATATAGAGTGTCTTTCATAACTCCACCTTTGTAGTATATAAATGCGGTGAAATAAAAAAAAACGAAAATGGTTTTTCCGTTTAAATCGGTAAAGGGAATATGCTTGACTAACGACAGGTGCACAAAACAGTTCGATCCTGAACGTGAATCTATGCCTACCTCGCTTACGATTACAGCGAATTTCGCATCAATATTTACATAGTAATGTGGTTTGAATTAGTGAATTAGTAACAAATTGTAGAATTGATTAATTGTGAAAACGTAATTGATTGTGTCGATAATTGATCGAAAATTTTTCTACGTAATATTTTGTGGGGTCTGTTCAACCCTACAAATGTCTTGCACAAGATTTTTGTCGCTTGAGTGCTTATGAACGAAAAGTCTTGCATCGACAATCCGCACTGCAAGTAAGTCATTACTTTTCTGAAGTAGAGCATTGTTCTGAGTATCACTTTTTGTGGAATTCGGGTGGTTTCGGTACGAAAAATATAGCCGCAGAGTTATGTCTTAAATAAGGCATATATTAAATAAATATTTAATGTACAAATACATTAATATTATACAAATTTCGAAACTAGAATTGGAAATTGAATTCAATATTAAAAAAATAATGGTACTGCTGTTAAATAATTAGAATTTAATCAAGATATTTATCACTCTTGAAATCTGATCCTTTAAATTGCATGACAACAAGTAAAGTTCATGTAAAAATATTTATTGAACTTAAAATTACATAATATTCTTTAAAATTAATTTTTTTAAACTTTTGAAATTAATTGTAGAAATGTGATGGCGAAGAAGAAGAGAGATGTAGATATAGACGTTGATTTGGATCACGTAAATTGGGTTTATAATTGGAATCCTACAAAAAAACCGAAAACTTCGAATGCTTTTTTCCACGAATGGGATTCCCTTCCCTACAATAATAAATTCACTGATGATGACTACCTACCCTACAAACTATGGAACAGCAACCGTAAGTAATTTCAATAGTCAATTTACAGCAATTAATTTAATTTCAATTTTAATAGAAATCAAGACGACTTATATATTTGTTGATAAAAATTTAATTCGTTTTCTCCGACCATTAATTATGTAGACAATTAAATTTAATGTCTAATTAACAGAAAGTGCATCAAATACTTTCTTTGAAATGAAAAAATAATTATGTAGATTATTCTTTTATGTATATAAAATATGGGAAGTTTCTTATTTATATTAGAAAGCTTTCTTTTTATGCTTCTTATCGAAATTACTGTATTATAATCCACGCAATTAAATGTTCTTGTTTACATAAAACAAATTGTATAATTAAAATTACAAGCAATAGTTGTTTGGAAAGAGGCCTAAAACTTGAGTTACAAAATTAAGTAATTATTTGACTTAACACTTTCTTTTATTCGAACGATTCCCATGAAAAATTTGTTTAATTGCCTAATATTTGAAATTAGAATCCCTGTTTTTATTTCAAATATAATCTTTCTTGCTGCCATAAATCTGTTCTATTACAGACCTGTCAATCAAGTTCTTATTCCCAAATGTCGCAAAATCAAATAGTTTCACTTGAACACATTGCACAAAGTTTAAAATGCTCACTGTTTGAAATTTATTTTGCAAGTGCAGTAAGTGTGAAATCATCAGAATGTTTAATGCACTCTCTCAATGTAGATACGTTAATACTTTATTTATATAAATAAATTTCTCGTTGAGGAAATTGAAAATTGTAATTTTTATTCTTAACTTTCTCTCAAAATGATTTCTCTGAAATAAGATATTAATTTCTTTAAAAGATGGATTAAGTTGTCTGAAAAGCACTTCCAACCGCAAATATTTTTTGCTTGATTGAGAATAGAATGGATCGTTAGATTCGTCAAGCCAATCGTCTCTTCACTCAAGCTGAACAAAGATTTAATAAAAAATTAATTGAAATTTTCTATCTTGTTTTGACCAAAGCATGAAATTATTATTACTTCCTAAACATTAAAAATTTTAAAATAACAATTTCGAAAAGATATCAAATTCTTAAACTTGGAATTGATAACTTACAATTTCATCTATTTATTCACAGAAAAACCCAAGGATCTTTTCTATTCTGAAAGTGTTAATTTTGAATATATTTTTTAAATTTCAAAAAACAGGATTTTACAAGCAACTTTCGAGAATATTTAATTAAAATAATTGCCTGTTATTGAACCAAGGAAGTAATTTACTGGTTAATTTATATATACATTTAAAAAAGTATGGCATTTTCGCTGATTCGAATAACTTTAGGTCGAATCGATTATCGAAATCTGGCCGCAGTATCAATAAAATATCCTGTATTTATGCTGTTATTAAAAACACTAAAAAGCGTTTTCAGGTTTAAAAATATTTTGTTCAGGATCTAAAATGTGCCTTTTTCAAAAAATTTTTTCATTAAATCAGTAAGATACGTGTTGTCTTTTTACTTTCAAAAAACAACATACATTTGAGTAGCAAATGATTCCGTGACGTAAACATTTGCCTGCCCTGATAATTCGGGGCAGGCAATTTGAAATCAATTCGGTCAGAATTAAAGTGTTAAAAAATGGATGAAAATGAAAGAGAAATCTAGAGAGTTTTCACTAGTTGTGTACCTATTCTGCACTTGAAGTCTACAATGAAATGAACTCCTCGCCAATGACCTATAAGTCCCATATGTGTAAATGTGAAGAGAGAGAATCTTCACTCAGTTTGGAATAGAAGGTACCGGACATTCTCTTTAATCCTGCATTTACTTCCACATATATACATTTACGTTCACTAGAGGATCTTGATTATAATAATATAGAGAACACATCTCACAGTCACATCTCGTGCGTTTCCCATTTCATACGTGATCTAGCCTTACTCTCGTACAGTGCCTTTTAACATACAAAAATTAGTGAACAAACAAAAAAAATAGTTACAACCAACATTCAATGTTTTACTTACTAAACATCAATATTTTTTGCTCCCATATTTTCCAAGTTTTGGAAATTTCAGCTAAAAGTGATTAAGGATTAATAATTTTTAATAACATGGCAGGCAAGTTTCTTAAAAAAATATTTTTTAAGTGTAACTTTTTGTCGGAGTACATTAATGAAGATAAAATGAAAATAATTTCTCTTTGAAATATAATATCTGCAAATGATTCTCTCCGTATTTGACATACAGTTATAACTTTTCGATTTTGAAATGAGTGAAAATTTACGCAAATATTAGTAAACGTTGACTGAAAATCCAAATTTATGGAATTATAAAATTTCCGAACCGTAAAATTAAGGAATTATAAAAATAACATAATTATTAAATTACCGAAAACTATTTTTATATTAATAGGTAAATTAATTTCTAAATATTTCTAATAGTGAACTTATTAATTATATTGTTCGGAATTTTAATTTTCTATCAATTTGTGCATTTTGTATTTATTTTTTCAGTATTTTTAGTTAGTCCCACTTGAATTCACTAATTTCTAAAAGGTAATATGTTTTAATTAATTTTTAACTGTATTTTGCATCATTTTACATTGTTTATAGGGATAACAAATATCGTGCCATGGTTGTTAACAATGTCACTGGTTGGTTTCAAAAACTTTGCAGAACCAACAACTCCAAATCAAATTTCACAAGAACTTCAAGCACCACCACGAATCTACTCTTCACCTGGATTTTCTCCGGTATTTATAAAAAGTCTATTTATGTACAAAATTTAATTTCCATCTGAAAACAATTTTTTAATAATAGGTATTCTAAACGATTTCCACTTGAAAATTTTGACTCATGGCTTACGAAATAGTTTACATTTGACTCTGATCTTCAGACCTTGACATACAATTTAGGTAAAGTTTACCTACTACGTGATGAAGTTTTTTCTATTTCTATATATTTTCTATATATTTTCTTGGATCCAAATTCCAGTCTCAAAATTTGATTTCTTCATGTCTACTTTTAGTACTTTTTGCATAATATAAAACGATTGAATTTTGAGACTAGAACTTGATTCCAACACCCTGAATAGAACAAATGTTCTCTTATGTGATTCTTTCATAAATTAAAAATTTTTATCTTCCAAAATAGGTTCGGTTTCTATATCTATTTTCTATTTATTTTTCAAAATAGGTCAAGGAATTATTCTCTTCCTTTTATATACTTAGTGACCATTATAAAATCAAATGAAGGAATAAAATGAACATAAAGAAGAATCATTTATCTTGCGCAATTGGATGTTATGTATTAGTATCCATTTTAACGGAAACATTATTTCGATTATCAAGAAAATTTCAGTATTCTATATAGTTTTTTCATACTTTTGTAGGTGAGATTTAATTAATTGAAAATAATTGCGCATTGAAAATTTAAAGCCAAAATTTGCAAGTCATGAACTTCAGTATTGAAATTTGTATTATGGCGTTTACTTATATGCAGATTATGCAGATATTACATTAGAGTACTAATCGATTTCTAAAAGTTAGTAGTCTAACAAGTTTAGACTTTTTTGTCCTAATAAAATCGCATGAAAGAGCAAGCGACCCGAAAGAAAAGGAGATAGGGCATTATGTATAATTTGCAATGCTAGAATAAATGCTG
The DNA here is from genome assembly GCA_904066005.1 of Synergus itoensis. Lineage (NCBI taxonomy): Eukaryota > Metazoa > Arthropoda > Insecta > Hymenoptera > Cynipidae > Synergus > Synergus itoensis. The sequence continues at coordinate 2,642,966 of CAJFCP010000116.1, read as the reverse complement.
CAAGTAATAACAGGATCATGTTATTATACAATTTACTCAAGAATCTAGAATAACGACAGATAACATGTGCCTTGCAATCACGTGACTTGCATAAGGCCATATAGGGACCAGACATTTTTTATATACTCTATAAACATTATAGACAGTGGCTTGGGGCAATTCTGTTTAAGACAAATTTACGACTCACTAGAGATGCGTTATTTCTTTTTATTCGTACAGTATATGGGACACTTTCCCTTAGAAAGTGCGAAGGGGAAGATTTTAGTTTTTACTTCCTTAAACTTACAGAAATTCTACATTTTGTCATTTTCAATCATTTTTACGTAAAAAATAATGTTGAGCACTTGAAATTTTTAATTGGCAGATTAAATCTTTCCATCTTTTCAAATCTGAAGAAAAATTATACGTAAAAATTATACGTAAATTAAAATCTTCATTAGAGGTAAAAATAACTGTTAATAAAAAAATAAAATTGACTCTCAATATTTAAATTAGGTTTCACTTTTGCCGTTTTGTATTCTAATGAATCTCATTCCTTTTCGTGTCGAAGAAGCAATTTAATCGACTACACGAGAGTCGTGATCGAATAATAACAAAGGTATCAGAGAAATCGATCTGGGAAGAAGTTTATGGCACGAAACAAGTTCTATTATAATTATAAATAAAGTTTTTTTAAATTCGATTCCTATAGGTATCTTCCTCTCACAACAGTGAAGGCTTTCCAGTTCACACGGCTTGTAATTATCCACTTACTGGTGATCCATCGCCTGACCAAAGATTAGGAAATCCTTGTGAAAAACAGGGATTTTCTGCAGGACAAAATGACTGGATGAATGCTGGAGGATTCCAGAATGTAGGATTCGATACGAAAATAAAAAGTGAACGGGAGATAAATGCTCATTTGAATAAAATCAATTCGAATGCTGTTCCTGCTTATGATCCTGGAAAGGAGAAAGAGAGACATTATAAACCGGAACATATGTTTAAACCGGTCGTGGGAAATTATCCTAAAGATGAATATGCTGGTCCAGCAATGGAACTGGTAAATTTCATTTCAAATTTTTAGATTGAAAGTTAACATAGTATAGTGAAAGTCTTCATGATTAAATTCACATTAATTTATTCAAAATTCGACAGTTTTATAGTTCTAGATAAAAAAAATTACTGTAATAATTTGAATCAAATCTTCACCCGAATTGAATAATTTTTTGGAATGTTCAAACTAAAGATTTGGTTATTTTCCAAAATTAGGTTTATTCGTGGAAGACAGTCGACTTCGAGTTCGAAAACGACGAAGCTCGTGAACAAGCTCTGTTCGATGGCTCGTATATTCCGGAAAATAATTTGCCTTTAGGATTGGAAACTTGGAGAGACAGAGTCTTTATCACCTTACCAAAATGGAAAAATGGCATTCCTGCTACTCTCACGACTGTCCCAAGACACTCGTCGACGAAAAGTCCGAAGTTGAAACCTTACCCTAATTGGGAGTGGAATAATGTAGGTAGGTTTCTAGTTAACTTCGTTAAAGATCCAGCTAAAACAGATCAGTCAGGATAATGATAAATAGGGGCTTTCTCTTTAAGAAAATCTTGTACACCTCGTTTTATATTTAGTCCTGCCTCTCTGCTAGCAGCAAGATAAGAGAAAAATTCTATACATGACTTGAATCGAGCCTACAATCTAATAACTCGCTCCTCCAATGAAATTGGCTTTTCAGAAGGGCGTGTGTTAAACTCTCTAGTCGGAAATTCTAAAGCCGAAATCAATTAATTATTCTTGTAGCTGAAAATGATTAATTCATCTGAATTTAATAAAATTTTATTTTTAAGAAAGGAAATCGTTTTTTTTTTCTTATTCCAGGAAATTGTGAAGGTCTTACGTCAGTCTTCAGGATTCAGGTGGACGACTGTATGCGTCTGTGGGTTCTGGATTCTGGGAAAGTGGAGATAACGAACAAATCTGTGCAACTCTGTCCTCCAGCTATTTTCATTTTTGATTTGAGGAACGATCGATTGATTCAAAAGTACACCTTTCCAAAAGATCACATAAAAGAGGATTCACTTTACTCGAATATAATTGTCGATGTGAGACATGGATTTTGTGAACTTGCTGTTGCCTACATTTCTGATGTCTTCAGATATGGAATTGTCGTCTATGATCTTTTATCGGATTTATCCTTCAGGATGGAGCATCATTTCTTCTATCCAGATCCACTAAGTGCAAGGTATTTTTTTAAAACGAGAGGTTGATCATCACTATTAAAAATGCTTGCAAAATTAATATACTTTTAATATGTATACGAAAGTATATTAATTTTAATAAACGTGTATATATGAGAAAGAGATGGAGAACTATCAGAATGGTCTGTCTCTTTTACGTATATATGGTATATTTATTGTCCTTCGAAACTGCTTTAGACATGTGTTGCAATATTAATTCAACATGTATATCACGAATATCTATATTTTACACACTTAAATTTGCGCATAATAAAAGCTATCAAAACAAAACTGCCAGAAAAGTCTCTGGCCCCACGTCACAACATAATCTAATCTTTAACAATGTTTATGAAAAGACACGTGAAGAAGTATTGCAAAACAAATAAGTGTTGCTCAAAAATTTTTAGAATACTAATTTTGCTTAAAGTTTTAAAAGTATTACGAAATGTTATACTTTCGAAGAAAATTTAAATATTAAATATTTGAGTGACCAACCCCTCATCTTAGAACAAAAATTACAGATTGAATACAGATTTTAGTTTGAAAAATTTATCTTTAAGGTACAATCTTCACGGACTTCAATTCGAATGGACCGACGGCATTTTTGGAATGGCCCTAAGTCCTCTCGACATCGACCACGACAGGACCATCTTCTTCCATCCCATGTCCAGCTTCAGAGAATTTGCAGTTTCCACTAAAGTTTTTAAGGATAAAAGGACCGCAGACCAATGTTCCGATAAATTTGTTCCGGTTGGAAAACCTCGTGCAAAGGACTACGGACATTCTTCAGGATCTACAATTGATAGGGATGGAGTCATGTTCTTCAACATGGTTACCAGAGACTCAGTTTGGTGTTGGGACACCCGAAAAGAATATATTCCACAAAACTTAGGAGTCATTGGAACCAGCAATGTCTCCCTCATTTTTCCAAATGACATCAGAACTGATCACGAAATCAACCAGAGTGTTTGGATTTTATCTGACAGACTGCCGATGTATCTTTATGGCTACTTAAAAAGTGATGAAGTGAATTTTAGAGTCTTTAGAGCAAGTGTTAAGGATGCTGTTCGAAATACTGTTTGTGATCCTAATTATGTTGTACAGGAATCTGAACAGGGATACGACGAAACTTGCTAATCTGATTTCAAACACTCAGAGAATGAATTTCTACTTTTTTTAGTTAAGACTTAAGGATATAAGAGTTTTCTCTCTGTAAATGAGAAAACTAAAAAGGATTCAAGTCAAGTTTTGCCGAAAATCGAAATGTAGATTTTTATCGTATTTATTTATTATAGTATGATGTTTTGTAGATAGTTTAGAATTCACAGCACAAAATGCTTTTAGAATAGAGGAAATTTCGTAATTGTTTCATCCCGCCAATGCTATTCGTTTATAAAACTTTTGACGAATAGACACTCATATCTACGAATATATTTTAATTACCTATTTACGTTTTATAATTGTAGAATGGAAAATATTTTGTCTTTGCTTCTCTAACAACTATATTTTATATTTCATTTAATTTTTTTTGTGCCAATCCAGAAGTGAACATTTTTTCTCTGAGTGGAGGGCAGTGATTGAACTCGGATAACATCTTTTGATCAAAAAATTAAAATCATTGTAAATAAATGTACAATTTTTAAGACTTTAATATGTAATTTTATAGCACGTAGAAACTAATAGAGAAGACTAAGCTCCATGCCATTCATCTCTCAGTCTTAATTTGTAGGGTAAATAAACTAATTTCTTTTACGTTGCAATTTTTCATATTCTTCGATTTTTTACCTAAATTTTTTCAGCCTTCTCAGCACTTCAATATTTCATTTGCAAGATAATAAAAATTTATTTTTGCCAGAAGAAATAAAAAATTGTTTGTTTTGATGAATCATCCGTTTTAAAGATTTTATATATCATGAAAATATTTAACGGCAGATTTTAAGGCATAATGTTTCCTTTGACATTGAATAGATAACGTGTGCCATGAATTTTATTGTTTGTACAGTTGTAAACTGTACATATAATTATATTTAATTATGTACTATTCACGAACAGTACGTATCAGACTCGACAAACAAAGATAGAGTATTTAAAGAAATTTCTAATTGCTATTTGATTCACAGTGTCTAATTTCTTGTGAAAAATGGGAATACGAATTTTCTTGTGTCTTTTCCCTCTATATGCCCTTTTTTCGCATGGAGATGGGAAACCATTGGATAATAGTACGAGTGATGACATCGCTTATTTTCCTGCAATGGAACTGGTAATTTAGAGTACTTAAATATTTATTTAAACCCTCGAACTTCTTTGTCATTTTTTGGATTCCCTCAAAATTATTGTAATCTATCGATAAAAGTACGTGAATCTTGTATCTTTAATAGTTCAGACGGAGGTAAATGGTCTAGTTGTAAAAAATTGCTTTTATGATAAAGTACCACAAGCCTTTTATATAAAGTAATAAAGCCTTAAAAGATTTAAAATTTCCTGAATTAGGTCTACTCTTGGAAGACAATTGATTTCGAGTTTGAAAACGATGATGCTCGTAAACAAAGTCTTTCTTTTGGCTCATATGTTCCGGAAAACAATGTGCCCTTAGGGTTGGAAGCTTGGAAAGACAAAGTCTTTATCACTTTACCAAAATGGAAAAATGGAATTCCTGCTACTCTCACGACTGTCCCAAGACACTCGTCGACAAAAAGTCCGAAGCTGAAGCCTTATCCTAATTGGAAGTGGAATAGTTTAGGTATCACCTATCAACTGAAAATGATTAATTTAAATTTAATTTAACATTATTTCTAAAATGAAAAATAATTTTTTGAATATTTTAGGAAAATGTGAAGGTCTTACATCAGTCTTCAGAATTCAGGTGGACGATTGTATGCGTTTGTGGGTTCTGGATTCTGGGAAAGTGAACACAATAAAGGATAAACCTGATCAACTGTGTCCACCAGCCATTTTCATTTTTGATTTAAAAACAGACACTTTGATTCACAAGTATACTTTTCCAAAAGATCATATAAAAGAAAATTCACTTTATAAGAATATAGTTGTCAATACCAGGCCTGAAAGTTGTGATCGTGCTGTTGCCTACATTGCTGATGTCCCCGAATATGGAATTGTGGTATATGATCTTCTAAAGGATTCATCTTTCAGAGTGGAGCATCCTTTCTTCCATCCAGATCCATTGGATGAAAAGTATTTGCTATTTAAACGAAATTCTCTTTAATTTTTTAAAATACAATTAAAATTATAATAAAAACCTATTTTAATTATTAAAAAACAATGTTTTAGGTACAATATTCACGGAATTCAGTTCAAATCGATCGACTGGGTTTTCGGAATGGCCTTAAGTCCTCTCAACATCGACCAGAACAGGACCCTTTTTTTCCATCCCATGTCCAGCTTTAAAGAATTTGCTGTTTCCACAACAGTTTTTAAAGATAAAAACACAGCAAAAAAATATTCCGATAAATTTGTTCAACTTGGAAAACCCCGTGCAAAGGACAAAGGACAATCTTCAGGATCTGCAATCGACAGGAATGGAGTCATGTTCTTCAACATGGTCTCTAAAGACTCAGTTTGGTGTTGGAACACCCGAAAAGAATATATTCCGGAAAACCTAGGGGTCATTGCCGCCAGTAATGTCTCCCTTGTATTTCCAAATGACATCAAAACTGATCACGAAGTCAGCCAAAGCGTTTGGATTTTATCTAACAAATTACCGATGTTTGTTTTTGGCCACCTAAACAGCAATGAAGTGAATTTTAGAGTTTTTAGAGCAAATGTTAGGGATGCTGTTCGAGATACTGTTTGTGATCCCAAACATGGTACAAAAGTTCTGTAAAGTAAGCTTCATAGCGCAAAATGAATTCAAAAAATGGGAAAATATAATGTATTTTAATGAAAATATAATATATGTTTGAAATGATATTTTATTGATTAAAGAGTCTTATAAACTAGCATAACAAATCGGCGGGACTTAAGTACGATAGCTGATTACAAAAGTACCCTATCAGACGCTTAAATTTTATGCGCTTAATCGTACATCCTATTCAAGATTGTACATTGCATTCTCAGCTGTGAGAACCTCTATTTTCCTTGCACTATCTTTTTCAAAAATTTACTTATCAATAATGCTTTGGTCCACAAGTTTTACTTAAATTACGCTCAACATTCTTCTTATCACGAAGAAACTCTAGTAATTTGACAGTAACAAAAGATATTATTCTTGTAGTTTACACCAGAGAGCATGAAATCACATTCGAAGAAAATATGTATATAAAAGAGATAACTTTTATCACTTGCTTGAGTAATTTTACAAGTCACAGGTTTTTCAATTACTTCAAAACATGTACTGAAAGAATGATGGAAGTTATTCCCTTAAACTATTTTTTTTTCTTTTTTATTTTTGCAAATGTACTTTTAAAAATGATTAAAATCATAATTAGTGCATATTCTTTTCTTCTAATTTTAAGGATTTCAAGAAAAACTCAATTTCAGGAATTGAAATTTGGAACAGGAAAGAAATATTTTTCAAAAAAAACTTGATTTACTTGAGAAGTTATATTATAGATTATGATTCACATAACATACGATAATTTATACAATATAAATTCTAAAAACTTTGCACATTTGGCTACACTCGCCATGTTTCTCTTAATAAACATTTGACTCTTTTACATTTATACACGTCCATCGAGAGGGAAAATACCCACGCTTATCGCACACGTTGAAGACAATCTCAGTTCCACGCAGATTTCATATCTCTAAATAAATTTGATAAATTTCATATATTACATAAATTTGATAAATTATTATATTTTCTAATAAATTACTTTTCTATAAACAAATTTTGTATACTTCTTTCTCACGTAAATGTAATTTATGAGAAGACTCAATCAAAAAATTGTCACTATAGACAATTCAAATGTATAAACTTGATTTTTATTTGATTTCATGTTTACTGGAAAGTAAATTTTGTTAAAAATGTGAAATTTGTTAGAAGTCTTGCAGATTTCAAAACAATTTAAATTTCGTTTACGTGGTAAGAAGTTAATTAAATTTTGGTACGTAAATATTCTATGTTGAACTGAGATTCCCTATCGTGAGGAAGTAAATACTGACTATTTTTCGCTAAGAATTTTGCACCGAAACCCAGCCACTGTCGACTCGCGAAAAAAAAGCGACAAGTGACTTTTTTTTTTAGAACAGCGTCTGATTCTCTTGTCGTTTTTGTACAGTGGGATGTCCGCCCAATTTAAAGGAAGCATTAAAATATATATGACAGAACAACCCTGACGCGGTTCTAAAATCCTATTGTGACTATTATTGCATCCTCAACTTCCCTCTCAAAATCTCCCTACATAATACTTCACTAATTTCTCTTCGTAATAAGCGCTTTACATTTCCTTGTACTAGACGTGTCTTGAACTAAATCATAATCTATAAATATATACACAATGCCAGATAACTTTGCGACAGTCTATCCCATTGAAGAAGGATCCTTTTTTATCATTTTGCACTGGTAGCTTCATCGCCTTAAAACTAAGAACAGCATTGCTGTAATTGCGTTTGGCAGTGAACATTCACAAACATGATACTCGACCCCGGGATGGATAAATTCTCGAAACGAGGATTTTAATTCAAGTTCAATCTGGTAGGAGTTCAGTTAGTAATTAAAATGGAATAGAATCCTCGTTTCAAGAAGTTAGAATATAAAGCTAAAAAAAAAAGACAATTCGGTATAAAAATACTTTACAATGTCTCAGTTGCAACAACTCACAAACCTAAGCGTTTGATACTCGATCTCGCAGTGGAAGCATTGAACCTTGACTTCTCGCCTTGCCAAGTTTTGCTCTTGCTTCGAAACTTTCTGAGATCAGCTTCATGATTTGGATCTGTCATAGGTCTGTAACCCTGTGGCAAACAAAGATCCTTTTGTTCGGCGTAGAATTTCTTGTAACCGCCATGGAGAAGATAAAGCTCGGGGTAATGAAGAGCTGGATAGTGTTCCTTATTCCTCTGCCGGTCGATGTTTCTAAGGAATCGAGATAGGTTGGGTCCTCGTTCCCAGGAAAATTCACAGTGAAAGACAAGGATGCTTCTTTTGTTGGCCTCTGGCTCGATCTCTGGTTTGTGCTTTAAAGGACTTAGAAGAAACTCTTCGATGAGTTCCCTTGAATAGAGATTCAAGGCCCCATCAATGTGTCCTGCCTCGAATTCATAAGGATATCGACAGTCAACAATCTTATAATCGCTGATGCAGTCTTTGAACTCCCCACGAATAAGTCCAGCGAGGGTTTGGGCAGAAATTGATTTAAGATCCTCGTGTTGTCCAACTGCAAGAGGCAAGATGCACGTCTTGCTGAAATCACCAGTGAGATCTGAATCAGTGGTGCTTCTGTGGATCGCAGACTTGATATTAGCGTTAGCGACGGTTTCCGAAAGACTTCTTTGTAAGAGAGGAGGCGACTTAGGACTTGTAGATTCAGGAATAACCTGGACGCTAGTAGACCTTCTGTATTTTTTGACTAGTGAAGGGCTGTTTTCTATTGGAGATTGAGGTCTCTTGAGACATCTGAGCTGACACAAATCATTGGGTGACTGTGGGGAAAGAAATCCTCGAGGGTTTTCATCGAAGGAGAGTTTCGAAACGGAAGAACTCGCGCTCGGAGATCGGAAAAGACAGGAGCGAACCTTGGAAATAGTAGGAGACTTGTCGTGCCTCTCGTATTGTAGGGAGAGGGATCTTCTCGGAGTTAAGGAAGACTTGATGCGAGCAAATTCTGGAGTTGTGGGTCCATCAGTTTCCATCGGCTTCACGTCAGAGTTAATGAAGCCGGAGATGAGATTCGAGATGCCATTGGGACACTGACTGACCTCGTCGAGATCAGTGAATTCGTTGAAGCCGTCGTCGGTGCTCTCGGAACCCGAAGAAAGACTCCGAAAGAGAGGTCTGACACTTCGCTTTCGTTGAGGGGAGGATCGCACAGGTGATTGCATCGGGCTTCGATACTCCACGGACATGCGCCTTGGTGCAAATCCCGAAGGTTCCGCAAATTGGAAGCCATCGCTAGATTTTTCATCCCGGTCGGGAAACCCATAGCCACTATCTTGGCTATTGGGGTCAAAGTCTTCCAGTGGTAAACGCGATTTCGAAGTTTTCGCTCCGTTCACCTAAAAAATAAAATAAAAAAAAATAGTTATAAGTAAAGATTGCAGGCTTTTCATAACACAAAAACAAAATTATTAAAATTGACATACGTGCAATATTGATTGCAATTGACAACTTGGATTTTCTTATAGGATTTCATTGATTCAGTTCGTATTTAAGTTATTATAAAAAAAACTAGAGAACAGGGTTATTTTCAGGTGCAGCTTTTAGAGGGGTGAATTTAATACAACATTGTAACGGATGTTTAAAACGAGCGAAGGATTAATGGACATTTCCGTTCTGATTTGATTATCAACTTTACAAACAAATCGGCATCGAAACGAGCAATTCAACAAGCAGGAAATGAATTAAGGAACTAAGCAAGGTGTTGTATATATTAAAGAAAATCAGTGTAAATTTGACGGAAAGAGATTTCTCAAAGAGGATAGAAGGACACGTGCTAATCTTTAATCTCGGAATGCAAATCAGAATCAGGCTTTAAAGGACACCTGTCTTTTTCCACGTGTCGGATTAACTTCACCCTACTAATTGCTGCGAAAAAGGAATTTCAACAAACACGTTCTCACATTTCAAGGATTTCATACTTCCTTTCCCAATATTAACACTTATTATCGATTTGAAAATTTCTAAAATTGAAGGAAATATACTTGAATATACCAAGGTACGTTTATCTAGCCTAAATTTTTATTAAAACAAAAAAAAATTTCAAAATCATTTTTTTATAAATATAAATAATTAGAACTAGATAAAAGTATCTTGGTTCATTAACTTTAATTTAAAACATTTTTAACTTGAAAAACATCGAACTGCCTTACCTTTTGAGGACTAGAATTATCGTCCAGTTGACTAGAGGTGGCGCTGCCGTTTTCTTTATCAACACAAGGCTCTGGACTACACAGACGACGAGGTCGAGACGCCATACCGAGAAGTCGACGAGATTTCACACTAGATTTCTGCGTGCCTTCTGGCGTATTTTTGATGTTGAAAGCATTTTCGAAGAGCCTGAAAGTTACAAAAAAACATTCCGTTAATCACAAATGCAACATTCCTTTTAAATTGAATGGAAACACTAGTATCAATGCAACGTACTGCGTACTGTGATAAATGTCAACTCTTAGAACCTAACCTCAACAGAGGTGCGCGCCAAAACAAAAGGGATTAGGCGCAAATTTTTTTATTAAAACACATAATTCGTGTAGAATTGATAAATGGAGGAGTTGTTTATTCATATTCAAAGATAAACACAATGAAAACTGCACTAAAATATAGTTTTTGGTTGATGTATTACATGTACAATCGCGTAGCATCAATTGAGAAAGAAATGTAAAAATTGATGGAATTTTGATATATTTTGAGTTTGGGGGAGTTGTACTGTGTGTGCAAAGTTCTTTTTTAGGTGTGAACACTTAAAGTTTATTAGTTTTATGTTAGAAAAAACTATTTTATGACGAAAAATCTGGACCTAACTGAATACGATAACCTCTACCATCGAAGGTTTGCGCGCAACTGAGAAGACGAGGGAAAAAAAGAGGGCAGCACTAAAGTATTAGGGTTTGAAATTTGAATATGACTGAAGGGTCAAGGGATTGAAGGATAAACAGTCGAATCGAATAAGGTTTATTGTTTAATATTAAAAGCAAAAAAGTTTTTTAATGAAAAATATTTATTATTGATAAATATTTATTAAAATTATCACAAAAGTGTTTACGTAATACTTAAACAGCCCCTAATTCAGAAAATAAAATTCTAGGTCTAAGTGTTAATTTTATGATAGAATCACATTGGATCAAATCACTTTAGATTAGGGTTGAAAAAGAAATTTTCACAGTAATGGAATTCTTTAATTTAAAAAAAAGCCTTACTAAAATATCAAATTCCGTATGAAATAAGCAACTACCAAGTCAATATATCAAAGATTATCCTTTAAAATCTCAAACTTCGCCTTTACTTTAAATCTTCCACTTTAATAGACCTATTCAAATTTAATAAACTGTCTAAAATCTAAAATATTTAAAATTAATATTGAATATTAAATTATTATTTAAATGTAATATCTAAAATTAAATTTTAATGTTAATTTAAATTTTATTAATTATTTAATATTAATTAATTAATTTTAATTAATTTATCTTCCACTCTAATAGACCTATTCAAATTTAATAAACTGTCTAAAATCTAAAATATTTAAAATTAATATTAAATATTAAATTATTATTTAAATGTAATATCTAAAATTCTAAAGTATTTTACAAACAAAAAATAAGAATAGAATTAAACTTATTAATCTCAAAACTCCATTCTCCAAATTACTCAACGAAAATTATAAATAAATATTTTTTCGCTGTGTAACGCTAATCTTTTTTCAAATATAAGATTGCGTACAGAGCGAAAAAATATTTAGTTTCAATACTTTTTCCATAAAACGAAGAATTCAAAATCTAACTACGAAATTCAATATTTTCATTTTATTTAAAACATATGAAAATTAGATATTTTTTCGCTCTGTATGAATAATTCTAGTTAAAAATTCATTAATTTTGCAGAGGGAAAAAATTCAAATTTTAATATTTGTTAAATAAAATGAAGAAATCGAATTTTTAGATTAAAATTTGGTTCCAACACCCTTAAAACACTTTAAATCCGATTTTGAAACACTATTTGCAACCAAATCACTTTCTTAATATTCTGATTTGAACACTCAAACCCTCGATTTATTCAACAGCTTTAAGAACAAAACACTCATCCAAAATCACAAAATAAAGATTACAGAGTACGTTGCACAATTTTGATTATAAAAAATCAAATAAACAGGTTTCTACCTCGTGCATTGATACACATCAGGCGATTTCGTTGCGGGTTCCAGAAGCATGGTAACAGCCGCAAAAATACTAAAGTCCACCGAATATTTGCCGAACACGAACGTTGATTTACTTTTTCAAGTTGATTGATAATCGATATACATTTGTCAAGAACTGAAGGAAGAGTACATCCACATTAAGTAATAGTATAACTTCCGCGGATGTACGACCCGGACTGCTAAGTCCTATCTTCGTGCAGTCTTATTTATCGACTCTGGGAAAGGGAACCACGAGGAAAGAAAAAGAGGGGATAAGGGCCGTCCAATAAGAGGGGACAGTGCGTCCCGCCCAAACCTTTGCGCACGAGGCAAGACCTCAATCTGAAAGGGCCCCACTGTGGGGGGCCGACGACTTTTGCACTGGTGGGGGTCTTTACTTCACTCACCCTTTGGTCCAATCGACATTGGCAACAACCGAGAAGTCGAATCGAATACTGTTGCTAGGTAGGGCAAAAAAAGATCTTTTAAATTCAACACTTTATTACAAGGGACTAGAACAATAGGTTTTTGAAATTTACGTTTAAGACATGATTGTTATTTCATTTTATTAAGTAATCCACCAATATAAGACCAATTATAGGATTATTACAACTATATAGTAAATTTGGCAAATAATTTAATTATAAAAAGAATAATTAAATGTATACAGATTCCGATAGCGTTTAAAAATTATTGATCAAGTAAACTTTTTATTACAAGTTTACTTTTTGATTGCATTTTTCAGGACTAAGTTTACGATGAGTTTAGAAATGCAAATTCCGGCACAAATATAAAAGCACGGAAAATTTTTAACTCCAGAAGAGCTTTCGAGTTTTTTTATATTTTTTGCATAATTTCCTCTCAGTAATTATAATGCTATATAAACAAAAATTTCAAGGAACCGAGAGAGGAACTTATTACTCAAAATTGCTCGACTACTCCAAGTCGAAACTCTGATTGTATCTTAAATTTACCTGAAATAAAAGTTATGAGCCTAATGACTCGAGTTAACTTAAATGAAAACTTGTAACTAGATACATGGAAAATTTAAATAAGAGACTTGTAAGTAACAGAAATGGTTAATATAAAGCCAATTATAGGCTTAACCGAAGCTTACACTTATAATAGATTGCAACAAGAATTTAACCTCGAATTTAACACAATGCGACTAAATCCGAGACTAAATCTGTCACGACATGACAAATTTACAAGGGTCAGATAATTGTGTATAATAACACAGAAAAGTGATATTATTTCAAATCTTTTGTCTCTTTCAGGAACATTTTTGCATTAACTTCTTACTACCTGGGACGAGACCTGGGCTCTTATATTTTCAGTAACTGAAATTTTCAATATGGATCTTGAAATTTGGTCTAAAATGTTATTTTCTAAATATTTTTCAAATTAGAATCTTGCTTCACACACAGAAAAAAGAACATGGCTAAATTTACCATTTAAAATAGTGAACATGCGCTCTGAATGCATTTTTCCAGGAATTTAGTAAGTTTTACTATTTAAAATTGTAATTTTTGCTAAGAAAATTGCAAACCCTGTTTTTTCATTGCAAGAGTTACAATTTGAAATGGTAAAAGTTACTAAATTCCAGGAAAACTGCGTTCAGAGCGCATGTTAACTATTTTAAATGGTAAATTCAGACATTTTCTTTTTTCCGTGCACTCAGTAAAAAGTTTGGTTGCATCAAACAAACAATTGTATTTTGAGTTTCCAAAATTTTACTTTTTCGACCCCACCCATGTATTTGGACGTCCCAGATGAATATATATAAAAAGTAACAGTTATCGAAAATCATGAGTCACTGAAATACATAATTATATAATTTCCAGAAATCCGTCAACCATTTCAAATTTCGTGATTCAAAAAGGGAGTGAGTTTTCAGAAAGTATCTTTTTTAGAAGAGCATGAATGAAAAATCTCAATTGGAAAATGACTTGAGAAGGTATTTTAGGTCTAAAATTCTATATCCCGAATCCCAGGAGAGGCGATATAAGTCGAGATAAATGCAAGCGGTTCGGATAAATCGAGAATGTCATTGTTGTTGTGTGTGTAATAAAAAGGCGGGAAATCTGCCGCGAATGTGGGGTGCGAGCTTGGCTCTCTGGTCGTGTTTCCGTCTCAGCCTCCATCTGGGCTCTTTCTTAGACTTAGCAGACCGCCAATATAGTAGGGGGATTCACTAGCAACCCCCTAAGGATGTGGCAGGTACGATTTGGGTCGTTTTTTCATTCTCGTCACCACAATGCTTCACCTGATCGTCGAGGCCACCCTCACATTCTTCGAGATTTTCACACGCGGCAGGTACATAACTCTAGTCTTCCAAGTGTCCAACCTCTCATTCTTAATGTGCGAAAAACAAATTTCGCAAATACCTTGAAAATATCTGGTTTTACGCTTTTTATCACACCACTGAGCACCACTTCAAAACGGATATTGCATCTTATTCTGCTGGGTCTGATTCTGAGAGAATTGAACTTGAAGGTATAACAAGATTATGCTTCATACAAATGGAGCATAATCGTACAATAATTTGATAAAAATATGGATCTTATTAATTGGGTTGAAATCTCAGACATTGCCTACGATTTTAAGAGATCTTGGTTTTAGAAAAAAGATATGATATATATTGTATATAAATGAAGGTAGTTTAAACTTTAAAGTACTAAACTGGAGACCCATTTTCTCAGAACTCATAGGCAGCGGAAATTTTTGGTGATTTTCAAGAGTCTACACTTAAGTAGCAATTGCCGGTAATACCGAGGGTAATACATCATTTACAAATCATTCTAAAGCCAGGTGCTTAAGTTAAAGTTTAGACGACGGTCTGGGGTTTTCCAGAATCCCTTACAAGGAGAGTGGTGACTAATCCGCGAACTTTAACTGATGTCAAGTAATAAAGTTTTATGATTCCAGGTAGAGGAACTGAGGAAAGTGCTCAGTAGTTGAATATAACAATGAATTTCCTTTAGGTTGAAATCAATAAAACTGACGACAGACGTTTCTTCTATTAACCCACCTTCAAGACCAGTTACTACTGTCTCGTTTTGCGGAATCTTTTCGTATTGCATTAAAAATTTCACTTGAAAATATCTCCATTTGGAATTGAATAAATTAAAGTTGATTTTTTAAAATTATTAAATCTCAAAAGTATCACTATTGTATTATTAATTTTAAGATACCTTTCAAGTCAAAATTTAAGGATATATTATTTTTTAAGGATACAAATTTCGGGGAAGAATTCGTTTTATCAATTTTCAATCTCCGGAGCGTTTTTTTGAATACTTTTCGAGATTGTTTCGACTTTGAAGAAGCGTTTAGGGTCTTGGGTAAGATCAAGGGGATGAAAAGATTTGTCGAGTCAGATATTAATGGACGACACTTATATCCCGAGGTGGGACCGTTAGCGCCGTTCATCAAGCTTTTCAGAAAATTCTCACGTGTAAAAAACACCAACCCTCTATAATAAGTCTACAATTTGAGTTTATAGTCGCACATTTGCATGCGAATCTTACAATAGAAAGTGTCCTGTGGCGATTGTTATTAATTGGATTTTTGTGCTCGTTATGAAGGTACTTTATAGACAATATGGACACTTTTTTTAGTCCATTATATTAAAACAATACAAAGAATCTACACGAAAAGATATACATATACAATATACTTATATTATGTAACATTCTTATCAATTAATATTCTTAGAAAAAATCTACCTTTTTCTTGAGATAAAAGAAGGAATCTTTCTTCTACCTTGGAAGAAAAATTGAAACACATCTTACAAACAAGGCCCATCTTTTCCGGTATTGAAATGGTACAAAATTGACCCCAAGGGATAACTGTACAAATATAGCTATATAAAGACTATAAAACTTAAATCCTTAGTGTGACCGATGAATGAAAAACGAGAACCGATATCCAATATGCTATTAGTACACAAAGGGAGAAATTTATTACCGCATTAAATTCAAATTAAGGCACATTTTCTCGAGTGAAATTCAATACAATAAATTCAATAATGGGTGTTTTGAAAAAAGTTTTAAAAAATCAAGTGCAACAGGAAATACTCTTTTTTAAAAATTAATGCAATAATAAGAAGAGATAATCTAATTTGACACCTGTTCGATTTTTAAAAATCTCAATGTAGCCAAGCTCCTCATAAATATGATTTTAAAATAAAAGTTAATTTTATGAGAGTTAATTTTATTCTATCCTTAAGTTGTTTTTAATAGAAAAAAAAACACTGTCTGACACCTGGTGGCTTTTACACAAATTTACAGTGGCATTAATATACTCTGATTGTAAATCATTGTTGGCAGTTGTAATTTCCCGAAAATCGACAAGGGTTGTACTGATGTTTCGTAAATATTAATTGAGGGTTTCACTTTAATGCCTTTACCTGCTTTACATGATGGCATACTTTGCAGTTTACTCAGATGATTTAAAATACTGAACCAAATAGAAAATTATGACCACAGTTAAAAGTTGTAACTATATGAAAAATTAAGAAACTAAGAAAAAACTTCTAAATTATTATTAAAGTAAAATTTCTTGATGCTCGTAGATGTATAATTTATTATTATATAAAAAAGGGTTGAAATCATGCATATGCATTATAAAATTGTTTTCATCTCAAAACTGACTTTACTTTTTAATGGTCCAATTGTCCTTCAATCTTATAGCGCATACATGTATCTTTGTATGCATATTTGAAAGGAAATAAAAATATTGATCAGATCTGGCAAACAAAAATCAGATTTTAAAATATTCCATCTGCTCTCTGAGTCTTGGGAAAAAGTCGGAATGTGCAGAAAAGGGCGATGAGGTTTTGTACTTTGGGGGCTGACCCGTGTGAATTTTTGAACATGAACCTTATCCCGAAGGTGTCTTCTCGTGAGAGCCTTCAAAGTGCAAAAGTGCACGGGTTGACCAATTACATCCTCTCCCCATAGAATATATAGATTATAGTAGAAGGCTCAAAAAGAAACTCTAGGTACATAAATATAATAGCTCGCATAATGGGAAATCGAAGGGGGATGAATTCACTTCCGATCGGTTCTTTTAAGAAATATAAGAAGGTTGAGGGTTCATGTCAAATGAAAGATAATACCCCAAATCAGGCATTGAAAACGCCCTGTAACTAATAGTATGGCGACAAGTATATAAAAAAAATGTCACAAGAAAAGATATCATTAATTTAGAAAATTTGGATCATCATTGATGCAGAAATTTTTTTTTAATTGAATTCTCAAAAAAGACCATCGAAGATATTGGAAAGTAACAATAAATCTAAGAGACAAGAGAAATCAATCAATAAATGAAGCATATTGCGGTGAAAAGGTGAATTCGGATTTTAGTACCGATTTCATTCAGTGTATTTAATGAAGAGGAAGGACGTCTCAAATAAGAGCAATAAAACTCCCTTGGGCTACTCAAGGCGGATCAGATTTGAAGTTAATCGAGAAAAATAGTGATTTTCCAAGGATATTGTGAAATTTCATTTCTCTGGAAATTTCGACCTTTGACCTTATTTAATCGACCGTGAAAGGTGGTCACATCAAGTGGGGTATGAGCAACAAGGGTTTGAAAATGAAACAATTTTCGGATTTCCTTCAATTCCCGCACAGTAGACACCTTGAGTTTAATACGTTTCAAGCTACGTTACTTTCCGGGGGAGGAGGGGGTCAAAATCAAAACCAAAGTTGTCAATGAAGAGGTGAGAAGGGGTAAAAATGGCCCAAAATTGGTGAAGTAGTTTATGGACGACCTTAAAAAAGTAATTCAAGATAAAGATATATAAATAAAGATTTCCGACTTGGTAGAATAACACTTACTCAGTTACATCATTGTCACGTTGGCCCAGGTCAAGGAAGGGGTTTTCCGGGGTGAGTCTTGATATCTATCGATAGAAAGAAAAAAAATGTCTAGATCTTGCAAAAAGAGCGATGAGAGGGGTCGATCGAGGGTTTCTCCAATAGGAGAATAGGGAGCAGGTCGATAAAATTCCAATATCTCAGACACGTTGCATAATAAATTGGGCATATGTTGACTCGCGTAAGAAGTGCGATATATAGGTGTGCGATCTAGCAGCTGTGCAAGGGTCTCCGACCCCAGTCACCAGTTTTCACGACAGAAATAGCAGCTGAGCTACCCCTTAGACTCTTCAAGTCACTACCCATTCCAATAGTAAGGGAGCAACTAACGAAACATTCGGTACGGTACTAACATTGCCTTCATATTTGCAAAAAAAAAGAAACTGTAGAAAAATGCGAAAAAGAAGATAAAATGCTATAAAATAGCTAGAACGGGAACGGGGGAGTAACGGGGGAGAGACTTTTCCGACTCGTATGATCCGTTATAATAATTTTTAATAAGAGAGATTGCCAAGCTTTGTTTCTGATAGGAGATAAAGATAGAGCTGATTTATCATTTTCTTTTTGATTTTTAAGATGAGAGTTGTGTTGATTTTCGGTGCAAGATTTTGAACATACGGTACTGGTACCAGACGTATAAGATACGATGGGGGGTATTTTGGTTTCTCGGTGGCTCGAGCCAGCTTTGTAGGAGTACACCCTCTCGAGCATGGAACAATCATGTGCGAAGAAACCACCCCTCGTGCGCCTAAAGGAACTTATACAGGGGGCCGATTAAGTCAACCGACAGCTGATCCCGTCCTTAGGACATAAGTCAATAAGTACGTTGGTCGCGACCTGGGGGCTCAGGGTGCTCGCGGAGGGGGTCGTTTGCTTGTGCAATTTTCTTCGCACTCATATATTATATAAAACCAAGACCATACTCAATAGTCATTGCCACCTTCTTATTTCTCTTCTTCGTTATTACTTTCACCCCCCAGAGTCTGTCTAACTTCAACAGATGTGAGAGTTCGTTGGCCAAAATTATCTTTATGCGTTCTGATGTTGTACATTTATATAAATACATATTTATATAAATACATATTTATATAAATGTATTTATAATAAATATTCTTTTATTATCATTAAAAAATGTTAATAAAAAATAATAATAATTAATTCAATGTAATCAAATTTATTATATTAAAAAATTTGACGAGATTCGTGAATTCAGTCCGTTATAAAGTAAAGGGTTAAATTTTCGTCATCTATCAACAAAGGGTGAGGTATCATAAATCTGGATCCTGAGAATACATTCATAAAAACTTTTAAATCAGCTTTTAATATAAGAGACTTCATGCACTGATTTTTATTCAATCCATATATTATCCATACCTACATATCTACCTGTATCGGAAGGTGCATAAATCTCTTATTGAATCGACGCGTGTCACCAGCCAATGTTGATATCCTATAAGCGACGATTTTTATGCTAATTTTGTTTTGTTCGTCGAGAAAAGGATTCTTGAGCATACTCTTTTAATAGACGATTGGGTGCTTTAAATTTCAAGATTTTTTACTCTTTAGGGGAGTAAAATCTTGGAATTAAAAGGGCAAAGGGGTCTGAAAAATAATAAAGGGCGAAGTGGAAAATACATAATACCTACAAAAGAGGTATCAGTCGAAAAATGGGAAAAATGACGGGGAAATGAAGATGGGCTTTTGAAATTTGAGGACAGAAAAAGATAGAGATGTCAATTTTCATGAAAAAAATGGTCCATTGAAATTTTTCATTGGAATTCTCAGAAAAATATCACTAATATTTTCGTGTCCAAATTTCGGACACCCAAAAATTTTAACTGATTGAAATTCGGATAACTTTCATGTTCAATGTTTTGAACCTGCATTAAAAAGTATTTTGCCTCTAAATAATACAATTTTAATTAATTTATAATTTATTTTGAAAATTAAAATAAAACTATAAACTATTTGTTTTTATTAAATTAAATTCAAACGGTTGTCAAATTTTGAAAAGAATCGCGGTTATATATTTACATTTTCCATACAACATTTGAACAATTAACAGAATTTAAATGTGTGTACATGATTGCTAAGCGAATTTTGGGTCACCCCATATACATATAGGGGTTAAGAGAACCACAAATTGAGAACCGTAAGCAGCAGGTATTACGTAAGTGGCCCCTTACTCCCCATCCCCTGTCAATATAGCAACACCATACATTTCTCCGCCGGGTGTATACCTGTGCTGAAGGCTCACATATACCAGATACCAATACGCACGTGCCCCATAGAACCATAGGAAGTATATGTGCAGGGAAAGTTTTCGCGGGCTTCCCTCTCATATTGGTACACCCAAGGCGATACACCATCCCGACACTCGGCACGCGCCTCACTTTACAATGCAAGACCATCTGCACTGTCTTTCAAAAATCAAAGTCGCACGGAAGATATGTATTTGCGATTTCCGAATGAGGGGTTACCCTAGGACAGTTATAGGGGGATTCTTTCTGAATTCTGAGATATCGAATTTCTTCTGATCTTATGTGCAATCTGCAAGGGGCGGAAATATGCTTTTTTTGAAGAGGATGCTAATTGGAGGAAGGCACCTTCAGATCTTTTTCAGTTCTCGATTTTTCACTTTTTTAATGTTTTTTTTTTTTTTTGGGTTGAGACTCAATCGGAAGGTATCAAATAAACGAATAAATTAATTGCAGATCAAAGTGATATCTTTACATTCAGTGTTTTTTTTTTTTTTATTGTTTATAAGAATTTGTTCTTTTCTTAAATTCCTGCACAGTAAACACCCAGTTTCTATAGGATCTAGGAAAGTTTTATTTCAATGCAATACAAACCCTCAATAAATCCTTGAGCTATGCTACGCACATAAATAATCCTTTTCCATGGTTTTGAGATTTAAACAGGGTTTACTAAACCCTCATTGGAAATTCGTAAAGCTTCCGTTAAAGTTAATATTATTTATTAAAAGAGCAACTGAATGTCTGTATTATAATATAATGTGTCAAATGTGTGTTCCGAATATAGGCGCCCACACCTGTATGAAACGGAAGTAAATGCCCTAGTTTTAGAAAAAAAATGTTTATTATTGTGAGGGTAAAGTTGGCGATACTAAATTCGCTCTTATGGTAATTACCATGCACAGGCCCGTAAGCAAGTCAAATGATAGTCAAAAGAGGATGTGAAGGGTTAAACAGGACTAAAAGAGGCTTTATCATTCAGGGCTAAGAGATTTTCGAAACGACAAATAAAATAAAATTACAATACATGAATTTTAGAAATTCCTATTAACAGCTGGTAGTTCACAGATAGTATATGTATTAACGATGAGTGTCTTAAAAAAATATTTTAAATAACATAACTTTACAGATAAAATCTAGTAACAATCGTTAAGGTAATGTTCCAAATTAACGGATCCAAACCAACAACCAAAGACTTCAACAACCTTCTAAATCGAACTAAAGGATATTAAATTTGTAAAACTAAAAAACCGAAAAGTCGTGATATCTCGTTATTTGGTATTACCGCGGCAGGGGACTTGAGGCATGGGGATGGGATCATATGAGATATGGGACATAAGGTATGGGGTACGAAAAGCCACCCTTCTTTCAAGATCCAAGGGTGTACGTTGCATGTATGTTACATGTACGTCGAATGAACCACTGACGGTGATGACCCCGTAACCGTAAAGTCTCGAAACTAGTGGGACACCTTTGCAGCTTCCTAAACGGGATCATCATCTGTTCTTTCAGGATTCCACCCCAGAAGAACTTACAGCCACCACGGCCGTTTTCGCCATTCTTCAGATACAGCCGCCGCAGATGCATCGGGAGGCGAGCAGAATCCGCGTGATGAAGGGAAAAAAATTGATCGAACCCCTCGGAAGAAGTTCTGATGACGAACGGATGAGTGGAAGGAAGTATAGAAGTGAGGAAGGATATAATTATAAGACGAAGATTTGGAGATGTGTGTGGAAGTGTCGCGAATATGCGACAAACCAGATGCGACCGTCATTATCGATTTCTTGGCTCGATATTGACTGTCACAATTTCATGGCCCCTAAGCATTTTCTTCGATTAATCGGCACCGAGGAAAAAATACCTCGAATGAGAATACAATAGGAAACAATACACCTTCCAATAATACATAGATAATAATACCCTTCAGACATCATTAAAGATTATTCAACCAAGTCAAATGCTTTTTATCAACAAAACTTTAGAAGAAATACAGAAACTCTAACGAAAAGTTGCAGTCTATAATGGTTATAGAAAAAATGTGACATTGCAATTAAAAAGAATGAATAACACGGGAGTTCTTGAAGGAGATCGAGATTTCTTATAAAAACTTGAAATTGATGACTTCGAGCCTCAGTCTGACCGAAAAAACCGCTACGCCTCGTTTTGAATTTTGTCCAGGTATTTTTTTTATCAAGAAAAAAGTATTGGAATCGGTCGATGATAAATGATAAAAGTCGTCAAATTTGGAGTCGAAGAATAAGTCGCAGGGGCTGCTTTTAAGACGTAGCGATTGGCACGTGAGAGACTGCAGAGGGGTTGCATAATTTCGAAGAGAGTGAGGGCTGCAGGAAAAAAAATATTAAAAAGCAGAAGCAAGAATAACAGTGAGACAGAGATTCGAACAGGCCCGAACCTTGATCCCAGACTCAGGCCCAGACACTCGCTTACCGTTATGTTGCAAATTTCTTACATAAATTATACTTCTAAGAATTAAGCAGAGTGCTAATCATTTCTGTCATTACTGCTTTCATCAAGTAACATGCCATTAAGAATTTGAATTTGAATTATTTAATATTTAGTAATATTTACGTACTACGAAAATGTACGTATATGTAACTAATAATGATGTCAAATTATTAAACAGATTTGTTTTTAATACGATATTGACGATATTAAGATTTTTCTAAAATATCGCACTTTTGTTTCAGTAACTGAACTTCGGGAACCCTAATATTTAAACAGGTTGGGTGATTTTAGAATGGATGGGGGTAAGGGATATATCTAGTTTCAAATTAGTCTCATTCACACGTGACTCTTTTCATAGAAATTGGCGCCAGAGGTCCCTGATTGCATATATTGTTCGACATATTCATGAGCATGTAACACCATGCGTAAATTCGATTTTATGTGTGCATAATGTGAAATTATTATGGCAAGGATCGAAAAACCGAAGGTCGAATCCGTTACGCGTAATAGACTACCGTTTCCAAAAATCAAAAATGGATATTATAGATTCATTGTTATTTTGATTTCATTTTTTAAATTTGAATTCTTTTAAAGTTTCTGCCGCGCATTTCATTTTAATAAAACATGAAGCGTGAGAAGTGTAGAAAAATTAGATGTGACATATGGATTGTAATGAATGAATGAACGGAAATTATAAATAATGTATGTTTTTCGTCCCCCCAGCAGCTTTCATTTCTCAGTCATTGCAGTACTATTCTAAGTCGCCCCCTGTGACTTATTCTTATAGACTTTTCAAGCAGTCTTTTCACCCCCTAAATTTTGCTTCCCCCTCGGGAAAAGTGCAGGCTGACCTTCCCTTAAATTAGGCTTCTTTATTTATACTGGTCAGAATACTTTATGATCTTCCCAGCTTGCACAATTTCAATAGTGCATGTGAACATTTAGCCTTGCATTTAGCAGATGAAATTCGAAAAATAAGATTTAAGAGCAGACTTCAAAAAGCGAGGAAAAATACAAAATTATCAATTTTTCTTACTTATTTTAGAATTAATGAAAAAGGTGTTGAAGTTTGATAGTCACTAATTTAAAATTGTGGAATTAGTTTTAACGACAACAAATCCAGAATTTTTATCAGAATACAACGGAATACAATTAGGTAAAGGTAATGCCTTAATATTAAATTTCAACCCTTTAAATCCAGAAATTTTCCACTTGCCTAACTATAAAATTTGTCATGTCAATAAATTTCAATTAAACGGATTTTTCTCTATAGGTTTTATACTTCATCTCTTAATCGATACATCGACAGGTAGAAAGGTACACAATTTTTCTATTGACAGGGTTAATAAATTGTATTTATTTAAGATTTTTAGATGCCTAAAGGTTTTTGAGACGAAGCGAGGAAATTGCACAACGTACAGGATTGGGTGAAAACGTACGGTACAATATTTTAAATTACAGCATCTGCCTTACGGCAATGTGCATGACATCTTGAGGGTCCCCTTCATCAGAAAAAGCTTGAAATTTCTGATGGGGACTTCCTAGAGACAAATTTAATCTGTCACGGTTTTTATTCGTTCTATTGTTCCCCTTATTCCTCATCTCACCTTTGATTTTTTAACTCATAATATATTCCTTCTTTCATTTTAAGCATTTTCCTATTTAATCATTATAAAAATTTAAGCTAAATATGAAAAATTTTGGAATTTTGCGTGACAGCCAGATGTTTAGAGTTGTTAGAAAATGGTCAGATCCTTATTTGAGTGAGGTAAGCTCGAGTCCGCCTACCTGTTTATTGTAGGTAACTTGGTAACCAATCACGTCAGTGCAAATTCATGCAACTTGCAACCTGCTGTGCATCTGAAGAGATTCTAAGGGATTGTCATGAATTTGCCACTCGAGTCTATTCAAAAATCTACTTCATTTCAGTTTACTACCTCGGACATAATGACATCGGTCACTTATTGTCAAGGGTCTGTGATGAAGAGCATAAACGCCATAAACGGCGAAGAAAAGGATGGGTCATCTGCAGGAAGTAAAAACAAATCGAAGTAGAAATAAATTTGGAAAACAGCGATTTAAGTAGAAGTAAATTTCTGAAGCGAAATAGGGATTTAAATCTGAAACGTCAGGCCTTTAAATTTTAAAGTGACCGAGTAAAGTTACACTTTATGACGAGTGCGAAATGGCAGAATTTACAATATCGGTTCTGCACTTTCTTCTGCTATTTTATTACCACTGTAACTTTTTACAATACAGGTAGAAGGGATGTTTGTTATTATTAGTTTAAATTAGGGAAATTATATAATTATTATCATCATCAAACTTGCCTTCCCTCTACGTCAAGAATTGTAAATTTTAATTATTTTACAATCTTAGATGATTTCCATCCTCCAAAAATGCACACCTGGTTTGTATATTTCTGTGAATAAGCATCTAAACTAGAGATTTAAATGAAGGAACCAGTTAATCCGAGGTCCAGTCTGCTTCTCAAGTTTCAACTCAAGATTTAGAGTTGAAAACTTGCTATTGAAATGGAATTCACTAAATTAATACATATTTTTCAACTTAGTCCCAGCAGAAGTGTTATGTAACGTAAATTTGAAAAGCCGATTGAGAATGGAGTTAACATGAGGTGTAATTGATGTATTAGTGTGGGTGACGCGTGCCACGTGCCCATGAACTAGTATATAATATAAGGCCAGCTGCCAAAGTTATAAGTCGCCATCCACTGTGTGGCATCAATCGCTTATAAATACTTGCGTTTGTGCTTGACCGTTATCCCCATTTAAAAGTGATCTAAGGATCAATAATGCTCTTATATAAATGACCATCTATTTGTAAAGAGGAACTCCATTTCTTCAAGAAAATCTACTTCCTAAATTTTCATTTTGACTGTTACCGCAACCGTTTTTTAAATACTGGAAAATTTAATAAAATTTAAAAGTGTTATGGAATCATTTACAAAATACGTGATAGGGGGTTTTAAAGCCTTTTATCCCGTGTTTTTCTTTAAGTAAATTTTGTGAATGATTCCTATAATTACGGAATCCGATTTTTGAAGACTCTGGACTTTAAAAATCTAAACTTGTAAAACCATTGAGATAAAAAGTATAAAAATGGAATCTATACATTTTTTTTATATATTTATAAGTACAGAAGTTGAGTGACTTTTTCTGAATTGAAGCGAGGCGGTGTGTAAGTAAGTGGCAAATGAAGTGCATATGAATGGCGCAGCTATTGTAAAGTGGCGAATGGAATAAAAAGAATCTTGACGAGCACCAAGACAGAGAAATCAGGTTGACATAAAAGCCAATACATTTATGACAGGCGTCCGTTCACCATGAACCCCTTTTTTTGAGCGTTGGTCGCCAAGTATTGATTATTTGTACGCATAAGCCGCATAACAGCTGCACCCGTATGAGTTTGTATGTTAAGAGCCAATGCTAAACAATGGTGTGGGGTACATTTGAGAGGGGGCTAAACCTATGGGGGTGTAAGCAACTTATATGATATACATATATATTTTTTAAGTACCTTTACGGTTCGCCTATACGATACGCCTACGCATTTTGCTAATTGAGGAAAAAAAACAAAAATTTATTATTTGCGCTATTATAATTGGAGGAATGACATTTTTGAAAATAAACGAGAGAAATAGAAATGCCTTTACACCACTGTTAAACATTTTTTTTTAAATTTTACAAAACATGTTTCCAAATTTGCAAGTCCATTTGCAAGCATTTCTAACAGTTTAGACACAAAAATGTTAAGCCTTCTAAATATGGAGAATCGTTGCATATATTACGCAGCACGAGTTGCGTTTAATCTCAGCATAAAAACCGTTACGTTCTTTATCCGTTCCACGACCGTTTACGATTGCACACGTGCTGATCGCACCAAAAAGACAGATACTTTACTCTCTGACCTAGATTTAGAAATCTAGCTAATTTCAGAGGAGAAAAAACTGTACATATTATCATTTTATTTAATCACATAATTAACAGTCCCTGATTGAATGTCAATTGTATGCGACTCTTCAATTTCAAGCCACAATTCACATGAAGAGCATTTATCACTAATGAGCCAATGAAGAATCTGTGAAGCGAGCTGTGAAGCCTATAAGTTTTTAACCGCAGAAGCGATACAATCAGTCCTGAATATTTTTGCCACCATTCGCGCAGCAGGAAAGGTTTAATGGTCAGCGCCTTGAAAGCATCAGGCGGTAAAAGATAAAGAGTTGAAGTACAAAACCAAAGTAAAGATGTCAGAATACTCAAGATTCACTCTTCTACATATCTTCTTTTTTGGTATTCTCCTTAACCCATTTTTGAAAAGACTCCAACTGGACGAAGGTCAAAAATTCGAAAACATTTCTGTCACCCATTCATCTCTCGTAGGTCTAAAATTCCCTCCATTTCTCTCTTATTTTCACCTTCTAAAATCTCAACGGAAAATTCAAACCTTGAAAAACAGGAATTTCGAACTTCAAAGTGAAGTAAAGCAAACCAGAGGTAAAATAGTAAGGGAATTCAGAAACTTCAATGGAAGCTAGAGCTAGTCCATCACAGGTTCAGGTTTAGATTTTGCCGTTTCTTCTACAAGTTTCTATCTGTCGAGAAATCGTCTCATGCAGTGCTTTCTCGTCGGAGAGATCCCTATATAAATAACAGTGTCTTTTAGATTTAGGATTTTAGGTTTTTGAAAGCTCTACAGATGTTTTCGAATTTTTGGAAAAGAAACAATGCCCTGCTTTGGATAGATCTTTTATCGTCCTTATGGACAAGAAGGTCGTCTTTTTCCCTGCTTTTAAGGCTTCCGCTCTAACACTCTCTCAAATGTCGTGTTAGCACGTGCCCGGATTATTATACCCTCACTTCCGGTTCACCTTATTTCGCCAACCTGTGCCCTACTCGCATTGTCTCATTACCGGCTCGTGTCGGTATTATGTATTTCCGTTATTTGATTACAACTAGCAGGTTATGAGAAAGTTTCACTTGTTTGCAGAATTTTTGTTTCCGAAATTGTATTAACAAGGTGTCTACTAAACTTTGCTCCATTGCAATATTATAAAAACTACCTAATTATCAATTAATATGTTTGAAATCCATGAATTCGCGCATCTCTAAAAAAACGAAATGGAAAATTGCATTTTTCACAGTTGAAGCATAACCGTCCATGTTAAAAAAGTTTCAAGAATACGATGTCAATTCGAACCCACAATTCTTTGATCATCTGTCAAAGATGTCCCTGAATTTTGCACCCCTGGTCAATCAAATGATTAACGAACGCACAACTATTGTCACTCAATAGTATATGATGCATACACACGTGCGCCCAAATTTGAAACGGTTCATCAGTAAAATTGACTTTTAAACGCAGCTTTCAAGACAAAAAAAAAAGAAGAAATCGAGAAATGTCAAATCTTACAGGGAGCAGTCATTAATTACATAAGGCATTGAGGGGGGAGGGTCAAGAAAAATCTTACGAATTTATACACGGAGGTGTGGTCCAATGTTCTTCTTATGATTCTTATGTAAGTTTCCTTTATTTATCCGAATCTTTATGTGGAAGGAGGGGGGTTGAAGTTTTCAAAATCATCCTTGCGTTTTTAATAGACACTCCCTAAGACCCAAAACCTACGATTCGAGTCACTCTAATTTTAAAATCATAAATGAAGTTCTCTGGAAATAGGGAAACTCATAAATAATTTTCTTCATAGAAAAAAGAAAACTTGTAATTATCTAAAGATTTATTCCGCCCGTTGTTTCCTAAAGTGTGAGAGGGTGGGACCTCACTTTCTGGACCCTCAAGGAAGCTTCCTTGCTCCAATTCGCTACGTCACTGACTTTTCTCGAAATTCATAATTACAGGTATAGTTTTCGATATCTGTGGAAATTCTATTAATGAGAATTTGAGAATGTTTCGGATAATTCAATAAGTATAGACTCTAGTAAAAAGTGAGAGGATAATAATTTATACTGCTTAGAAAACAAATTAAAGCAGAAAACCCTATTATTATTGTACTATTGGACATTTTAAAACGTATTTGAAAAAATAGATTTTATTGCAAGATCCATTTTGCAATATTGTTTAAAAAGTATAATATAAAAGTAGAAAAAATAGTGTATGTATAGAATATATAGCAACCGTTCTTTTGGTTTGATGGAGAGGTAAAGGAAACTGACAATTTGAATAATTTTCAGGGTCCATCAACGATTGTTCGACAATGCAGTTCGTCGAATCGTAAAAATCAGGTTCGTTAGAAGGTTTCAGCACCGAAAGGCAACCTTGATTGTTTTCCTCAGGGGAAAATATGTTAGATTTTATCTCCCATGGGACGTGGGAGGATGATTTCGAGAAGAAGATTCCTTAAGTAAGTGAACCACCTTCTAGTTTCATCAATCATTAGTTCAGCTTCTCAGGTAAATATCGACTGTATAATATACCACCATAAAAGATCGCAGTAATTATTGTTGTCAACTTTGGTCCATAATCATTATCATTAACGTCACCAAATATCACTCTCAAAAGCGAGCTCAAAAGACTGAAACAAAGATGTCATCACAAGGATTTCGTTCCGTTTACCATTTAGCAAACTTTTAAAACAATTATGGTAAAAAACATTGTGAAAACGAAAAATATTGAATAAAGTCTGCACTTATAAATAATTGAATTATCAAGATATGTTTTCATTGAAAGGTGAAAGAACACTTTGGGATTTCGATTTTGCGGTTGGTAAGAAAAGTGATTATTTTTATCCATTTTCTCAAAAGGACGAGAAAAAAGAAGCAAAAATGTGAAAAACGTGACCTGATCGAAAGAAATGGCTAAACGGTTTGGATTTAGTCGAAATTTGACAAAAGGAGTTTTTGGAGGATCAAAGTTTAAGGAATGCTATTTATCTATCACGTTCGCGAGGCATTTATCGGTATTTATGTGAAAACAGATCATTGGAAATATAACCATGATGAGACCTTTAATGTTCACTGACCAACCCAAATTTTTTGGTAACAAAGAGTCAATTATATACTAAAGAAAACTCGAAAGAAAATTCGATACGTGCATGGAGAAAACTACCAAATAGTTTAGTTATATATAAATTATAAGAGAATATGAAAATGGCCTTTAAATTTTAAATACCCGAAAGCTATTCACAAAAAAAGGAGCAGTGCATTAACCTTCTGAATTATGAAACAAGTCAACAAAACATGTTAGAAACAAATAAAAGATATGAAAAAATACCCGAAGTCAAGAAGATAAAGGTCTTCCCCTTAATTTTTTTTCTTGACCATCTTCATTCTCATCCGTTTTTTTGAGTGATGCGAAAGGGGGGAGATAAACTTGCCCGCATTCCACTTCGCCCAGCCCTTCGAACCCTTAAGGGAAGTATATTAAATTTTTCTCAATTTCATGGTCAAAAGTGGTCCTTACAAGGTCGTAAAAAACTTCGAAACTTCTTTTTAATTATCTATAGACACATAAATTTCACTTCAGTGAGAAAATGTGGTAGAAAAGTGCTGGGAAGGTTTTTGAAGTGAACGAAACCGAATAAAGAAAGAAGCACAATTCAAGTTAGAAATTCTTACTAGTCTCAAGAAGATCTAAAAAGAAGGGCAAACGTACAAAAAAGATATGTTTGCAATGTTGCGAAAAATAGAACCTAAATACCAAATTATTCGCAAAAAAGTTCTAAAAAAAGGGCTCACACTCTACTTTTTCAAGAACTTTTGGTGAACTTTTTTGATACTATATTCCATTTTTTGGGACATTTAATTATAATTATAGCTGTTTCTTAGTGATTTGCATGATTATTCTCAACTTTTGCACTAGGGGGTCTTGAAAAATAGTTTGCCCTGCGGGAGGCATAGTTATAGATCCCCCGGATGTAGATTGCTGTCACGTTTTTACCACATCCTCTAATGTTGCGCGCAAATCGCTTTACTATCAGAAACGAGCCGACTCTTTTCGTTCAGAGAGTTTCAGACAATAATCTCGTAACCCCCTCTTGATCCTCACTTCCTCGCCAGTGGCCAAGCTCGATGCTCGTTCCCAGGCTCTAACAGCCACGTCCTGAGAGGAATTTAAATCTTAACCGTCGTCCAGACTCGAAAGAGTGGGAGAGAGTTCGAATCTCGCGGGAGGGTGGAAAAGAGACAGATCGACCCAGAGATATGCGTGCCGAAAAGGCCAGCAGTGAGAGATGAAAAAGGGAGAATGTTTATAGTCTACATTTTGCAGTTTAATTTCAAAAAAGTATTTTTTAAGTGAGATTCTTAACAATGAACCTGCAGTTGTCTTTCAAGGATTTTAAATAGTAAAATTTCTTCCAGACTTCTCTGTAAATGATTAAAATACAGCAATGCAGTAAAAAAAAAAAAGAAGTAAACGCAGACCATGAATAAAGACGGGAGAGAGTCGACTATAGTGGGAAAGAGGAATTTAAAGAGGGAGAAATCGTAGTGGGAGAAACTTAATGTTTGTAAACAGAAAGTTAAGCATATGTTGGTGAACGTCTGAGCGTTTCGCGCGCAATTTTGCTCAATCGTCATGTATTACAGCATCAGTGGCATACTTGCTATGTCCGTACATTGACCGATGATGCTACAAATTTTTCAAGGTCGACATTATTCATGTGATCCAGAAACTTTTTTAGTCCAGAGATTCTAGACATTCTTTCTAGTTCATTATTATGCTGTAATCTTTTGCCGATTATTCAAATTCAATTAATTACCTATTCATTTTTCACTTTAGAGATAGCTTAATTGTCTTTGAAAACAGTAGAATAGGAGAATCTACATTTGAAGATTCTAATTTTGGAAAGGATCAAATTTTTTTTACATCAACTATTAAATAATTCAAGATTCTAGGATATATAATTATATACTTAGGTATACGTATATCAATTTATCAATGTGAAAAAGTAGATGACCTTGAGATTTAGAGGCTCTAACAAAATGGAAAATGAATAGTTTAATTTTCAAAATAATAACAATTTATAAATGTTATTTTTCATGGATATTAAATTTCGCTTACCAGAAGATGGAAGTTCAGTATAAAAAGGTATTGTCTTCAGAAACTTACCTGAAACAAAAAAAATACACATTACTAAAAATAGTCAATTTTCAACCAAAAAAGATGAATTTTCTTTTTCTTTTAAAAAGGTCATGCATTTCGGTCAACTTCATAAGTACTTCGCTAACTTTATTGAACAATTCATTTAGGGCGCGGATCTTAATTTTCATTTTAATTTTAATGTCTGAAATCTAAACTTTCGTTTTGAATTTGTGGGCCAACTTATCTGAAACAATTAATAATCTGATTATATAATTCTATTGCATATTTCGACTAGTTTCTCCTATTTTTCTCGGAATCCCCAAATTCTCCTCTTTGAAGTCGAGTGCCCCTTTCTTCTCAGCATCCTTCATCCTCATCTCCAGGGTTTCTTCTCTTGGTACCTCTTTCCTCCTCCATGCCGCTCCCTGCCACCGGACCACGATTCTCGGTTAGCAACACGACGGCGACGTCCAGAGGAAAATGTTGAGTCCAATTCACAGCAAGCGAAGCGGCGAACGCTTGCCAACAACGGCTTTGGTCTCGGCTTTGGTCTCAACGGCTCGCGGTTTGAATCGTAGTCGTGGAGGAGGAGAGGGAGTCAGAAAAGATTTATCGCATAACCTCTTCACATTACACCCCCCTTTCGAATTTGGAAGCACGTTCAGCTGTTATATTAACAAGCATTGAGAACTGCTACCACAAAACAAATCACGTTTTTAACTTCAAATCAATAGTCCGAGAGATTTTTTTTTTAGTCAAGAGACTTTTTAATCAACGTTAGTCATTAAGGATTTTCATCTGAAGGATTATTATTCAAAAATTAAAACATGTACCAACCTAATTTAATAGTGCCATTGTATGGCAAGCTGAATTGCCATACAATTACAAACAAAGTTTTCTAAGGATATTTTTTGCCTTATAAGCATTTAAGTAGAAAAAGAGAAGAAATGTGAATTTTCTTGAAACGGGAAAACAAGGGAATATGAAAAAAAAAACCTTTTTGATTTGATAAATTTAGAGCATTTTCACTTCAACCTATCAAGTATACCTTTAAATTCTTTTTTAAATGGTAATTAGCATTTAAAAGAAAAACGAGAAGATACGTATTATTAAAATTTAAAAGGGTAGGCAAAAATACGTTAGAGGCCAATTCTTGGGAGCCTTGGGCAATTTTTTATGGCTGCTTTGATGTTCTCTTGGACCATTTTTCTGGATCCTTCTTCCCCAGCGATCGCTCTTTCGGATTGAGGACATCAGGAAGGATCTTTGGTCTTTAGGATTTAGGATTCAGAACCCAGGATAGGATTGATATACCACACAGGGTGTCCACGACCATCCAGGAGACTTCTTTTTCTTTTGCTACACCCTCAGATGTGACTCTAACCCTCTGGATAGAAATCAAAACAAGGGGAGAATCCAGAAGTGGAAAAGCTCATCCATGTGTCTCAAATATACGTTAAATTACCCCCGCAAGGTCTGCTCTTCCCTTTAGGATTTTATCCTGATATAAAACATTTAGAAATTATTCAGTTTAAATTCTAAGTTCAGTCTTGGTTAGAGATTCCAAATAAATTACATAATAATTAGAATGTTCAATGTTCAGTTCAAAACCGTAAAAATAATAAGGGATCGAAATTAAGGATCTGGTAACGCTGAGGACTGAAACCTTCGCCTTCACATTTTGAGTTTCGTAGTCCCTGTAATCATATAAAGCCGAAAAATAAAAGATCCAATTCTCGTCCTCTGAACGAACACTCCCTACAAGATATCTCATCGCCTGATGATCATAATGCTCAATCTTCCTATCCGCATAATCATCATAACGATCAAAGAACATTGAACTATAAACTTGAAAGTCACGTAAAATACCTTCAAGTTTTTTATATCAATCTTTAATATGATCTTGTTTTTATTTCACTCGGGTGTGGGAAAGTTAGATACTTCAAATTTGGAATTTGAGAATCGTTCGAGGAATAGTTTCTTCCAAGTAGAGATTACTTGAAGTATATGTAAATATCCTTTGAAAACTCTTGAAATGAAAATGCATTCGGTATGTAAAAGTCCCGAAAATGAAAAACAATCCAAAGAAAGCCTTTATATCGAATCTGATTAAGTTTTCTAAAAATTTAAATTGAGTATTAGAGAATTCATAAATCACTCTCTTTCTACACGCAGAATTCCTACTGTTGCTGAAAAATGCAATTCCTCCAGTTGATTTACAAAATAATCCAGTTGAAAAGCCTGTCATATTTCCTGTGGACTGTGACTAAATAAAATTAGCTAAATAAAATCTAAGATATACCTGTAAATCGGTCTCATGTTTGATCCTAAGATCATTAGAAGAAACTGGTTTCAGTTCATAATAATGTGAGAGACTAGGCACTAGGAGAATCCATCAAGGGATGGGTTCTCTTCTTTGTAGTTATTCTCATGTATACACACTTCTGTGTACATATATATGTATTCATCTCTAGGATAATAGGAATATCTATGTACTTCACATATATGTCCTAGACCTGGTACCAAGTGAGCTTTCTTCAATTCCTTCAACCTGCCTGTGTGGTAGCGGTATTATAACCGTCTCTTCTGATTCTCAGTTCTTACTTGCTACTCCCTCCATTTCTTTTCTTTTATTTTTGCCTTTCGTCTCCTCTTCTTATTCTTCCTTCCCTTTCCTCAATCCTTTATTCCTTTTCGCTTTATTTTATTCCTGGGAGCGGAATGCACCCCAACGATGCAGCGACCTTTAGTCTCAAGGCAACATCAAAGATCAACCTTCATCCAACTCTTTGTTTACTTTTCCTACTTTATTTCCCAACATGATACTACATTAGGGTGGATCGAAAAAACATTTTTTTGAATTTTAACTGGGAAAAAAAGTGAAAAGATCACAATCTACGAAGACTGAAATAAATAAATCCTTTCTCAAAACACGAACCAGAAACTTGCAGTTGATAATAATCACTGAACCGTCCCAAATTCGAAAAAAGACGTTGACCATATGTGCAGAACCTTTTTTTCTTTTAGAAATTCGAGGATGTCAAAGAACTTTACAACTACATTCTCCTTAAGACCTTTTTGGTTACTTTAAACCGTAATAGAAAACTGATCTACTATACACTCTAGGTATCTACCTATACCAAACACAAAAACCATGCGTAAATTCTTCTTCGAGATTTCAAGATTTTTTTTTTACAGATTCTGTTCGAATTTCAAAGGAAATCTCATCTTGTCAACTGTTGTGAGTAATTCAGTAATTAGACGCATTTTTTCTAATTCACCAATAAGTATTTTCGTATATTTGCAGGCTATATACGAAAATTGGCAAAGTATTGGTGAAGGTGTGTCTTGCACGTGTGAGACCGTGTTTACATCGAAGGAATTTAAAGGCCAGACGAGTGAAAGGGAGGGATAAGGGCCCAAACCCTACCTCTCGAAAGCATCGTTCCGGTGGGGGTCGCGTCATAGGTGAGGCCCTTTGTCGGGCTCTGAAGTTATAATACATATACCTACCTTCGTCCTACGTAACATCCAGTCCGAAAGTGGACGGAACCCGGTCAGGTTCAATTTGCGCTCCTGCATTTTTATTTTTTAATCTTCCACTTTTCATGTTCTTCAATTTTTACCCCTTTTGAACTTGATTTTCAGATACTCGGATAACTTTTCAAGAATTTCAATCTAGATTATGCATGTTATATGTATTTTTATAATAACACCCATTTTTAATGCGTATTACTTTCCGCAATGTCTGATAATAATTTTGAGACCAAAAAGGAAAGAATTAGAAAAAGAAATATGTGGTTGGAGACAGCTCTAATTGCATGGAAACCTAAAATTCATTAGGGTAGATTCGTTTTGGTCTGGCACGAGTGACCTTAAGTCAAAGGTTATCTCACCAATTTACACCCTCTTCTTCTCTTCTTAAAAAATTGAAAGTAATAATTTCATGATTTATCTAATTGGTAAATATGTAGTTGTAAAGAAATACTAAAGCATTGGGAAAATAGGGATATAAGCTTTAAAAAATGAAGCAGAACAAATATTAGTGAAGTCCTCTTGTTTGTGAGGAAAAATGTGTCATTACCCGAAAAATTTCTTCGGTTCGGTATTGTTTGTTGAGGGTCTACAACAAACAGAGCCGCTGATGGAAGTAGGCCGAGGTCCTTCCGAAAAACTCAGATGCCTATGGGTAATTTTTCAAATCACCTCGCTGAGGGTAGGCGCGGCTACCTAAATTATATTTTCTCACTCGGTCATCTCCAAACCAGGGACAAAAGTATATTTTGTAACCAAAACTTTGCCAGAATCCGCAAAGTGGAGCACAGGGTGAAAAATCACTCGTTTTAACTTTTACCGAAAACCGCATTCAGCAGCCAAGGCGTGAAGAAATCCGTCACTCAGACAATGCTTGTAATTTAGAGCAGGAAATATGGATACCATTAGGAAATTTCAAGTTTTACCGCTAAATGTCGATGATATACTTTCTGGTAAAATTTGCAAAGGTTGCGGACAGTCACCTTTAACCTGTTGTTCCTTAGACTGCAGGTTGAAAGAAAGCCTTACCTTCCCCAAGAAGTCAGGCTTCAGCGCTTTGACTTCCGCAGGTTTTCTGTATAATTACACCTGTAAGATAACCATATGTCTCATGTACAATGTGTACACGTGCATACACTTTCAGTTGACACGAACACATATTGTAATAGGGTAAAGAATAAGGCGAAGACGTTCGTTCTTTGCTAAATATCCTCAATTCCTCAACTTGTTTTCTGAACCACGATTCCTTCCTTTTTACTTGGGTTCAAATAATTCCTACAATGCACCTTCAAAGTTCGTTCGTTGTCCTCTCCTCCAACCGGTACTTTAAACGTGCTTAGAATATTTATTTTAAAACCATAAACGTTTAAGAATTTTGTAAAGTTATCAGTTGGTAAATATCTATAGGGCAAATTTCTTAAAGTTTTCATAGCCCGGCAAAAATTAAGATGGTTGCGAACACTTCACGATTATTATATCGTAAGTATGTATATTTAGAGACGAGTTGTATTCTTTAAATACAACTGAGTTGTTTTAAAGAAGAAAATTGTGTAATATTAAATAACTACCAAAAAAGTAGAATAAAGGTATCAAAAAGTTAAAAAAAAAGGGAATCTAAGTGCCAAGAAAGTTTCAATTAATCAAAAAAACTTCAAAAAAAGTTAAAATTGATGAAACTCTATCAAAACTTGGTTGTTGCTGAAAGAATAATAGGTATATGTTTCCACAAAAATGGCAAAGAGCGTAGAAGCCGAGTCTAAAGTGAGATATGAGAAGAGAATGGTAACTGCTAACGACAAAAAAAGTATCACAATGAAAAATCGTTTAAAAAATCATGTTAAGTGAAGAGGAAATTCGAACCTGACACGTTCCTTGTTCATTGAAAAGTGTCTAAAATGTTCTCAGGTATCAAACAATGTATAAAGAAATTTATGGATCGCAACCGAGATCGCAACAATAATCTGAGAAGTGGCTACAATTGACAAGGTGGTATTTGCTCGAGTTTTCCGACAATGAAAATCCACCTTTTACGTCTAGACGAAGATTTTTATGCTCGTCGTGCCTCCATTGTGCCGCTCTACATTTCAGCGTCTTCCATGAAGTCCGAAACTGTTTTGGTGCTGTGAATGGGCTTTTTACGGTCATTCGAGAGTGCCGGCGGCTCTTCTCTCGATGAAAAACCGTCGCTGTTGCGATGCCAGAGTGAAGCTGATACCGGAATCGGAATGTATGTTCGAAATTTTGAACGTATGTGTTGAGATGTCAGAATGTTAGGAACATAGAGAAGAGGGAGGACTTAGTATAATGTAATAGAGAAGATATAGAGGAGAAATAGTGGGAGAAGAAAGAGAAAAAGAGGAGGGAATTAAGGAGGTGGGAGAGGAGTAAAAAAGAGAAAGAGGGGGTGTGGAATCGCAAAGAAAATAAAGAAGAAAGAACATCCCAATCTTTAACCGTCGTTCGTCGCTGCACCCACACATGAACCGAGTCATATGAGAAGTACGGATGTCCATGTGGATTTTATCTCAAAAAAGCGTTGACAGTTGCAGGGATTGTAGATTAGAATTAAAAATTGGCATTTAAAAAATAATGTATAATTTTCTTCTATTCATTTGATATTAATGAATATTTAATTCTTAAATGTATATTGCGTTTGTATTAAATTCTAGGAATATATCTAATCTAGTCTGAAGCTTCACAAATAAGATAATTTTGGGTATGATTTGGTGGCCTTTAAAACATGGTGCTATCAATTGTCATTTGTAGTTGATTTAAGATAATAAAAAAGGGTTTAGAAAAGTGGAAATTGACTTTATTTGAGAATGGCAAGAATGTTTCCCAGGCATAACAAAAGCCCTAGATCCTGTTACCGGAAACTGTTGGCGCCTACTCACATATTCTTTTTCATTTTTCCTCACCCTGCATACTGATCAGATTTGAGGTATGTACGAGAAGAATGGGTTGAAGTAGAAACCTGAGAAAAGTCACTCTATTCAAAAAGTCAGGCACAAAGTCAATAGTCTATACAATAATTTAAGGTGATTTTTTATCATGAAAATAGGGAAATAATATAGGAATAAATGGAAATTGAAATTTCCAACGAAAGATTATGATTTTTTTACAGAGTTTTGTTGATGCAGTCCACATTTAAGTGAAATCGAGAAAAGGGGGGATTTTTTTTTTTAAAACAAGGGAATAGGGAATGTGAAGCCTTACAATTATGTTATGTGCGAAACAAAACCTCAACGACATCTGAATTCTGATTAAAATTAGGAATGATATATTTCTTAATAAAACGTAATGATGTACCTAAAAATGCGGTAAATCCGAAACGCGTTAATGTATAATGATCTCCCATTCCTAGGAAAAGAAAGAAACACACCCACATAAAGAATTCTGCGCACAACAGTGGAGTAACGAGCCGATAAAATTTCTATGAAAGAGCTTCGTCGAGGCGTGCATCCGCTCTTTTTCTAACGCTCCTCAAAGCCTGCCCTCTCACCTGAGTTGTGTCGGTACCTGTGTTATAAGGATCAAGTATGTACACCCTGCACGTACACATGTCACGTACCTGTCGACTCTCTTGTAGGTGGCTTTGCTCACTTCGATCTCGATTCATGGTTGCACAGTTTAGAAACTTTAGACCCTCGAAAGGTGAACTCCTAGCGAGAGGCACGGGCCATAAAAGTACACAGTGTATACAATTATAGTACACTCTTCTTTCCTTAGTACTGCAAAAGTTTCCGTTTATAGGTGTTAAGTTTTGAACTTCGGGTTACCCTAATCTTCGAACATGAAATTTACAGATTCAACCTTCTTATTACCATCTAATTTGAACGTAGTCTGAAAATTGGTATCTTATACCTTCTGTTTCCAGCTCGGTTTTCAGATTCTGTTCTCGGGTCAGGTAAACCCACCTGAAAGACATCTTCTTGAGAAAATATTACAAAACCAGCTTGTAAAACTAAACTTTGACTCACGAAAATAAACCGTTTACTGCAGATGTTCCTTTGTATTAACAAATCCTACCTACTCAACAACGAATTTTCCTTTCGGAAATATCCTTCTTCTTACAGAGATCTTCAATGTTTGTCAATAGATGTTGATCATTTCACTGGCATCTAGCTTTATTGTATGATTATTTTTACAGATCTGAGTGTACAAATTGATTGGTGGAAACCAGATAACCCCAACTGACAAATTCTGTTCTTAAGAAGAGCACATACCTAATTTTGAGGACTAACAATCAGATTCTTGGAAACTTGTAAGAACAAAACTTTGATTCAACAAGAAAACATCTGCTATAGCTACTATTGATGGTAAAAAGGACTGGTATTTTATAAGGTAAACAACAGTTAGACTACTGAAGAAGTTTCAGTTGCCCGAAACAGTTCATTGATGCGGCATCTTGAATGAGTGAAAGGAGAGATCTTCCGTGAATAAAATGCCAACGGAAATTTAGAAAATGGAGTATTCCGTGCTTTCCCGACAAACTCACTTCCGTCTCCTCTTATTGCGCTTCCTGTTCGTCATAGATCGAAGAACATTAAAGAATCGTCTTCGAAAATAAAGTACAAAAGAGCACCGCATCAAGAGCGTAGGCGGAAGCGCCACGAAATCAAAGCAATACCTACATCCTGTCGCTTTGGATTGGACTTGTTCGCGTGGAGTACTCGTGCTTTCCTGAGACGATAACGGTTTGAAGCAAGGTGTAAAGGTACAAAGGGGCACGCTCTCGAATCATTCACTGAGGATAAATAACATCCGGATGATCAACGATCGTTTCCAGTTAAGGCGCAATACGTTATATTGCAATGGATCAAATTTCAAGAGATTTTACAAAAGTTGCCAGTATCAAATAAAAATATTTCGATTGATTATTCGGAAAAGCTTTTTCAAGCAGGAAATCCATTTCCTGCATCAAAAATAAAATCAAGAACAGTTCCCGGATTGCTAATATAGTTGTAGCATCGTTGAAGCCCCCCTCACTCGAATAAAAAAAGAACAAAAACTTATACAGTGGAAACTATGAAAGAATAAAGAATTTCGCCAGATGGATAACATTTCCTTTAAAAATGTGAAGGTTCCATTTCAAATTCTGAGTTTTAAGATGCAAATCCGCTTGTCTCATTCGCTGTTCTCTCGGGTCACCATTGATGGTCTTGATTCGAGCGGAAGCGAACCCCATGGGTTCATTGTTTTCTTCCACAAATTCAATTTTTGCCTCAGAGTTTCCCACATGACCATGGGGTGAAATTCTCAAAGCCACGTCAAGTGTTGAAACGAAACCTTCTGAGAAGACCGAACCTTCTTCGAAAAGACCTTTGTCTTCTATTTTTAAAAAAGTAAACAGAACATTTAGAAAGAGTAATGAATTTTGGATATTTTCTTTGTATGGTTGCGATGCAGTTTACTATGCCTTAAGGACTATATATTGTATATCCAAACTGATTACTGTGAAGTCTTAACACGTTTGATAAATTCTTAAGCGTTCGAAAATGGCTCGAAAAATGGTATTAAATTCAAAATATTCATTACGTAAGTAATGGAGAAAGTAATAAGTAATCAATAAATAATTATTTGTACGAATTTAGCTTGTATTGTTAGCCTATCGACCATATAAAGAATCAGATTAAGTTTGAAAAAAGAGATAAACAAAGGAGAAAAGAAAAAGCGCAAACGAGAAAATCGTGCCAAGAATTGGCTACCAGAAATTTTTAAATGACCGAACCCGCATCGTTTCTTTGAAAAAAATGCATAATTTTTTACAATTAAAACACAAGTAACAAATCTTATAGAAAAGGGCGAAAAATTCAGAAAATCGAATGAAAAATAAATTAAAACTAGATTTCTAAGTGAATATAAATTATCTGGGGAGGTATTTGGGAAGATATACAATCGTAAGTTTCCGTTTCCTGCACCTTGGAGCATTATTGGATGCGCATACTTGTTAATTCTGCGAATTTCCATTGAATCTTGCCAGCACGAGGCACCTCGAGTGACAAGCCGCACCTTGTAAAACGAAAACGAAAACGGGTAGATTTGGCACCGAGTTTGGCACCCTTACAATGAACTTCCCTGAATGTCGGCAAACGATTGAGGATTTAGAAAACAGAAATCACGAGCGGTTCAAAAGCTTTTACCTTATACCCCCTGCTCCCATATACATATATATTAGAGAAAGAGGGGCAACAAAGAGGCCTTTAAAAGCAAAATCACACAATTAAATTAATCTTTTCGTGCCAGGAAATATTTAAGATATTTCGCGATTGCTTAAGATGAATATGGAAGTTTTCTCTCAAGGGAAATGGAATATATGTTCAATAATAAAAGAACAGAAAAAGCAAAAGAGGGTTGTTAACATTTTATATCTATTAATTAATATATATTTAATAAACAAATTCTAATTCCAGGGTGGCGATTCAGAGAACGATTTCGAATTTCGAATTCCCGGTCATTTCCTGGTCAGGTCGTCACTCTAAATATTGAATCGAAGAAAATATTTTACATTATTTACTTTCAAAAAAATCCTTTTTAAAATTTTCCGACCTAATTAAAAACTGTGAAGCCTGCACAGCAACGTGTCACAATAATTGTCAAGTCAATCTCTTTTCCATTAATCTGCAACTGGTCCAAGTCTTAAAATAATCAAAATACAAATGCAAATAACTATGAATTTTCTTTTAAAATCCATCGCGAAAACCGTAATGTTTCGGTCGAGAATTTTCACACCTTTTGTGGGGCGAATTAACTATGAAAATGAGACAACATCCAATTATCCCCAAGGAGTCTCATTCTCTTAAACTAAAAGCCAAATCCTTAATTTTTTCTGGTACCATCCCTCTTCCCTCGAAGGCCATCATCAGCTAAAAAGGTCTCTCAACTGGTCGATCAGCTGATTTTAAAAACCTACCTGAACTTTTCAGGAATGGGTCATAGCAATTTAAACCGAGAATCGACAGCCATTTTTAAATCCCGAGATTTAAAGGGCCGCCAGACACGTTCCTCTCTTTCTCGACCCTTTATCTTCTCACTCCCACACTTCTCTATAGCCTATTTTTCTCAGATGTGCATCCTTGTTGTATGGGACAAAGCGCCTTGTAAAAACTTCATCTCATCTCCTGCTGGTGCCAGTGCAACCAGAACCTCGGGAAGTAGATATCCAAAGATATTCGTTGGTGGGCGAGTGAAAAACGACTAAGAAGGACGGAAGAGGATCCGAAGGTCCAGATTTCAGATTCCAGAAGAAGCCTTGTTCTGTCCAGTCAGAACTCAGTTCCAGGGTCTAGACGAGACACCCGAAAACAATGATCGCCGAACAAAATGCTATTTGGCTTGGATTCTGTTACAGAAGGTCCATTTTCCGCTCGTTTCAGGGTAACTCTTGTGTTTTTCGGCACATTCATTGCTCTTGACTTTTGAGGGACAGAAAAATTGCCTCACGTGTTGCATCCCGCCCTTGCAATTTCCTTGTTATATTCCGCAAAATTCGAAGAAGGCAGTTTCGAGCATATGCTCTAGAGAAATTGAAAGCAATCATCTCTGAGTTATGTTCGGTTCTTGAGAGAGAAAAATTACCGGGCTTTTAGTGGAACAATTATCATCTTTCATTGTATATGAGAAGTGTTTCGAATTTTAAATCATGGTTTATTTGCGTAGTATATGATTTACTCTTCAGAATTTTCAGCCGTACTAAGAAAATTGTAGAGAGATATCGTTATTACTTTGCAATATTTCCCTTAGCAATATACATCTTTCTAAATGAAATATTCCAAAGGATTTGTATGTTTTACGTATTTTTGTTTGAAACACTACAACACTAGTCTTTATGTAATGTATTGGTCAGTGAAAGCAAACATGTTTAGACACCCTCTCATGCAACAGGAAAACACATGCTACATATTTAACGCCAGTAAAATGCCCAGAATCGTGTCCATCAACGAAGAATTACGACCTTGTGGACTAGTTATGGTTGGTTTCTTGTTTCAGGGGGTGGATCTTTTTTCAGTATATCGTATATCTACCGAACAAAGTA
The DNA here is from genome assembly GCA_904066005.1 of Synergus itoensis. Lineage (NCBI taxonomy): Eukaryota > Metazoa > Arthropoda > Insecta > Hymenoptera > Cynipidae > Synergus > Synergus itoensis. The sequence continues at coordinate 2,599,511 of CAJFCP010000116.1, read as the reverse complement.
ACAAATATGAAGAAGAAAAAAACAAATTTCTTCATTAAGTTAATGAGTGGGTGGAACGTGAGAAACGAGGTATAAAGAATGTTATTTATATAAATATTTAGAGAATTCCTGAACTTTCTTTCCTCCCGAAATTCTAGCATAAATTATTTTCAAATCATGATTTAAACAAATATTATAAAGCCACAATATAAAAAACCAATGAAAAAATTATAAGGAAGTCTTTGGACAAGTGGATTTCGGCACTTTTCCAAATTATCCTTAGGGTTCGAGAATTCCATCCGTTCTAAGAACCGTTAACAGAGAAGTCACAATTGGGTTTCTTGAAGATATCAAGCAGTCCACTTTCGAGATCCACCCTCATATCCAATAACCCAGTAAGAGAAAAAAGCACTTGAGTCAGTACTAAAAACCACTACTGAAGCTGCGGAAGGACTTTCTCGCTAAAATTGAAATCTGTGGAAAGGCAGTGAGAGCCAGAAAGGAAGCAGCCCACCCTAGACGGAGCCTTTGGGGCGGCCCGACCTCTTCGGCGAAGGCTCTGATAAATATTGTAGGAGCTTAGAAAACGTCAACCTGTTTATCTGTCCGTAACAGGGTAAGGGCGTAACCCAGAGTCTGAAAACTGATCTCAAAAAGAAAGCAACATTCACCGAAAGATTCACCATGAAGGTGGTAGAAAACAGACAATGAATGTAGACCAGAAAAACTAATAGAGGCCACCTAGAAATTTTGCATTCATCACCTTCCCTGATTTCTTTCATAAAGAAAACCTCGAATTGCATCCAGCATCATTATTTAAACTTTAGCAACACTCTCTAGAATTGATCTACTCGCGAGCAATGCATCATTTCCAATTTTCGAATTTAAAGACGAAGAATCACTTCACGTGAAATTCGGGTGGAAATTTGGAAAATTTTCACGTGAATTTTTTCAGCTGAGGCAAGGAATGAACAATTATTTGGCCTCCTCTGCTTTTCATTTGAGCAAAATTTCAAGACCAATAAAATAGAATATACAGCGAGATATACAGTGAAGTTAAGATTTAGAAGGTCCTTTATTTAAAATTAAAGAGTCATATATCCGCCACTGGAAAGAGGACCCTGTTTACCTAATCTTTCCCAGGATGTTGAGGACTCAAGACTTGAATAGTTTGTGATTCCTTTTATTGGGATGGGCGGAGATGGCTCGTAGGTGTCCTCGAGAAAGGACATTTTCTTGAGCTTGAGGACTCATGTAAAGAAGGTACGAAAAGGAATCATTGCGTATCGAACCCTGGTACACAAAATGCGAAATAGTAGATTCGTTTAAGCTTCAAGCATTTCTCACAAAAGCTTGCTATTTCGAATGGACACAGTTTGAACTGACCATTTGACAAGAAACTGACCATTCGGAATCTAGATGTAAGAAGTTGTGCAATTGATGAATGGTAGCAAAGTGATGGAAGATTCATTTAACATCCCAACATTGTATTGTAATGATGCTCCAATGTAGCGACATTGATGGATTTTCAGACCTATTCCTCAAGCCTCTTGGGTGTCAACAACTATTTATGCAAAAGAAAAGAAAATTGTACTATTCCAAAAGATTAAGTTTCTCTTAAAGGAAACTAAGGAGCTCCAATCACATTAAATGAATCTTCTATTACATTTTTTGTCGCTTTACTTCCTCTAAAAATGACATACATATTTAATCAGCGATTAGTTCTATCTAGCCTTAAAGTTAGTTGCCTGTCTGATTTGAAATGGATTCTACTCTAAAATTCCGGAACATCATTTCAGATTCAAACTAGATCCCAACCCAAGCGCCAGTCCTCTCGAACTTCTTTCCATTCAAGATTCTTGATTTCATTGACAATTCCAACTTTCCTCTCGACTCTTCCCGAGAATTCCTCACATCCTTAAAAATTATTGCGACAACCCAAGAGTTCGTGCCGAATCCTTTTGTCCCCTTCCATACAATATTTACGAAAATTCCTGTACATGAAGAAAAAGAAGAAAAAGGCGTGTTGGACGAAAAAAGGAACACACATAAGGGATTTAAATCAGGATCTATCTATTATTCTACAGCCTTCTCAGAGGCTTGCTTCTTTGATTGTAGTCGTTCTTCCAAGTCTCTCTGGATATTTATCTCCAAGGAAGTTAAATGGCCGGCTTTTCCTAATTTTTGAGCGGCGCGGGCGGCACGATAGATAGGGATGGTTTGAAGTTTTGAGCTTAAGAGACCAATCTATCACTCGTGGTCCTTCGCGGCGTTGGATACACACTGAGATCCCAAAACAGGTCCTATAGAGAAGTGAAGTGAGAAAGAGAAGAAGGTGGACGGGGTGGAAGACATTATGGGAAGAATGAATGTAGGTTTTCCACTCTTCGAAAGCAAAGTCAGGTATCTACTATAAGGATGTGTGGGGTGAAGATATGTTGAATTGTTGAGTGTGTGGATTGTGTGGAAAATACACACACTGGGTTGCATTCATGCCACACAAAGTAACCAACTTCTTCCCACACTTACCTGTCCTCTCAGATCTCGGGATCCTGATTGGGATCAGACACCCTCGTAGGAGGACCCACAGGGGGCTTTTTGCGATTATAATATTTTTATTGGATTGCCCCTGCGAAAATTCTTAGTATTTTGCCGACGCGGAAGACACTTTATTCGTGCAGGGAAAGATTTTTCTTTTTAGTGTTTAGTATAGAAGTCGAGATAGAAGTGGGCAATAAAATTGTTGAGTTATTGAGGAAGGACACTATCGTAAAAAATCTTCTTTCTAAAGAAGAATGAGGTCCTGGAAGGTTTTTGAAGTTTGGTCCAGGAGAAGTTAATGTAGAATGTGGAATGTTGGAAAATATTGACTTTAGTTGTTGAGAAGATCTTGTGAGATATTTTCAAAATTAATGGGAGAGATTTTTTGAAACAGATTATTATTATTAGAGATTATTATTGTCAGGAACTTTATTATTATTAGGATTACTAATTAATTGTTTCCGTAATAATTAAAATCGAAAGGTGAAAAATGAAGAAAATTCCTTCTTTTCATTAATTCTAGTTACAATGAGTTGAGCTTTACCTATGATCAATCTATCAGTTCGTCGAATTGAGCAGATTCACATGGAACTATAGGAACTCCAGGAGTCCAATTTTTTTTCTTTACATCAGATCTTTTTAATCTCATGGGAAAACTTAATTCTCACTTTTGCCTTTTATTCTGGGTAGCAATTATCAGCTTGCATTCCGTACTAAGTATTCTTCCACGAGAAATTGTTGCTATATTTAACGGATCTTGACGAAATGTCGTGGAATTTTTGGTATTTCAAGAGATTTAAAAATGTTTAAGGGATTTCAAAAGATTTTAACAAATTTCTGAAATATTTCAAGAGAATTTCTATAAACATGATTTTTTTCCAAATTTACAATTTCTTTCTTGCAAAACTCGTCATTTTTCATTCAAATGGTTTCATTTTTAGAAAACGTCAAAAATTCTGAATGACACTTTAAACTGGCAAATCGAGGAAAGTGTATAGAAAAAGTAAGAAGTTTCTTCAAGAAAGGAAATTTGAAAGATCCTGTAACGGATCTTTAAAGGACCGAAGGACAAGCGATCAGCTGAGAGCTGCGGAGTTCTCCCACTTTCACAACCTTTGGCGGGAAAAAAGTAACCAATAGTTGATCAGAGGTGTTCATTTTACCTCAGAATATATCTTCTCTTGAATTTTCTATGATTCTTAGAACTCCAGAATGCATATTCGTGACGATCAAGTGGAAAAAATCATGTTTTGAATTGACTTTTTGGTCAAATTGATCGAAGATAAGAGAGGAAATACAATATGAAAATATTAAATTACGAAATTATTGAAGAGTGCCTAGTGCACAAATTGTGATGCAATACGAAAACAATGAGATAAGAAAGGCGATGAAATTACTCTCCTTCTATAAATATTAACTAAATTTGTATAACAAGTTTAAATACAGAGCTATACAGGAGAGGGAAAAGAAGTAACAGCAGATAATTAATCCTCTATATACCTTTCATCCTTGAAGTTTATATTTCCTTTAATATAGCTTATTAAAGGGAAAAAAAAGAGTTTAGAATCTTTACTTTAGAGTGATGACTTTTGAATTCTCATGATTAGGGAATGCATGAAAAAAAACGTGAAAGGATGAGAAAAGCGTTTTTTCCTTGAACCCACAGCTTTTCCACATATGTATGCTTTCACCATTCAATGTGATGATCTTGATAATTAGGCGAGTCGAATATCAGGACGTGTGGCGAATTATGGCATCCTTAGATCAGTTCTTGTGTATAAATGGAAATGAAAGCGTGTGAACCTATATAATAAAGTCGATATTGTTATTGTGATTTCATGCCAGAGGAATGTAAATAGTGACTTTTCTAAAAATTCCACTAATTAAGAACTCTCGATACTTGCAGAATTATTTTCTGTTCCATCTTTTTTGTATAAGACAAAATCAAAGAACAAAGGAATGATGTATCATATTCTTTGAAGCAAAACCGACTATTTTTTCGATCCCCATCGAAAACAAAACGTCGGAGCAAATCTTTAAGGAAACACGAGTTCCGCCGGTCATCTCGGTCGGAAAAAGCACAAATCTCCTGGTATGGTGGTCTATGGATCTTTACATTTCTTCGGTCTGGTTCGAACCCAGCTCGAGTATAGAAGAACAACACTTGAAAAATTTGAGACGCAAAAAGGATTATACATTTTCTGAGAAAGCCAGCTGAAGCAGTCTCTGAACTGAAAAAAGAAAATGTTAAATTTTCTTAACATCTATTTGGTCAATAATCTCTATAAACGAAGCGTGTTCAATTTAAATGCAAATAGCTGAACACTTAATTTACTTTTGGCTATACAGTGCTTCTCCGCATATTTGTGGATGGATTTGAGCCAGCAAGTATCAATATACCAGAGACTCAAATTCATTCATGAAAAAACAGCTGATCTTGGATATAGGTGAATGGTCTCTACGTATGGACTTTAAACTTTATCTTCTCAGATATGTAATATGATGTTTGAGTTCCGGTTTGATAATCGTGTTTGAGTTTGGTTTATTCTTAGTCACTTAAGTCATTTGCGTTATAGATTATAAAAGAAACATGTCTAATAGACTTATAATTTTCTATGTAAACTCTAAATTTTCTTTTGTGTTTATCTTGTTAGCATGAAAAATTTTATTTCCATTTTTATATCCAAAAATTGCATTCCAATTATTTTAAATTTGCATTATTTAATAAAAAAGTAAACAGAGATCGAATCGTAGATTCTAGAGATTTGTTTTATTATTATCTGTGTTTTGAAAGTACTTGTGATAAGGAAACATCAAAGAAGGGAAGATTGATTTTTTTGACCTGAGATGGCGCCAAGAATTTTTTGGGATTCTACACACACTAATTCCATGGGTCAATAAAGACACAGGCATGCGTGACGGTCCAACCAAATAGAAAAGCGCACCCTAACTCCTAATAGAACACCCGCAGTTTCAAAAACGGGAAGACCGCCGATTCTGGCGGCCTGTCGCTGTTTATCTCAAGTTTCTTAAGAGTGACTGTCCGAATTTGTGTGACATTGAAAAACGTGTGAACGTCACTCCTATGATGACGTTATGCGAGCCTACTACTAACACTCAAAATCAGAAAATCTTTCTTCAAAGAAGAAAAATGAAGAAGGATCTCTTTAGAAAATCAATTCCACTGAGAAGATTCAAATTTTTAAACTTCAGTTTAGAAATAGTTAAACATTTATTTCTGGATAGAAAAATTGCTTATTCTTAAACGCGACGAATGTAAAACAATAAATTATGTATTTCTTAGAATTCACGGCACTATAACATGTTCTCAAAACAGAAACAGAGAAAACAAGTTCTGCAAAAAATGCAGAACCGTTTTTGAAACAGTAGAAAAAGTTAAATGTGTGGTAAAGAAATACAATTTTCATAAAAATTATATTCAGAATAGAAAATTTCGTAGATGAATGATTCACCTAAGAGGAAGCAGATAATTGATTCTAATGTGAAAAATGCTTTCCACTGGATTTGTGTTATACATATAATATAAGACTGGGCGTAAAATATCTCCCTGAAAGTAAATCTTTCGAGGAAATCAAAAATAGAATCTAGTTGAGGTCGATTTTTCGAGTCAGGTTCAGAACTAATGTAGAAATAGAAAAACGAATATAAGTGCACCCAAGATGAAAGGGGGTGACTTGCACTTTCGTTTGCCTCGTCGGTTCGTTTGTGCATTTAACACTGATGGCCTCCAACAATTTCCTTCGCCAATGATGCAAAGAACGTAAAATACACCCACATAGCCCTATCGTTAAAGACTTGCCTCCTTTTGATAAATGGAAAATAAATTTACATGGGATTTGGTGCCTATCAACAACCCCCTGAAAAATTCTATACTCATGAAAGAAGACTTTTACTTTAATTATATCGAAAATTTTATTTTGTATCACTTTAAATTTTAGAATTAAATTTACTTTCTAGAAAGAAAAAGTTTAGAAATATATTTATAAATCATAATATAATAATAATTATAAATATTAATTCTTTTGAATAAAATTGTGTTGATCTATTCGTTTCATGAATGAAAACGTAGTTCATTGATGTTAAGAATGAAAAATCGTTACATTTTATATAAAAGCAGAATCGCTGATGTTTTGAATGAATTTTTTTTGAGATCCAATAAAAAAACAAGTATTATTGGATCAGTCTATTGATATTGAATCTTTTGAGGAAAAATCAGATTACACATTTCAACGACCGGAAACCCTTTTAGAAATCGTCAATAGATTTCATCGGTATCTTGGGCCACGTGGCTAGGTTGAGGTTGAAAGCGAGAAGGTATAATGCACTATAATGTGAAGAAATAGTGGCCGCGTGCCTGCAGCGAGACAAATGGAAAATCGGGTAACGAAAAACTCCTAACTTTGAAATGGACCTATTCGTGAAAAAAAGGACTCGATTTACGGCTGACCAAAGTGAAATCAAGATTCAATGTTCTAAAACCTTTGAAGGCCAGAAATTTTTTTGCTCTTGTGGTCATGGTCTCTCGGGGGGTGCATCATGGTAGGCCTCAACCCCATAAGAAGTCAGCACGCGAACTAACTGGGCATTCCAAAAGGAGCCATAAAAAATACACAAAGGAATAAAAAAAAAAAAAAAGCAGATATTGAATCCAAATCTTTAAATTTAGAAATTTTTTATTTCAAATGTTCTAAATGTTCTAAAAGGAGGAGTTGAGAAACGATGTTTTTAAAGTTACTACATGCCTTTTTAATAAACAGAATAAAGTTTATTTTCAAAAGAAAACTATTTAGAATTCAAAGAATTTATGATACATATTATAAACGTTTGGGAAAGTGTATTCTTTTTGCAAGAATGTTTCGTAATATATTTGCAGTTTTTTAAGAAGTATTTCGCATCTGGAACTTTCATTTCTTCCCTTTTGTGACCAACCATGGTCCATGCACATAGCAACCTCTACTCTTTCTCCTTTCTCTCCTCCCACAGCCACAACGTCTGTCCTTTTCTTTTAAACTTTGCATCTCTCTCGCGCGATGCGACCGTTAAAAAATCAAGCAAAGCAAGTCGCTCGCAACCCTTTCCCTTAGCCAATCCGCAACGCCCACCTTGTGGCTCTTGTGTCGAAGCTGATCCTCTGGTCCACATCTACAATTCCACACACGTGATTTTTAAATGGCCCAAACATTTAAAACCTGCTCTGGCAAGTGCAGCGGTTAAATTTAAGTCACACAATTAAAGAAATTCGATACCAAACAAGGAAGACTTCGTTTCTTCAAGAAAAAACATTAGAGAAAACGTTTCGTATTTATTTTCTCGTGGCTCATGACAATATTCAATTATTTAATTAATGATGCAATATTTTCAACGATAAAATGTTTAATTAAGGGCTTTTAGTCAATTGTAATGACAGAAATTACCAACCTAGTAAATATTTACATAATTATATTTCCCGGGATTATTTGTACAAATTCATTACAATGTAACGATGAAATTTTGGAAATATTTCGTAAAAAAAAGCAATTGTTTAAAAGAGAAACTAAAAAGTACCAAACAGACGTACTCCAATATATTTTCTATTTTTTCCCACAACTTTATTGCAATGTTTTAATTACTGTACAAATAATTCTGAGGAGTATAATTATCTGCTCAGTCGATAATTTTTGTCGTCACAACTGACAACACACTCTTAACAGGAAATTTTAATTTCTAACAGATTTTCCGAGAGATTTTCTTAAGTGTGTGATGGATACTTTCACTCTTAAGAGCTACTTAAGTCTGAGGTTAAAGATTTTTTTAAGAGAAAAGTTTGAGAGCAACGCAACGGACTCACGACTCTAGTGTCGGTTCAATTTAATGAGTGAGTTGCACGCCCACATTACCCACATCCTGTTGTTCAAGTAACCACATTGAAGGAGTGTATTGCACCAAAATACAAGTGGATTTTTTTAAAGATATCCGGACAAATTTCTAAGTAAAAGATTATATTTGATCCTTCCCTTTTGTAACCAAAGGACAAAGGAAATGCGAAAATTTCGAATGCAAATTTAAATGATTTAATAATTCAGTTTAGAATGTAATAAATCATAATAACCAAGAGAAATGTTATTTTACTTATTTTAAGAAAACTTAAAATTGAACTAATGAAATGCAGAAATTCAGAAAAATTCCTGGCTAATCGTTTGGAACTTCCGGATTTTCACAATACTTGTGCCTTTTCCACGAAAAGAAAAATGTCAAAAGTTTAATAGTAGGTATAACCAAAATGTGGGGAAGGAAGGGAAAAGTGAAAAATGGCGGTTGGGTCACAGGTTCTCACTTCCACCTAACCAACCTGTGGGCAATTCTATGTATTATATACATAGCACGCAGCCCACCTATCCTTCTCAAAATCGAATGGGTACAAAAAGCAAACAATGCGACGAGAGAAATGAACATAAGAGCTAGGTACACGAGGCAATGGTTGCCACAAGAAGTACCAAGAATGACAGAGGCGCGGCATCTACAGAGGAACACGAGCCTTTTTCTTGTGGAGAGTCTGCCAACCCTTTATGTTCAAAGTGTAACTGGTAATTTTTGCCAGTCACATAGTTAGGATGTCCATTTTAATCGAAGAATAAAATTCCCTGTCATTTCCTGGTCCATTCCCGGTCAACAAAAATTTATCCCAATCATTCAAAAAAGTAGTTTCTGATGGAGAGTTAGTAGTTCATAAAATGGCTTTTCTTCTGTTCTCAATATTTTTACCAACAATTTATTTAAATAAAAAGTAGATATATTATTGCATTTATTAAAAATTAAAATTAAAATTTTTGAAAACAATTTTTTAGAATCCTCTGAATCTTTTTAGGACGCAGAGGGCGCGGATCATTTGCTATTAGTAATCTTAAAAATTATACATGACACAAAACAACAAATTTTCGCATTCGTATGTCAAACAACTATTTCCCGCTAAGAGGATTAAAAAAAGAAAAGAAGAAAAGAGAAAAGAATGAGGTGAAAACTCGGCATAGAAAAAAAAAGGAGACAGAAGAAGGTGTACAAGATTCACAAGAGGAAGGGAGGTCGTGACATTGAACAGGAATTCTATGAATGAACCTCGACTAGTGAATGAATCGGAGCGAGAATGCTATGTAGACAGTTAGTGAACGAAAAGCGGCAGCATGGCGTGAAGAAGAGGAAAAGAGAGTATGTAGAACCAAGGGAAGATAAAGATGGGACCAAAAGGCGACATCTCAGAGACACTATAATATAATAGAAGAGAGTACTATACCATGAAATCTCTTCATATACTCATTGTAGTCCAAGTCCGATGCATATTTTTATTTTTTATTTTCCCTGGAAACAGTAAACCTCGCACAATGAAGGGTGGTTCGTCATAATACTCCAACTCGCAAATAAAAAGGAATTCGGGGACACGGGCCACGCTAAGCTTCATAGCGCACGAGCCCAGGTTATTTGCCTTTGAACGAAAGATTGGCGGTTTCCGCATCACGTGGGAATTTCTCAAATCAAGTGTACACATGATTTTCTCAATGAATCCATGGGAAGATTATTCCCATGCAGAAAATTCGGAAATTCCTTCGAGGATCAAGTTAATGAAGTGGATTTTTGATGGTATTATCACTTTTAAACAAATGATAATTGTAAAAATAGTATAAGACTTAAACAGAATGAAATAAATAATATGTAGAGAATTAATTATCAGAAACTGTTGCAGATGATTAAAGGCGCCAACGGAAGCGTTTTGTTCAACTTTCTTTGAAATGCAAATCGTATTTATGCCACTTCCGCTCTTGAGCTAGCTTTGGTCCTGCGCCAATTTCTTAAGGAAGTCGACTTCCTCCCAACTCGGTGATTCTTTGGCCGAAACTTATTATTAAAATTACGAGGATTTACATAAGAATCGTACTATCATCGAAACAAGTGTAAAAATAGCCAATAGGGAGGAAGAGTCTGATTATCTAGGATTCTTGGCTAAGGGTCTTGTTCTAAAGATTTGAGGGGTGAAAGTAGACCTTGCATGGGTCGTTAGTTTCACTTCTCAGGACTATCAGTTACAAGAAAATCAAGTGTATTTAATTACAGAGTGAGAAAGCCACTTTGTGAAAAATAAACGAAACTGTCATCGCGAGACATATATCTTCCTCAGGTATGTATTTGACACATTCTGAAATTTAATTTCTGAATTTCAAAGTTTTGAAATTTTTGTTTGCAATAATTTATAATTAAGTATAAAAAATAAAGTACGAAGTTTGTCGTTTTAAATAAAACAGGTGGATGTCAAATACCGAATCAGATATATATTCTCATTTTTCCTTGAACTACCATTATGCAAAGCATGATTAATAATTTTTAGGGTAGAAGGCAGGTCCCATTCACAAAAAGGGGCTTCTCTCGCCTATTTCAAAAAAATTAGAGATTTCCTTTGATGCGTAGAATAATTTAATTCCTAGTAGAGGAGATTCTATGCTTTTAATGGTATAATGCTCAGTCCCAAAACATATAATAAGCAAATAAACATTCTTCAAACTCCCTAAACTTTCTTCATCCCCCAAAAGAGACCGAAAAAGCCACAAGAATTTCTTTCGACTCTTACACATTCTATATGTCAGTAAGACGATAAATCTTTAATCCGAAGAATAAAGTGTTTCCATAAATCTTCTACCTGCTGCTTTTTAATGGTTTCCAATGGAAGAAGGCTTCCGGATGCAAATAAACTCGTAAGTAGACCTCAACATTAGAGAACTATTAGAGCGTACAAAGCGAGACGCAAACAAGCCCCAGGATCCGCAAAATTGAAGCAGGGAAAATAGAAGAAGAAGACCTCCTAGACGGAAAAGTTCGCAAAGAAGTCCCGTTTAGTTATTGCAAGGTGGACCACCTACTTTGGGAAATTGGAGGCTTTCGTCCTCTCACAAAAGTTCGAGTCCTTTAAGCTTTCCTATGGTGACCGCAAAATTGAAACGTCGCGAGCGATCCCACCCCTCCCATCCACTTTAACAAAGTCACTTTGCGAAGTGAATGATCTGCTAGGGATATGAATCGATGAATGGAATAACAAAACTTGTGGTTAAAGGGTTCCTCCATTTTGTATATGTTCTAGGATAGACCGTATTTCCTGTCCCGAAATGCACTTCTTGTTAAGGCATGTAATTTTTTTTTTTCTGGGAATGAAGCGAATCGAAATTTAAATACTCGGTTAAAATCAGGATATGGGAGTCGAATAAGCGATATTAAAAGAATTTTCGAATCTTCTTGGAAGAAGTTCGATGTCGACATTTGAAAATATAACGGACATTTTAAGAGTGAAACTCTTTTGCATTTAATGTTCTTAAACTAAAAATTATTGTCCTAATTATTAGGACCATGGGAAATTTTCAGTGTCGGGGGTTTTCAGACGTCCTAAAAAAAAAAACGATAAAAAAGATATTATTGCAGTAATTCAGAAAACAGATCAATCAAAATTACTCTTTTCGACACTTCCCAGATCTCAAAGTCGAATTAAATTCCTCAGGGGAGAACCAATCCTCCCAAAGGGTAAAAGAAAGAATAAGAGCAGTAAAAAATCCTTCTACAATTCTCATGGTACGTATTTCATCGAACCTCTTATAGAGTCTACATTTACAACCTGAAAGTCGTTGTACCTGAGCGGGGCATCGTCTGGGAATAATAAAATGTTCGATTCTAGGGCGGTTTTCATTGAAAAAAAATTCGCGATCCACGAATCAGACGGAAACAAAGGGAGCGGTGCTCGTGCTCCCTTTTTGCTGGCAACAATGCCAGATTATCACAACAAAGTCGACGATTGTTAGAATGAGAACAAGGTGCGCGCGCGACACTGTATAACTGTGTATAGTGGATAGATGTATACCCAAATGCATTATATTCAGTGCGCCGACAGTGTTCAACCCCTTGGGAACGAAGAAAAGATACTTCCTCTGCGGGAAGTACCGGACAGGGTGGGTTTTGCTGTTGCTGTTTAGTTTAGAAAGCGACTGCACCCTCGACCCGGGAGTGCGAAAATTTGTCCAGATTCCTTTTCAAAATTTGAGAGGATGCTATTTTATCGATGGTGTTATTCATACTACTCGATGGGCTTCTTTTTGTCAGAGCAAACACCCTAGGAGGGTCACTCCTAAGGCCTTCTCTACATTTTTTGAAAATTAAGTGACCCCTAGTAAAAAAAAAGTCTCAACTTTTCTTACAAATTTTTACGCAATAGTTTACTTTTCAACCGAAAAAGGAAATGTTTAACCGAACGGTAAAGTAGTTCGCTTTACAAGCAAATACTTGAATCTTGATGCAAAAATAGTTGAATTTTCTTATGGGTTTCTATTGATTCAGTCTGCATTTAAGTGAAAAACGAGAAAAATGGGGCAAAAACAGGGGAAAGACTAAAACCTTACATCTTTAAAACCTGCACGCATGTGCAACTACCTGTTGCTAGGCGCTCTGTTTTGTAAAGTAGTGAGCATTGAAGATCATGGGAACTCGCCCCGAGAGCCCCATTGTCCTTCATTTGTGGCTCGTATCCGAAATTTCTCGCACAAATGTGTGTCCGTCTTTGATCCCCTTCTCCATACCACTTCTTCTTGCGGGGGATGAAGAAGCCGCCCTTGTACATTCAAGGCGATTCCGAGAAGAAATGAGAGAGAGCAAAATGGGCTAAATACTAAAGGAGATCCTCTTCTTCATGAACCGTGTCGTTTGGCAGGCGCCAGTCAGCTGGCTGGAAAACCAAGCGATCAGCTTCGTTTAAGACTGCGAGGAATGTGACGGTTTGGAAATCGGCGATTCAATAAATTCTGCCTGTAGGATGTATGGTGTACATTCTACAATGCATTCTATTTGAAGCCTCAATTTGACCCAACACCCGCCCTCTCGCATGGGAAGAGACGATGCATTAAAATCGCACGTGCACGACACAACATATCTCTTTCTACCACCTACCATGTACCGTAAACCATTCAGGTATGGGATAATTTCCCTAACGGCTTTATCGCGATGGGATCATTCAGATTATACCTTCGCTGATGTAGCCGAAGAGGTCGAAGATGAACTGCATCTTTTCCCATCGATCGATTCCTGCCAGGAATGTGGACGATCCGTTAAACGAGATCGGAAGGATTAGCGGATGAAGAATTTCCTTCTTCCCTTTTTCCTATCACCTTCCCCTATGGAAATTATTCAGGCGACAACCCTCGATCTTTATTGCATTTTAACAAACTTTCTTTCTTCAAATAAAAAGGCATTTGAAATCTCTTAAATTCAAAGTATTCCAAATAATTCCAACAGATTTTGTTTACTAAAAATTTAATTCAAAATTATAGTGGCTTTAAAAATTGAGTCAATCCCATAATAATATGTAATTCAGCAAGATTAAATTGATTATAAACTTTATAAGACAGTTACAGATAGTTTCTCACTTGTCGGATGAGACTCGTTCTATTTTTCATCAATCGATTACCTGTGGGAATTTTTTAACGGACATTTTTAAACGGGATATTCGACTAGCGATTGGAAAGGCTTCCTTGTCAACCAGTCTATTCTATATATGTATTCTTTAACAGTTGTTACTGTGACGTTTTACGACTTGGTTTTCGAACTGGATCCTCGATTCGGTTTTGCGTTTATAGCTTCAAAGCACTATGATTTTTCAATTCTTGGAAAAAAGGTGTTTCCGGCTGCAGTAAAAACGTCAAACTTCACCGGATGAAGAGTTTCCTTCTTCTGCTTCAATAATATCATTTCCCCGCATGAATTTTATGACTCGCTTAAAATAGTTGCACCCCCGGTGCAGCGGGTGGTATTCACCTCTTAGAAAGTCGATTAACCATGGGGGAATGTTCACCGCAATTCTCACGTATTTTGACATAATAAAATAAAGAGGCAAGATTGATTGCCGAATTTTTTGAATTTTTATCTTATTTTAAATTTATCTATTTTTAAATTCTCTAAACTTTCATAACTTTTAAAAGCTTTCTAATCCTCATTTAAGTATTGATAAATAATCAATTTGAAAAAAATATACCTTTTTAAAAATGAATATAGGTAAAGATAAAACTTTTACTCACTCAGAGTTGTCCGATGCGTCATTTTCGTTGTCGATCCTTATCTGCTTTATATCTAAAACCAAACAAGAAGAATAATTTAAACAAACCATATTCAAAATTAGGGTTGTATTGTATTTTGTTAATATATTATTCAGGATGGCCATTTTAATCAGAAAAAAAAGTTCCTCCCAATTCTCCGTCAAAAGAAATATCGAAAGAATAGTTTCTTACGCGCAATGGTTAATAAAATGACTTTTTTTATTTCCTTTAACCTGAGGCAAAAAGTATCGTGTGAGTCTTAGACGGAAAGGGATTTTGGCTCTGAGAATGTCAAACTTTGCATTCGTCAAAAATAGTCCGTATTTAAAATTTCAATCCCATGAATAGGTCAAATTTTCTTCAACAGTGTAATTTACAATAAATTATTAATGACAGATCATTTGATCTTATGAAATAAGTGATAAAATAACCTTATATGAAGAAATCTAGATATGCCTTTATCTATAACCACAGCCTAAAATTTCAGATCGATGTGAATGACCATTTGCAAGAAAAATGCGATTAAGGATCAACCCTTGCACCAATAAATTTATTTTCAGTGAATAGAGCCTGAATTGCCATACGTGCATCGTTCTGAAGTTTTGTTCTCTCTGATTAGGACTCTGTGGACGAATCATGACGGAATACCCTCGATCGGGTATAAAGGGAGAGTCGCAGGGGTATATGTTCAATACTTCTATACATGCACGAGGGGGTTGAATCGATGGGTGATAGGGGAGAGATACGGGAGCAGCTGGTCTAGCGCGTGATTCATACATGCCCACACATTTTATCATCGATTCTATGTGCACCTACGATTATACGAGTGCGTGTTACAAGCCGATGTAGGGTAGAGAAATGTAGGGTACGATTAAGGGAGAGAGCTGAAATTATCTGCGGGCATGCCTTCGCTTCGACTCCCAATTCCGATGCGATAAGGTTAGCAATTTTTATTCTCAACAACCTCAACTAGCAGTAATTTACCCAGTGTTGCCCGGAATTTAAAGAGATTTCAAGTGAAAGATTAATGAGTTTGCAAGTACTTTCAAAATATCTTAAAAAACTCACTGGATACTGCTGGATACCATCCAGCAAAGTTTTGACCATCATCTCATCAAATTCCAAACAATTCGAAAATCAACTTGGGAGGTGTCTGGGTGAAGGTTCCAATCTCTTGAAGAATTTCCATCGCGACCAACTTTTGAAGCATAACAAGGGTGTACAAAAGAAAGAAAAGAACGGAAACCATCAGTAAAGGATGGCTCGTGCAGACTCGAACTTTTCACGCTTTGCCTTTTTACCCCGCTAAATTGATTTCTCGCGGGATTTTATAAAAAAGGTCGTAATTATTGGAGGTCGTTATACAGTTCGAAGCATCCCTCGTTACTCGCTATTATTATTTGGTTGCTCTATGGCCCGCGCCATATCAATGCCCCACTTTGAAATTATGATAGTTTCGCTGAAAGGTGCTTCTACTTTTTTCATTTTTTCTGGAAAGACCTCATAAATCTGTCATGTGGCCTAAATATAATGGCGAGTTTTGATTTTGCAGGGTGTAAGACTCTGTTTTGACAATGACGGTCTACTCTTCTGAAGTTTCATGTTGGTCAGGTTGTGAATGGTATTTCCTTAGGTGTGAATAGCATTTGACTGAATACGCTTTGAATTGTGGGAGGACATGTGACGATTTATTGACCACATGTTTTTTTTCTAAATACAAGACTTGCAATTTTTCATTCTTGCTTTTTGGATTCATTTTTTTTAGATTAAACAAGAGGTGGATCACCCGAATTATTAATGCGAATTATTAATTATTAATCTGGTGCACCAGATTTCAAGATTTCGGAAACTTTCAAGAGATTTTAAGGTTCAAGAGTTATTAATCCCTCGAAGAAAACTATCACCGCTTGAACCGGCCTCTTTAGAAGTTATGTTTACTATGTAGTTAGTTGGCCTTTCTTTTGTATGTATTCCCACACAAAACTCCCGATCTCTAATCCAGTTTCATCACGTATTTCTTGATAGTTTAGCTCTTTTACTTTGACAAGCTTACGGTTCTCTTCACACGACAGTTTTGGAATTAAGCCCGAAATGTAGTTCAACTTTTGGTGACTCCCTTAACTCGTTAGGCTTGTTTTCATGAGGCAACATCTTAACATGTAAGTAAAAAACTGGAGGGGAAAATATAAAACTGAAACACGGGTCGAATCCACGTGGTCTACACATGAAGGAAAAGACCTTCTTCGATGTCTCACGCTCTCTTGGTCCTGTTTAGCCGAAACCTTGTTTCTAGGAAAGGTTTTTTTAACAAAGAGTCCGACTTTGTTCTCATAGTGTTACCTGGCTACAATGAAAACGATAAGGATGCTGCACCACACTTTGTCTGAGATCTATCCTTACATATAACTTACACAAGTAAGTTATTCGTAAATATATGGGGGTTGTTGTTAGTAGATGTAGGACGCAGGATTTGTTATGGACTAAGACAAGACGTTTTGTTGATCCTATCGATATCTCAGGATGTCGTAACTTCCGAAAGTGTTTCAAGGAATCTAGAGTTGATATTTTACTAACTAGACCTCTAAATTATTGCATACAGTTTCGCCTTTTCACGGGGTTCATTTTCGGGTAGCATTCCTTTGATCCTGAGGAACTCGTTAGGAGAAAAAAATAAAGGAACTCGTGAAAATTTTAGGGCGGGTTAATATTTTTGAGTATCTTAAGTTTTGTAATTTCCAGTATTTATGGAGGGGGTGTATTTTATTTTCAATTCAGTTTTCCCTGTAAGTATTTACGATAAACTTTATAGAGGCAGGTGTTTCGTATTCTGAGCAAACACGAAAATAAAAACTATCTATGGCAAGTTAAATATAATAGTTTCAAAAGAAACGGTGATAAAATATGCTGAATAATTCCTTATGAATTTCATAAGAGCCTTTTAACCATAACAGCTGGTTTTAGCGAAGATTCTCAGAAACAAAGACATTATCCTTTTTTTTGGGATTAGTCAATATTAGTTTTAAATTCAATATAAAGATGGACAGCACCTGGCATATGACGAGAGTCTGCGTGTATCGAAACTTTTCTAGGTGAATTGTTGGTATCGTAAATGACATAATTAGTGGGGAAGAATAGCTGGATTGGATATAGCAGTATACGAGAAACGAGATTATGTAAGGTGATCTAACAAAGAAATTTTGGTCCATTATTCATCCAATATAATCTCACTCAACTGATGAGAGTATATGTACTTTCGCCATGTGTGCCCACACGCGATGCCCGCATGATATTCAGCTTCGTTGCAAACCATTCAGGCGAAAATTCTCTTCAGAATAATTCGGTCAGAAAATTTTCAAAATGAAGTTCTATGTAAATAAAATTATTAAAATCTCTATATCAGTCATCACAGTATCTATTGTCATATATTGTTGCAAGTGTCAAATAAAAATATTTAGATTGATTATTGTAAAGTTTTTTTCAACCTGGAAATCCACCTCCTACATAAAAAATAAAATCAAATTCCCAGATTTCCTTCAATTTCCCCGTAATAGTAAATAGACATTCTGATAAACGAAGGCACTTTAAGGGCCACTTTTAATTACGCGGGTAACAATTTAGATGGTATACGAATATGACAATTAATTTTATTTAAATAAAAAGGCAGTTTTGATTGGGATAGATTATATGCATAGTATGTATGCATCTTTTCGTAATAAATTCGTCAACACGAGCCAGGAGGGTGGGAAAGAATATGTATATATGAGAAGGAATGCCAACAAAACTAAATTCTATTGCATATGGGCACTAAACACGCCCGAAAAGCGCGACACACGTTACTCAAACTTAGAGCACCCCCTGCGTTTATATAGCTCATCCGACACCCATCTCGTTGCGCATATGTGCAAGATATCACATGTGTTCCAATATCCCTAACCAGTCACATCGTTCCCCATCGAAAAATGTCGTTACCTCACACGCAAAGACGAAATGTCATATAGATAAACGAGAAACACATTGACGAGGACAAAAAACAAAAAGAAAAAAACAGTTTCCATTTCACATTGGAAACAGATTTGAGAAAAACATTTCTACCCCCGGAGTTCAGAAGCAATATAACGAAACGAACGGAATTTAGATTCAGAGTACTTTTGTTAATGATGCCAGAAAATGAAATAATTCGGCGTAATTTTGAGATGCAAAATTTTTGAGACACGAAAACAATTGAAGACACAATGAAAATCTTCATTGTTTATAAAATGAGATGAAACAAATTTTATAATAGTGGTTTTCTGCGAAATACTTGAAAATCTATTCATAAAAACTTTTAACCTTGGCTTTATCTACCATATTTTATGATTTTGACTTTGCACTTGTTAAATAAATTTTCCGTAACAAAAAGGAAACGGGACAATGATTTTTATAGGTTTCGACGCGTGATACAAGTGCACACTGCGCAGGAAGTCCATAGTAAGATGAAAGATGAGAAGGACATAAATTTTCATTCAGAACTTCACACTTACAATTACTGTCATGTACTGACTTCCTAGGGAGCAAGAAAATCTTTTTTTTTATTATTCTACTTTTATAAAGAATATAAAGTCTGTAGTTCCGTTCTAAAGTGGTTCGACTTTCAAAGTCTTTATACCAATTTTGCCTGAATAGGAAAAAAAACCCGGTCGCGTTTTACGATCGTGGTTTCGTGAGAATTCAAAAAAAAATTGTTTTGAAGAGACACCTTGTATCTTGTCGTTTAAATCTTGCGGAGATTTGAGGAACTTTAGTGCTTTTTAGACCCAAAAGGTCTGAGAAGTTACGTTTACTGAATGTTACCGATGAGATGCATAAGGGATGCATCCTGTGTAGGTGTCGTCAGCTTTTCTTCTTCACAATTACCGACAGAGTCGTAAAAACTGCTCATATTGTATGTTGGTAGAATTTTAGGAATCGAATATTTCAAAGAAAATGCCAAAATCATCTTGCCGATAATGGAGAAAATGTCCAAGACGGAGAATAAGAAGAGACTACTAAAATCCAAATACATATAAGAATTATACATTCGATGGGTTCTTTACTCGAATTTTGAATGTACACCAGATTTCGAGATTTCAAAAAGATTTCAAGAGATTTTAGATGATTTAAGAGATTTATAAGAATTTTAAGGGATTGTTGTAACATTTTTGACATTCAAGACATTTTTTAGAAATTTCGAAGAATTTCGTGAAATTGTATAAAGAATACCAAAATATTTTGAAAAGAGATATAGATATTGAGTATTTATCAAGAGATTTCAAATGATTTGAAGAGATTCAAAAGATTTCTATTGCTACTATAAAATTTGTTTTATATGATTGATAAATACAATGAATGCATAATCTAAGTAAAATTAATATCATATCAAATATGGACTCTGGTTTTTATCTTTGAAAGAATTTCTCATTTAGACCCTTGTCAATTCACGTCATGCAGGAGAAAAATCCAACATCACGCTTTTCAAGAGCAACGCAGCAGATCTCAACCCTCAACTTTTCACCTAAGCAAACAGATCATGCTCACTTCGTAAAAACTGTCTGAAAATAAATCTTCGAACTGTTTGTGAGAATAAATATTTCCTTGTGCTCCTCATTTCATGTAAATCAAATGACCACACATCGAAAATGGAATTACAATTCCAAAGAAAATCCTACTATGTATATATATTAAATGACATGCGAAGAGAATTTAAAACGAAATATTTCAAAAGGTCTTTAAAAATTCTTTGATTTAAATTTTAAAAACTTTGTAATTATATGATTAAAACCAATAATACCTGTTGGGCAAAATAAGAATAGGTACAGGACCTTATAATAGAAGCTACATATATAAAGTGAGAATATAAAGAAAAGGGAAAAGGGTTGAGAACTCGAGCTGAAAAATCCAAAGGGTAGATAAAAACCTGCTGGTTAAGATAATGCATTTTAATGAAAAGTGCTTTTCAACAATAATCATAAAATAACGTAATCGAACTTGAAATTTTTCATACAAAATTAAAAAGAGACAATAACCGATATCTCTGCTTATAAAAATTGCAATCTACCCCTAAAATTAGTGGAGTCACGGAAGAATTGGAGGGACACGGTGAACCCTCTGAAACGAATTCCGTGAAGCGCGAATGCGATATGAGTCAATGGCACATGGCGTTTTCATGGGGTTCAGAGTTCCTTTAGTTATATAGGTATATGGGTATATGCTATCCTAAACTCTGAACTTGGAAGCTTTAAGCGTAAACTAAAGTTACAAAAAGGAGGGAAGTCTATATATGTATAAACGTGGGGTTAAAGCAAAATGTCTTGATGTAAAGAAGAACATAAGCAAAAGAAGAAGACGGAACGAGAACGACCCTGACAGACGAACTTCCGGAGGAAGTCTTAACGCACTCCCCATGACACGCTCCCTACATAAGTTTGACATTTCATCTTTACACATAATGCACCTATATGCATCATCTGGGGGATCAACGTAGCCTTAGACAGAGTATATAATAGCAGGGTGGCAATTGGGAGGACGATTTCAATTTTCAAATTCCCGATCATTTCTCTGTCAAGTTTATCAATTTTCCCGGTCATCTAAAAGGAAAATATTTATATTTACCGAAAAATGCAAAGATTTATTATAATTCATGACTCATTCTAAACATCCTCTAATACAGACTCATAAATACATTCCAAATATCAATTTGAAGAAGAATGGATTTGTAAGACGCGCAATAACACACTTTCTTATAATTTTATACTGTAATCGTATGTTTGTTAAAGTAGGGAGAATGAAGCAAATAAGACAAAGCGAAGGGAACGAGGGGGGATGCTGAAATAATTGACGGTCTACCGTAGGAAGGGCTTTCAGCTGTGATTCCTTCCTTAGGGGCATTGCCGAGCAACGTTTTATCGTTTCAACGTTTATCGTCGTCCTGTTCCTGCCGGAGTTCGTGGCCTTCCATGCCCTTCTTATAAATATAACCGAACTAGGGACTATGAGAGACAGAAGCCTTATCCACACGTAAAAGACGCCACTTCCGGAAGCCTGAAATCTGCACTAGCTGCACGTGGCAAGTGCTCTTATTCCTAATGACATCCGATACTCGAATCCTTATAATTTACTCAACAGAGGTTACGACACTCATATTAAATATGCAAACGATATCCCTTCTGGATAACTGTAACCATCTAACTCATATTTGTTTTGAAGATTGCTACATAATAGTGATTCAAATTCTAAGCAAGCTTTGTATCTAAAGAGTATTTGCAATACCTTAACAAGTTTATATAGATGTTTAAATCAAGTATGAAAGGAAACACCAATAAACCAGAAAATAACCCACTTTGTGTATTGTAACTTATTAAAACTTAGAACCCCAAAAAATAGCACTTTCAGAAAATTGTGTGTAAAGACCGCTTGTGCCATTACAAAGATTCGTGTAGCATCCCCTTCGGATGTCACTTATCTCCTTTCTAAATATACATAAGTCGCGAGTTTCGGTAATTTTTCGAGCCAAGGGTGGGAGAATCAGAGGGTACTCGCACCCTACCTTCCTATTTTTAGGGTAACCGTCTTCCGACATCCGTTTCCGAGGTGATATTAACATGCGCACTCGTTGACCGCGAGGGGGGATATCGTCGAAGGCACTCCTTTTCCTTCATTATGAAACACGGATTTTTCCAAATTGAAACACTTATTCTTAGTCCCACAAAATCTTGTTCAAAAGTAAACAATTAAAGAGAACATATAACGTCGAGAAGGTATGCATAAGAACATATGCTCAAGTATACTCTTGATAAAAAGAATCTGCGCTTGTTCTCTTTGGGGGATTAGCAGCTTTAAAATTTGTACTCTTAATTAATAGTAATCAATCAAGATGGCACTATACAACACACAGTACAAATTGTCGCGCAGCTGAGATGAAATAAGGAACTTGAACCACATACACCCTTTTAGTACAAAAAGATCTGCAGTATTCATACACGAGTGCATAATAGGAACTAACGAAGGAGCATAATAACCATCGAATCAAACTGAAGTCGTCGACTTGGCTTAATAAAGAGAAAACGTTGTTCAAAGAACTCATATGTGACTCAAGAATCAAGATTCAAGAGCTTTAGGACATAAAAGACACTCGGAACCACTAAGAGAATGTAAAATATGGATCACAAGATTCAATAGAAACTGCCTTTCGCATATTAAAGCTCTGAAATGGGTTGAAAACTTTGAATTACACACAACGTAACATCAATATTTTTCACTAAAACTAGGCCATTTATACCTCCGCCTCCGTCTGCACAATACGGAGGTAAATTGCTTTTAAACGTTTGTTCAGTGTATGCGTTATCAATGCATATAAAAGCGCATTCAGGGCCCATAAACATTATTTGACATATTCATATTACTTATGCTTCTTATAGCCACGAATCAAAGTTTAAAAAAAAAAAAGAATACTCTGTCCAGAAATACCGAAAAAATTCACCAAATGTGTCCTAAACTGTTGGTTTTTTGAGCTATAATTCCAAATCTGTCTTAGATACATGTATCTAAAGCACTATAAATCTATGCTTCTTATATCATAAACCCACCTATATTGAAAAACGTATTTCGTATTGGGGAATTTGAAAAAAAAAGGTTGCGACAGTTGCGGACTTTTGGGTCCAGTCAAAGGTCAATGTAGATCACTTTTAGGGTGGTTTAGTTCGGTTTAATCTACTGGAAGAATTTATTCAAAAATCTTATCTAATTTAAGACGTCCTCTACAAAAATACTGTAACTTGAATAGACTGTACCGCCGCCAAATCCGCCCTTCTTTTTATTAATCAATAACAATACGAACATCATAAACTTTTAACTCATATTTTCATATCAAATTGTCCAAAACTGCACCCCAAGAAAAGATAATTAAAAGACTGAAAACTCCCCTAACTTCTACTTTCGATTTTCTTAAATGGCATATAAATTGTTCTAATTCTAGTATTTGAAAAAAGGAGCACGTGGGTGCACTATATACGTATTGACAGACCAGTCTAACGGGCACGTGCCGCCGTTACCAACAACTGCAACGAGGCCCCCCTGCTCATATATACATGTTTGCCCAGTTGATGCTTTCGTGTTGGTAGCTCTCACACTCAAAATCAACCCCTAGGTCGTTCAACTACATATGCATGCGTACCTTCCACACAGATCAAGTAAAGCAGGCAATGAAGCTGAATGATCACACTATTAATTTCACACGCGTACAAATATTCCAAAGAAGAGGGTGCGTATTCACAGTTGCCATCTCGGCGGTCAAGTAACCCCAGATTTAAGATGATTTACCCCTAAACTTGCAAGATTTCACCCTCAGATCGCGACTCTCTTAACAGATGAACTTTTCCTCCTGCATTTCGAAAAGAAAATGCAGGGGATATTCCAGACATCGAAATCCCAAGGGTTTACTTCCAAATGCTCTAGCCTCGAGGGGGTTGAATATTTTCCAACTAGAAATGATGATTATCTCTCAAAATACGTTATGTTTTTACAAAGTGACATTATAAATTCCTGCTATTAAAAGAGCGTTAACACGAAAAAATCGATATCCTAATCAATTTTAAATAACTTAAAAGTCATGATTAGGGTCGATTCGGTTCGCTAATTGGTGAACAAAAGCGTATCTCGCAAACGGAGAAGTAGAAATTTCGCCCTTTTGCGGTCGCTCTATAAAAATCGTGCAGAATGCGTTAATAAACGAACAGCATGACGTGTCTGCGCTCATGATCTCTATACACGCGTGTATTTACGTGTTTGTACATAGGCATTTTCGTTCACTAACACAGGTTCAGGAGTCGCATGGTTTCAACGTCACTTGGGGACAGACATATGAGCACACATGGGGCGGCAGCCGCCACCTGGCACATTGCAGTTCAATACGCGCCACCCCTGTACGTACATGACTATATAAACATACTCACGTTTCTCTGTATGCACATATACATGCATATACCTTGGGGTACCATGACCCCAACCCCTCGGATCTTGCTTGGCTCGTGCCATCGTACAGTGACGTAGAATTCTGAATTGACCCGAAAAGAAAACACTCAGCCAATAGCGAAAGCTCTTCTCCTTCTCAAGTACGTTAAGCACATGTGCGCTAAAAAAGGCGCCATTCCCACTGTTAATTTTGCGCGGGATCGTAGAAAAGTCAGAGATTCTTTAAATGTGTAGTAACATTGCACCTCACATGTATTGCAATTTACACTTGCCATATACAAACTATTGTAATTTCACTTTACAATACCGTGAATGTAATTTTACATTACACTTAGGTTCGAAAAATGGAAGTTTTTAATTAAAAATTTCTCTTCAATACTTTGAAACTAAAGTCTTAAGAAAAATTTTGAACAAAAGTTTTGGAAATAAATTTTAAACAGGAATTTTAAATTTCGATGATTTTCAATTTCGGTAAATTTACATTTAAATTTAAATTTAAATTTTGGTGATCTATACCAATATCCCATGAAACAGACAAAATATATAATAGGTAGAGGTATTAAACGGAGGTAAATGGTCTAGTTTTAGTGAAAAATATTTATTATTACGAATGATAAAGTTGCGGAAACTAAATCGATCTTATGGTAACGTATCACATGCCCTTAATGAATTAATAGCAGAGTTCTATCAAGATAGAATTGCGGCAACTTCCGGGAACATAGATTGTTGTCAGGTTGTATAAGAAACGCCTCATAGTGCAATGTTCTACAATCTACGATAAAAGTTGACAGACAAGCGTGTTGCGCTCGAGGTAGCGCAGGTAATGACCGAGGTAACGATCAGGGATAACAGGGGTAACTGGGGTAACTAAGACGAAAGGAAACCGTGTGTGCCATGTGTTACAATAATTTCGTACGAAACGTGCATGTACAGGTGCAACCTACCCCACCGTGACCGAGTGACCAGCCAACATCATTGGACTAATTTTATTCACCAAAGAAGAGGAAAAGGGAAGCATATATACTTATAATAAGTCCCTTGTCTTCAGATCACGAAATGATCTACGATAAAACGATATTTCCATTTTTATTTCCTGGGGAAGTAAACATAGAAGCAAGACCGAGTTATCTTCTAAATTTTTCAAGCAATATATGTTATTCGTAATTTCATTATATTTATAGATTCAAAGTATAACTTTCATAGTTCTTAATTATATAATTATCTAATCTGAATTATTCGACATAGATTTTTATACCATTTAAGTCATAAAATTAATGTATAAAACTGTCTGACATTACTTTGTGACTTTAAGGATTGAGACTAATTTTGCAAACAGAAGCGAACTGAAAATAGAATTGTGGTATCAATTTCAAAAATGCTTTCTTTAAGAAATGATCTCGACATTTTACATGTGTCACTTTCAGGTCAGCTATATCATCGTCGTCTCGACCAGAAAATTAACACGCAAGATGACGCGCAGACCGCAACTTTAAAGTGTCGCATCTGCCTATATCCCCTGCAATTAGCCTGCGGCTGATTCCAGAGGACATGGAATCCCTCTTGAGATCCACCATATGCAGACTCCCATGAAACGGTCTTCCGTCCACTCATGGGGGTCCATTCATCGCTTTATAACCACCAGATTTTATATTAAAAAGTGTATGAAAAAAATAATAATAAAATCATAAAAGTCCCTTGCAGAATTATATTTTCATTTAACTTTAAAACTTCAATGGTATAAAAATCGTTTTTTCATAAGAAGAATATAACAATCCTTTATTAATAATAACAAGAGAAAATCACTTTTTTCTTGTATCTCTGATAATAAAAATATTGCAGTCAATTTTTGCACTTGGTATTTGTTATAGTACGAACTCGAAATCGAAGGCCTTCTAATGCACAATTGCACATTCTCTGCGTTAGAGAATGAATGATTCACGTTTCTCGAGTTCGTTTCAAAACATCACCCTACTGGAAAAGCAACTGCTACATTTTCGACTAACGAGCTATTCACGATTACATTCCGTTACCATGTACCACATAGTGGGCAAAACATCGTTTATAACACAACTATTATAACTGCAATAATAAAAATAGTTACAAAAAAACCACATGATTTGTGCACTTTTGAATACAAAACATTTATCATGTCACTTTGCTTCTCTTTAGATTCATAACCATTTTTCATTTACTTTAAAATATATGTTAAGAGAACCTTGTAAATTAATTTCATTTTTTGTATTTCTTTCGCCTATTTCTGCCCATTTTTGTTAATTTTGCATATTGTTATACACTTTTTATTTCATTTAGGAACCGCACAAAAACTACGTTAACAATTTTAGATATTTTTATCCCCCTCCTTCCTTAAAAACGTGGTTTTGAATTAAAATGAGAAAGTGATTTTCAGAATAAGTATTGAAATTTGCCAAATTTGAATTTTGTGTGGTAGTCAATCTACAAAATTCGCAAACTTCTTTAACATTTATCATCTGAAAACGTATATTATATGTACTTTTAGAAAAAAAATTCTGTAAAAGGTTAACTTGATTTGTAACATTCTAACGATGTTTTGACTGACCCCCCGACCCCCAAATTAGTAACGTAGTTTATGGACGATCCCTTATAGGTTTTTGGCTTTTTTTAATTACCACAAGAGAATGTAAGTATTATGTTATAATTTGGAGATTAATAAATATATCGTGAGAACCGTCTTCATTAAATTTTTCTTGACCACTTTATTCACATTGTATAAAGTCACGCAATATAGCATCTGGTCTTAGTTAGATATTATTCTACTAATGTAATATGCATGGAGCCTAAAGTATATTCCCACAGAAGGGTAAAACGTCTTATCTTTCCAAAATATTCAATAAGTCTAGATCAAATTGGGATTTTGTCGATTTTAACGTTATAAACCTACAAAATATCAATTTTGTTTCAAGCTAGACGTGTGTAACCAACTCAATTCATATAGTATAAATAATTATGAAAAGGATTAAAACTTGAATTTTATTGTGATCAGAAGTAAACTCTCGGTCTTTTAATTAAATTCCCGGTCAAGTCGTCACCCTGAGGAGTAAAAATTGCTACCAAAGTTTTAATTATTTTTTGGAATAATGTGATGAGGTTCGTTATTAAATCATCTTGCCCCTTTTCTTTTCTGCACGATGTGTCCCTAGTCCTCATGAGTGCAACACCGGTCGCATACACAAGTGCGAGCAGACTGAGTCAGAGGCGACCACAATGCCAACATGGTGTTACCATTGTGTTAGCACCGGTGAAAATTATATGGTGGTCCTTGAAAAAAATGAAAGAGAGAGAGAGAGGTCGTAAGCAAACTGAGGTCACGCGTCAGGAGTTCGGGAGTCTTTAAGAGAAAATGAATACTATAGGTACTATAAGTACCATACATATAAGTACTGTAGTCTGTAGGAAAGTCCAGAAAAGAACTACACATAAGAAAAAAGAAGAAAGTCGCAGACTGTTATTTTTAACAGCTGATCGAGGAGTCTCGACCCCTGGCGAAGAGCTTTGATTGATCGACGCGAACCCCTAACATCCTAAAGAATCAACATCATGCTGCGTAATCACACCATAAAAAGAGGGGTTAACATTCTTGATATCGTGTGCATATTCCTTCTATGGGTCCCTTATTGTCGATTTTTTAACGTGACTAATTTAAAATTCTTCAACTCTTGACGCTGAATATTTTTTGAGCGTCTAGAGATACTCTGAAGACGTTTAGAGACTAAATTATAATGTGCACGGATTAAAGAATTATCATGGGGGACGGGAAAGAAAGGTTTTTCTTTTTGCTAATTTTGAGAAATGATTCAGACTCTTAATGACATTTACTGGTTCTGGTTCTCTTGCTGCTTATCCACCGACGTATGCGTATTTATAGGCGCGTGAGCGAACCAGGGGGTTGGTTGGATAGTTGGGTGGTTGGTTGGTCTCGGCCTTAACAAGTATACGAGGGGTGAGTCGCAGCCGGCACGCGCCTAACGAATTTTTCACCCAACGGATATCCGAGAAACTTTACAGCCTCTTTGACAAGCTTCCTCAGATTTAAGTGTCGAAGATGAAATTTAAATGAGCAAGGGGTAGGACAAGCGAATACACCATTATCAATGAATTCAATAGACTTTCAAGATACATGCCAAGAAATGTTACACCACTTTTTATTCCCTATTTTAAAGCAACTACAGAAGAAGATTTTTAAAATTTTCTAAACTTTGATATAATCAAAAGTTAGAATTTCTCAAAAACGATGTATGAAAATTGGAAAGTAAAAACCAAGAGGAGTAAGATTTGAATAAATTGATCATATTATTAATGAATTTGACGAAAGGTTCACTAGTCTCTTAGATCTGGTGTCCCGGGAAGTCTGAATCGATAAAAATACTCGTCGGAAGGATAAATAAAAAGTTGATTAGGGATTCGGTCTGCGACCGTTAAAGGTTGCGCGACCTGCCTTACCGGCCCTACAGGATATGTTAATGATACTAGATCCGGGGACCCCGAGGACCCAAAACTATTCGCCGCTTTGCTTTACTTCCCCTCCTAAAACATCGTCTGTCCCGGGCATTTAAATTTTAAATCCCAGACGAAAAGCCAGTGTCAAGAACTTTCAGAATCATTTATAATTATTGTATTCCAAAATGGGACCTTCATAGTACCAGACTGCCTTAATCTAGCATCTTGGAGGATTTCAAAAAGATTTTAAGAGATTTTAAGTAATTTTAAAGAATTTTAAAGTGTTGATAGATTTTCAATAGATTTTCAATAGATTTCACAGGATTACAAATCATTTTAAGTGATTTGAATAAATTTCAATGATTGTGATTTTAAGGAATTACTAAGGATTTGACGGGTTTAATTTTTTTTTAGAATCTAGCGATCATCAATTGAAAGAGATTATAGGTTTTTGACCTAAAGTATCGTTAGGAATTCTTCAAATAATCTCTATTGATCAATACTTAAAGCATTAAACACTTTTTGACAAGACGGTCATTTATTACACCTTCAGATGTTCAGAATTGAACTATTTCTGAAATATTAAGCTGTAAGCTTTAAATAGTATAAAGGTACAATTTAAGGATATTTCAACTAAGGGCGAGACAAATTGATGTGGCGAGTCCGAAACCAAGAAAAAAAGGGTTAGGTAAGTTGGAATAAACTACTGGACCACGATTCGTGGTCTGTGTCATTGCACGCGAACATCTCTAGCCATTGAGAAAGTTGCTTATAAATAGTTATAAGGCTCGTGCCACAGTTGCCAGGCAGGGGGTAAGAATAAAGCTTCGGCGCGAGACACCCCTCGCAAAAAAAACACGGTTATATCGTTCACTTTTGTACTCTTTTTCCTAAAGAAATTCAGAGGATTCTAAACAATTTCAAATAAATTTCGTAATACCTAGAGTCCAAATCTAAAATGAAGTTAATCTATATTGCAGAAAATATATAGGGAACATTTTTTGCAGAAATAAACAGTTTTTAGGGGATGTATCTATATGTATTACCTATAGAAAAGACGATGAAAGCTGTAGAAAATGGTTTAATTGATCAAATTTTTTTGGCAATTGTAAAAAGTATTAAATGAGGTGACATCTGAGTTTTCCGTTCCCCCGTTCTAACGGTGCCAACAGGTGAATTTAACATAAGGGCACGAGGCATTTCCACCTTGCACAAGGCTCACTTTAATCGGGACTGCATTTTCCGTTGAATGCATGCAGCGGCACGAGCTGACTCGCCGAGGCGAGACATTAGACCCTTCTTTCACATAGTCAAGAAAATTATACAGACTAAATGTGCAGGAGGTGAACCTCCTGCTCATGCACTATAATATGAATAAAGGTCGTTATCCTGTTCTTATAATAGTAACGGTTGTACCCCTTTGAGTAAAAAAGCTATTTTTTGCAAATAAGATAAGAAATAAACATTTCTAATTTTAAAAATGATTAGGGATTCACAGTAAACCCTAAATGATATTACTAAAAATTCTTGTAAACTACAGAAAAGTACTTTTCATAATTGATTAATTTTTAATTTCGTTTTCTAATTTAAAATGTTAGTATTTTTACCCACATAATTTTTTAAATGCGTGTCTATATTATCAGGGCATGGCACTTAATTTATATAGAAATGAAAGTGTACAGTTGTACGAATGTAACGAATACTACGGGCTTCAGTTTATCCCTCAGAAGTGCAACGTACTTTCGGGGCAATACACTCAAAAAACAGTTATTTTGATATACGGTCAAAGAAAAAGTTTCTTTGAATGCAAAAAAGTTCTTTTGATTTACAGAAATTTTCTTTAATGTGAAGAAACATAAGTAAGAATGATTTTATGTATAACAATTTTTGAGGATTATAAAATTTCCAATTAAGAATATATGGTTGAAACTGAAATACCGGAAGCGTGAGATTCAAAAACAGTGATTTAACCTTTGAGCGAAAAAAGTGGTAACCCGTTGAAGCAGGTATAATTTTGCTCACACTGCTTCGGTTTAAATTCACCTGGTGCACACACGTAACATAACCACCTCGGGTACGTTCCTTAAAACCCCAAAAACTTCCACCTCTCTAACGGATCGCAATCGAGCAGACGGCGATGTTTAAAGTTCACAAATACCCATCTCGTCTCTTTAAATTCGAAGATGACGACGAAGACAGTTAGGGTTCCAGAGAAGAAAAGGCCCAGGGGAAACATTTAAAAAATAAGGCAAAAGAAGGGGAGGAGAGAATCGAGGGGCGGGTCGAGATTTGCAAAGAACTTGCTTATATGGATTTTTCAAACTAGAGTTCTTTCAACTCTTCACTTTTATTCTTTAAATTTTAGTGCTCGTAAACCCAATGAAAGAAATTTCACAATGTTTGAAAGAAAATTGCAACGTAAAGAAATTCTTCCTGTTTCTCCCTCTTATGCACCTTATTTTATATACATAATTCTGTCTGAAACTCGTTACACGTACTTAAAGCCTGATTTTTACAATGTATGACAAAAATAATCTACCCCTCGACATTACTATACGAGCGCAATAATTCTTTTCCAGAAACTGCATTAAAAATAGATTACGGGAAATAAAAATCGGAAAATTAGATGTAACATGCTTCATAAAATGCACAAAGAGCACAAAATGTTCTCAAAACAGGGGACTTTTTTTTACGAAAATAGAGCAATAAATTCTTTTGAATA
Organism: Synergus itoensis; assembly: GCA_904066005.1. Lineage (NCBI taxonomy): Eukaryota > Metazoa > Arthropoda > Insecta > Hymenoptera > Cynipidae > Synergus > Synergus itoensis. The sequence continues at coordinate 2,567,699 of CAJFCP010000116.1, read as the reverse complement.
ATATTAATACGGGGACCTGCTAATTTGATTTCATGAATTTGAAACGCTTTTCTAAAAGACTAGTTAAGCTTTCAATCAAGAAGTTGGATTTTCAATCAAAGCAGATGAATTTTTAACCAAATTTATTTATTCAGTCTGCATTTAAGAGGAAAATAAGAAAAAGGGAAATTTTCTTGAAAGCAATGAAAAAAAAAACAGATAAATAGGGGAAAAACTTATAAAGTCTGAAGTTCAAAGATCAGGGAGGCACGAAATTGAAAAGGAAAAGCACGAAAATACAAAATGTCGTGACCTTGTTCTAATTCCTTTAATTCTAAAATCGAATCCTTAATAAATAAATCACTAATGACGTCCCCTGTATAGAAATTATAATATATCGGACATAAGAATTTCCCCCAATGGTTTTCAATACGTTTGAAAGTGGTGTGGAAAAGTGTATTTAAGAAGCACTCGCCGATTTCAATTGGGACGAAGACCCGAAAAAATCCCATATATTATCTCTCTAGCCATGGAATCTCTTGATGGGCGTGCGAAAAATCTTGGCCAATAGGCTTTCAGTGAGTTTTTGCGAACAGCTGATTCATAACGGTTTCAGACTCACGTTACGAAGGTAGGTCAGTGCCCCAGGAGGGCTTAATGCACCCTTATAACTATGACTGGGAGCACGAGCCCCTTTCACTAACACATTCATCGTTTATACTCGTAAACTCCTAAAGAAATACATATATGGGTCTGGATTGATGTGGACTCGGGCTGTTCCGCGGGCTGTCATACATCTTTTCGTACAAAAAATGATAATTTAAGTAGTTTTTTATCATTAAATCTGTATCAGGATGCTCACTATAATATAAGAAAATATAATAAAAAATTTAAACATTTTTGAGATCCAACGTTCCTTTTTAAAGAAACCAATCCAAATGAATATGATGTTATTAAAATAAATTTTATTGCATTCTTTATTGAAATTAAATATTGTGAAAACAATATTTTAAAGAAATTTTAAGGGACCTGAGAAAAATTCAAAGGAGTTTTAACTTTTTAAGAGATTATAAGAAATTTAGAGAAATTTAGAAAAGTTTAGAAGAACTTAGAGGAATTTCAATAACTTAGTAAAAAATATGAATTCCAATTGAAAAATGAGTTCAAAAACTGGTGTAACTTCCCATAAGTCTCGGAGACTTAGAGTAAAAAGGGCGTAAGAATAGTCAGTCACCTAACGTGAAGGCAGGTGAGCACCTGGTCCAACCCTGGCACGAGCTACGTACAATTCGGATCCCAAGGGGTGCTCACATCATCACCCCTTGCAAAAACTGTTTAATGTATATGATTTTCATCCGTGAAGAAATACTGGGGTGGCGATTGATCGCCCTTAAATAGAAAAGGGACGTCTTCGAAATGTTAGATCTCTTAGAACGAATCTCGAGATTAATTCGACCGATTAGTCGCAGTGGTCAAATATGTTCACTACATTAATTTTACAACCCTTCGGATCCTTTTCTATGTCCTACATATTCTTCTTGTCCACGGCATTTATCACAATTCAAATTTCACAATGTGACTTTGAACAATGAAATCTCGCTTGAAACAAATGATTTCTGCACAAAAGTTTTTTTTTTACTTCTGAGTTCCTAATCTCCTCAAAACATATTTTTTTGACTCTTTAGAAGTTCGACTTACGATTCGAAAATATTCGGTCCTATGTTAATGGGAGAATAGCAGATTAATTCTTTTGAATTTTATTCGTTTATTAAAGAGTGTATTTTGGATATGAATGCACACCGATTACGCAATTATTACATTTACATGTCATTGCAGACATTTCAAGTGAATGCAACCAATGCAAGAAAAATTGATTACACAATTTTATATTAAAAACAATTCGAATGTCAAGCCTTCATTTCCAATTGGAAATAATTCAGATGTAAAGTGAATATGTATTTTAAACTGATTCTTTTAAAAATAAATAGTTTGATGAATGAGAAATTCGTAATGAAACAAGTTCTCATTGGATAATTTGAAAACTGAAATTTTGAAAATTCCAATTATGGAATGAGAGTCGCTGAATTTTGAAGCATTTGTGTACTTAAATACACAAAGCAGACGACAGAGAAGCCCTTTAAAATTCAAGATTCAAGGCCGGGGGAATCCCTTGCACTACAGACTTTGCTTATACGCATACAGCGCCAATCTCTTTCGTTTGCTCACACTCCCAGACCCATCCCCCACTCTACCGATAAAACAAGTTCCAAATGGCGGGCCTTAGTCCCAAATCCCTTTCAAGACTGACTCTCACTTTCGCAATACTTGACTTCCCTTATTTTTTTTTATTTAATTAAAAAAGATTTTTAAAAAATAAAATAAAATAAATAATAGGCTTCACAATACAAAATGTACTCGCAAAACAGGAGAAATAGGGTGATTTTTTTTACGAAAATAGGGGAATAAATTCTTTTGAATAAAATTCAATCAAAAAGATGTATTTTTAACTAAAATATTAAAATTTTCAACCGAAAAGATGAATTTTCAACGGAATAGTTGAATTTTTTATCAAAAAGATAAATTTTCATCCAGAAAAGCGCATTTTTATTGAAATAGTTTACTTTTTAATCAAGAACATGGATAGTCAACTAAATATTTAAATTTTCAACTACTTAAGTACTTGGATTTGGAACCAAAAAAAAAAATCAATTCTCAACAAAGAAAATTAATTTTAATCTAAAGTAGTAGGTATATTTTTTAATAGAGGAAAGACTGTGAAGCTTAACATAAATAATTTTATATAATTTAATAAAAATAATGACCACAATGTTAATAAAGAGAAAAATAAGAATGCAAAACGAAATGACCTTGAGAATCAAAGAGCAATTAAATTTATTGAATCTATTGATAGAGGAAAATTTTTTCATAAAGCAAGCCGCTTTGTAATAAGATAATTGCATACTAAATTTCGATCTACACGTAGTCGCGTACCGGAAATCCGAGATCTTTAAAAGATTAATCGCACAGTTATACTCATACAATCAAACTTTACAGAGTCGGCAATCGACACATTGACAGCATCACTCTGAATGCTATTCAGAAATTGCTGACAACCGTTGCCACGATATAGTATATATATATTTAAAGTGTTCATCCCAATCCTAACCTTTCCAAAGCAGATAACGGCCAAGTTACATAATACGAAACAAATTTTTTTTGTTTGTTAAAGTGTTAAATCTGGTTAAAATACCTTTCAATCATTAAAATTCAGAAATTCACTACAATTTCTGGCAATTTACTGAAATCTTAACAAAGAAGCAATGATAAAAATAAAATTGTAAAAATTTTATGCTTCTTTATCAACGCAAATGAATTTTGCGCAATTTACCAATATTATATAGCTTTTAATAAATTTATATTCGATTCTTAACATTTTTATGAAACAAGAAGCAAAAAATACCAAAAAATAAATAAAAAATGATAAAAAAATAAAAACTCACCCTCTTTTTTATCGAGCACCTCCAGGTATCTCTTCCCATTTCTTGGAGAATTTTGAGAAGAGAGGGAAGATTTGTTCAAAGCACGCACTATGTTCGTTATCGGAGAAATAAACGATTCCGATTCTTTTGAAAATCGAATAGGAGATTCTTCAATTTCCATAATTCTTGGTAACACACTTTTCGCTCTATTATTAGACATCTTTTACAATTTAATTATTTAATCGGTAAACTGAAAAGGCGCGAATCGATTAGTTCAATTTATAAAATTGTAAGTCACTTGCACTTGGAAGCAGTTAATCTTAAGGCGAAAATTAGTCGGTGTAAAAAATTTCGAAGTCCGAAAAATAGATCACTCTCTTGATTTAAAAAGTTATTTAGATCAAGGTCAAATTTGTATAGAACATGTAATTTCGAATTCTGGATATCTTTGTGAAGCTGATCAGTTTACATTAAGAAGGAATCTGAAATCAGAAATAAAGTTTGATTTTAAAGGTTTTGGGTTTAAGTTATAATTTCAAAATTAAGTTTCTTCATTTTACTTGACAAATATCACAATTCTATATTTTCTCGCTTTATAGAGATACTCATTTTTTGAAAAAAAAAAAAAAAAAAATGATTTATTTAATCTCATTTATATCAACTTAGAAATAAATTATATTTCTATTTAAATATGTAAACAAGCCCAGTTATGAGTACAATTGAGAGTGAAATAGATTTAAAGGACTTTGTGGAATTTATCAAATGGTTATACAACACTTCCATTCCGTTTTATGTACATAACACACTTACTGACTTCCGCTTAAACGAGGATGATAATAAAAACGAAGATAAAAATAAAAATAAAGTGTTAATTCAATCACATGAAATTAAGATTGAAAGTCAAGAAGAAGGTTCGTACGACTGTACGATAAAGACTGACGAAACGTTCTATAAAAGTGGAACGTGGTGCTGGGCGAATATTATGATAAGCAAAGCTTCAACCGTCACATGGTGGTTGTATGGAGCAAATATCTGAGAGAGAAAATAAAGAAGAAAAGTTGTAGGTGTAATTCTTCACTCTCACACTTTTGGCTTTACCTACCATTGAGGAAAGCCTATTTCCTTATCAAGGAGGAATCAAAACATAAAAATATATAAATAGAAATAAATAATCTTTACGTAAATATTTGTATTGAAGCTTTCTGTTCGTAAATATTTACTCCAGAACTAGTGAAAATTAAAGGCAAAGAATTAATTTTATCTGAAATAAAATCCTTAGAATAGAACTATAAACAAATGTCTAAAATAATTCGAAGTTTCTTTTCAATAATTTTTGGGTGGAAATGGATGTAAAAATATCCAAAGAAGTAATAAAAAATATATTCAGAATATAAAATATGACTGAATGGATATTTTTGTTGATTTCACTTTATAAATATCAACCTTTCATGATTAAAGAGTTTGCGTTGCAAGACCAACGGTCACCAGTGAGCGGTTGACATTGCAAAGAGAGTGTGTCATATAATCTAACCACTAAACCAGGAACGGGTCTAAAAAGAGTTTTTCGATTATCTGCTATTTCTGGACAGAAAAATAAATTGATTTTGAAAACTAAGAACATCTAAAAATTCTAAAATGTAAATTGATTGAAATAACTCGTCATCATTTCATTACAAAACATTTAGTGAAAACGTCAAAATTACTTTGTTATTTTCAAAACAGCGTTTTAATTAAATAGAATGAAAAGTAAATTGATTATAAAATTTGAATTAAGTTTTTTTTTCTGTTGTATTTTTACAAACTCAAAATTTTATTTATTTATTTATTTAAAAACTTTTCAAAATTCGATTTTGAAAAAAAAGCGAAAAAATATCTAATTATAAATGACGCTAAATATAGATATATATATATTATACGGCCCTGTAATAATTGTCGCCCCCTAACTCTACTGATGAGTCTATTGGCCGCAACAATTTTAATTTTATGCTTTACACATCACAGAATGCTCTCGTGTTTCCGAAACGCACGGGTAATGTGATTCTGGATTGCTCATGAAAAATTGAATAAAATTTTATCTTGTTTATTCAAATTAAAAATGATTAAAGGAAGTGTCTAATATTGTTGTAAAATAATGACAGTAATTAAAACTAACTGCACAATTATGTTTGACAAATATTGCTTCAATCAGATTTGAAAACAGATTTTTCTTACATAATTGTTACAAGTAATTTTGACAATTAGACAAAATATAAATTTACAATAAAATGAAAACAGTAAAAACTATTTGTTTTATAAAATTTAAGTATCAATTTGTCAATTATAATGATTGCTTTAGTGGGCAATTAGTGGCCCTCTCACTAAAAATAGACATTAAAATGACATACATGAAAGCAAGTTCGGTTGCCTACATCCAGGCGACTGTATAGTGGTACCCTCGACTCTCTCAAACGGCAACAAATCCAAAACTGAGGTTCTAGTGGTTCTATCATCTTTCAAAGGGCAACAAATTCCCCTCTCTTAAATTTCACGCAATGCATGCGCAGTGGTTATCAAGTGCGATTTGAGATTGATGTTAATTTCATACTGTTGCCGTTTAAGAGAGTAGAGTGTACTCCTTCAAACAGAAAAATGTGTATCGAACGAAAAAATGTGTTAGTTTAATACTTTTTGTGCAACATATTAAAATAGTATTAAAATTAGACATTTTTGCATCTATAGGTACATTCCTATTTTGATATAGAACTTGGTTTCTCGACCCTTAATTTGCTTGATTTTTAAATTAATTAAAATTCATTTTGATTTGAAACTTGATTCATTTGTTAAATTTTAAACATAAATCTGGTTGGCTATCTATCACGTTTAAAAAGAAAATACAGAATTATTTTAACAAAAATAAATGAATTATCATAAATAATAAAATAGGTATAATTTTCATTTATAAAAATTATAATTTGAAAAAAAATGATTGATTTATTTCATCTATTCATTTTAATTAATGATTAATTAATTAAAACATAAGAAAAATCGTAAATGCTGCGATTTTGATAAACTACAAAAGACAATTCCAAACACGATAATTTTCAGACATCAAATTTTGCTCGACAAAGAAAAGTCTGAATTATTTATCTATTTTCACCAATCAATTTGTATTTATAGAACTCAGAATCTCGCTCAGAATCATAAATTAAAATCCCCCTTTTAAATTCCTTTTAATTACCCTTTCTTTAATTTCTTTCTTTCTTTCGCTCTTTAAACAAGGGTCCATATATGTCCTATCTCTCCTACTCTACAAAAATTTTAAACTTTGTAGAAAAATAACCTCAAAATTGAAGGACATTAATCTCTTAGATTTATTAAAAATACTTCACAATTTACCGAATATCTTTCCTTCACTGACAAAATATATCGATCGAAACAAATAACACTTACGGAAGGAAATGTTCTAGAAATCACGTTGAGCACACCCTATTTTTTTATCACGTGCACGTGAGAAAAAAAAATTTCATCAGAGAAAAAGACACATTTTCTGAGAGAAGTCTATTCAACTAAGATTGTCAACAGTTTTACTATATGTTTAGGAATGAAATAACTAAAAGATTTTGCGAGACAAAAGTGGATAACGTACAAAAAAAAGGAAAGGAAAAGACGTGAAGGAATGCACGGTTAAGTGACGGGAATAAGATTAATTTTCTCAATTCTTACCGATGATATTGTAGATTCGATGTTTTCTCAATATCACGGAATCTCATACAATTTCAGATTATTAGGACAACTTATCAAGATTGCTATAAACTTGTTATTATTGAAGAAAGAGAAAATCAACCGGTGTGACTCAGGAGTCAATTCAGTCTTCTTACTTTATGACCCATAATTTTCCAAACGATTTGCCGCTAAGAAAATTTAACGGAAAAAGCGCCATCTTTAATTTTTAAAAAAGGCGCGAATAACAATTTGATTTTTAAAAGTTGGAATTCTATAAACAATTAAACAAAAGAAAAGTTTTTTTTAAAGAATCATTATCATTATTGTTAAAATTAAATTTGATTTATAGATATAAATATTTATTATTATACATAATATTTATTATTCGTATTTATAGGTTATAATTAAATAAAAATATGAATTTTTAATTATAGAGAATATTATTTATAAACTATTTAAGGGCATGTAGGAGAAGTGATTTTAGCCATATAATATATATTCCACCTATTTACTGGTAATTAAATAAATAAATAATTTACATTTTGTGCAGAAGACAGCAGTGGGTGAATATTTTCTTTAACGCTATCTTCTACGCAAAATGTTTTTTATTTAATTATTTATTTACAAGTAAATAGATGGAATATATTTATGGCTAAATTTATTTCTCCCACATGCCTCTAAGAATTAAAGGTTTACTTCAACGTTTGAAAAATTAAAAGTTAAAAGTTCGAAAGATTTGAATTTCGTTAATAAACATTTTCGGTAAATTTATATTTATTTGGGACTTTGAATTTTCGGGAAAAAGGTGTTGTCCTAAACCTTCCATATTGAATGAAAAAATTTAAGGATCTTCAAAAATAAAACAAATTTTTTTTTAAACGTGATCCACATAATTTATGTATTGACGTTAAATATAAAAGTTAATATTTCTCGATAGTATTCACATTTTCCGGTTAACACGATACTTTCATCTAATTAAATACAACAAAACATTTGTATCCTTCCTGTACAACCAGGAATATAACATTGGGTTAGTGTAGAAAATATAAATTAAACGACTTTTGTCGTTCCTTAACGTTTACATTTTTACCCTAGAAAAAAAAATTTGATATACTATATGTATACGAAAAATGTAAGGCACGATTCTTAATCAATATCTGTATAAAATACTGGCTTGATTCGAAGCACAGGTGCATTTTGTACCCATAATGTAAATTCTATTATCTTTCTTTCAACAAGAAACCGAGTGAAATACTCGATATGATAAAACTATCTGGCAATTGATATAAACTCATTTTCTTTTCTCTAAAAAGTCTATAAAGTTTAAAACTGGTTGAAATCGAGTTTTGAATTTCTAGTTTTGTATCACATTAGCACGTACATTATTAGCATTCGATCTTTGAAAAGATTCAAAGTCATTAAATAAGTTTTAGTCGTAATACGTGTAATATCAAAAATACGATTTATCACTTTGTTAATACTCGTAAGTCGTTAATACTTTCCACATTAATCCAGTCGCAGAAACGACTTCGACTAAAGGCTGAACTAATTTCCAAAACTACTTTTCCCTTCCTGTTTTGGATTCTCTTCATAATAATAATTTCTTTATAAAATAATTCATTCAGTCTAAAAATAAAATTCTAATCCTAATTTTCAAATGCTTAAGTGTTATTTTTTCGCTCCGTATCGACTGAATTAACGTGATTTATTTGAGCAATCCTTTGAAAAGGTCTGGAAGACATGATGTGATTGCTCTTTATAATAATCGGTTGCAAGTTTTTTGGCTTTGGTGGAAGAGGCGGTGGTTTCGATAATTTCGATGGGGAAATGGTCGAGAATGGGACGTCGAATGAATTATTCTGTGTCTTCGAGGGCGAGCCATTTTCGATTATTGTTTGATCCCCATCGACGAGAGTTCCATCCAAATTGGCAGAACTGTCAAAACTTTTGCTGCAACTTTCCCTCGTTTCTGAATTCCCATTCAACATTACTTTGTTATCCTGAACACTTGAATTCTGCTTTTCCTCAGAGGAGTCGTAGAACTTCGTATGACCGTCGTAATTGACGGAAGTTCCGCGAAACTTTCGTAGTTTCTTGCTTTCCATTATCTTGCCGTTTTCTTTATTCTGAGAAGCAATTTCATCAAATTGAAAAGCCAATTTTAGTCTACGATTAAAGTAAACTAGACCTTGTTTCCACAAAGCTTTTTCAAAAAAATTAAATCTATTAAAGTAGGAATTAAAAATCTGGTATGTTCTATTCTTTCAAGCGGAATACTTTCTAAGTATACATTAATAAGAGTCCAGACTTGTAAATTGAATTAATTTAACTTAGTAAATTGAATAAATTGGAAATTTTAAGCTTACCTTTAAAAAAACTTAGTAAATTGAATAAATTGGAAATTTTAAGCTTACCTTTAAAAAAACTTAGTAAATCGAATAAATTGGAAATTTTAAGCTTACCTTTAAAAAATCCGGCAATTCGAAATTGATTTCGGTCCCTCTTTGATCTTCAAGCCTCGACCTTTGCGCTCGTTTCAACCCTTCGTACAAATCTGCAAAAAAATAGAAAATCATCTTCAACTCTTCAAAATTAGAGTAACTAAAAACGGGTTTGAACGATATAATTACTTCGCTTACCATCGCCATCAAATTTGCTTGGCAACTGGAGTTTTACACCGTTTCGCCATTTGGCGATCAGAGGTGGATACGATCGAGTGCTTTCTTCGGGACCACAATCATTCGAAGTTCCCTTTTCACTCGAACTGCTACCCTTAGATTTGCCCTTCTTTTTTCCGTGACTCGATGAATCACGCATAAAAAATTTATTCGAAAGAATTGAAGAACTTTCGGATCTCTGATCATCGGACTAGAAAATAAAAATAATTAATTAGTCAAAATACTAAAAAAATAAATAAACTTACAAATAAACTTACTTTACACGAGCCTTCACTATACTGATATTTATTTGTACTCTTTCCGACCAACAATTCCTCAAAGACTTTATTTGTAATTTCGTCTAAAGTCGGTTGACCATGTGGAACTTCTTCCGAACATATTGGATGTGCATCTCGCATCAAATCTGTAATAAAGATGAATGAATTAATTGATTAATATTGATTTATAATTCTGACTAATGTTCAGTGTTAATTTATTTTTAAGTTGTTTATTCAAGGTAGGCATTTTAAACGGAGAATAAAATTTTCTCGATTCAAGGCCACCTTGTAATTAAGTAAATAGATTTAAATTTCTAAATTACCTTCGTTGTTGGAGGTGAGAACAAGTCTCGCAGGTGCATTTATCGCTGGTGTATCCACCGAAAGAGGATGACCTTCACCCCAGATTGTGATAAGCTCTAACTTGAAACCATATTTATTGAGAAGAGGCCTCAATACTTCTCTCAATGTTCTTCCTTTATGGGCAACCACAGTTATTATTCTGCGTGAAGGGAGATCCACCTTTAGTACCTTCGATGGCACAACCTCCACCTCTTGACCCGCAAGTACCGCGGATGGATACTTTAGATTGATTAACTGTAAAAATAAAGCAAGTAGCGCTTGTTGAAAACCACATAAAAAATTGTTAGGTATATATATTTACACGAAGCGTTCCAAAGCAACATAAAGCCAATCCATTATTGCTCTCGCTGAACTTATTCCTGTAAATTTTAAATTATAAGGGAAATATTTTGCTACCATCACCAAAGCGGGAATTTTTTAGCGTGCAGCTGTGATTAATAATAAATAATAATTGGCTCGTTATTCGAAAATAGAGAGCTATTCAATTTTTCTAAATACTTTCTAGTCAATTTGACCATCTTTCACGAGACTTCCATGATTTCTTAAATTAAATCTAATTCTTATTGTTAGTTGACAGGGTGTGTGTGACAATCGTGCGCATTAATTTCCATTGAGCCATTTTACTAAATGAATATGGGATGTGACGAATGTGACAATCGACCATGATAATCGCTGAAACGTGCATACTGAATACATTCGGATTAAGTAATATCTTCTATGATAGAATGTGGATTATACAAGAGTCCAGTAGCCCAGGGTTTTTATTAGTTGCGCTTTACAACTTGCACCAGATGTACAGAAAGTAACACTAACCTCATCTGTGGCTAGTACGAGTACGTCATAGTTAGAATATCGCAGAGCTCGCTTATCGAGTAAGCGAGTCACCACGTCTTTAATGGTCTCCGTTTGGCTAGTGGGCACAACTGTAGTGGAACCATCGGGTAATATTACTCGGCATAAACCACTACATTTGGTGTGAATCTCTTTCTTTTCGTTCGAATGCCCTTCATAGGACGACACAGACTACAATTTACATACAGTGGGTCATTAACCAATATTTCATTAATCTTTCTTAAAGTTATACTACTCCAAATTTTAATGCTGCTAAAGGTTCAACTAATTTAATTTGCTAAGCCTGCAAATTTAGCTGTTTTAATCTTTCAACTCTTTGCTTTATCTGAATTCTTTCAAGACAGAACTTTTATAAATTATTGACATTTTAAAAATAAATAATATGAAATAAATGTGAATTAATTCCAAGATTATGATAGCAATAATGAATTTTTAAATTTAAGGAATTGTAGATAATTATATAAAAATTGATTATATGTCGTGTCAATTAATACGAGGATGAATGATGGTTGTGTAAGTACTTACATGCTTGTTAAATGATTGCCTCAATGCCAGATCCCATGACGCTAATGACGATCTACTGCTTGATATGGATACACTGTCCTCATTGTTATTACCCTCTGCTTCCCTTTTAATAGTTGTAAAACTCTTGTATATAGTGTCACTTCGACTAGGGGTCTGGCTGTACTCTGATTCTCCTCGATCCTTAGACTTCGATCTAAAAAAAAAGTTCAATTAAAAACGAGAAAAAAGGAGAATTTTCTTTAAAAAAGATGAAAAAGAGGAATTCTTTTTTTAAGGGGAGGGGGAGGGATAGGAGAGACAGTGAAACCTGACATAGGAAAATAATTAAAAATCCAATAATCAGTATTCACCTATTTTTTCTGTGCCAGGGAAGAATTGATTTTCGACATCGATCCTCGGCATCCGAATGACTTTTTTTTAGTTTCACACTCGGAGAACTCGTTAAACTTAAATCCCCATCTTCGGTGCCAATTACACTGCTCCCATTTTCCAAACATCGACGGTACAAATCTGATCTTAGAAATCTAGGGTAACTGTCAAATTTCATCAGATTGAAGACTTGCTTTTGTGCCTGAAATACAAAGAATCATTTTTTTTATAGAATAAAATAAAATCAAATTTTACAAAAGAGATTTTAAATAGATGTTTCAATACATCTTTTATTTGTTTAAAATTAAAAAAAATATATATTGGAAGAATCCCTAAAGGTGAAAATCTTAAAAACGCTTATAGCTTTAATGTGGCAAAAATTCACAAACCTGCATGAAGAGATCAGCAGGAGCTGTATTAAGAAGCTCTTGAGTGATTTGTCCAGCTGCATGACTGTCAACATTAACAGGTTCTGCAGCGGTTGCTGATAAATGACGCTGGTATATCTGACGAGCTAATCTCCGTCTACTTGCGAGGTCTTCAGTGTCTGTGTATCTTTCGCAGGCTGCCCAAAAGTAGATATTTTCATGACTAAATTCCTTCTTGAGAAACTCCTGCAAAACGAGAAAACAAGAGTTATGAACTTTACCAAACACTTTTTATATGATAAAAAAATTGAGAAGTATTATATATGTGCTTTAAAAATTATATCATAAAATGGTTTACGACCATCCATTGAGTTAATTAAACTCTCCACATCTACTTCTTAAAACCTACAACTATCAGGTTGATTCTACAATCTTGATTTTTTAAAAGTGCATCTAAATTTTAATTTGTTGAAATTCAAACGTTATTAGGAAAAAATTATGAAACATTACTTGGTAAAAACTGTAATAAAAGGTTTTTTTTAGAAGTAATGCAATGACCATTAAACGTAATTGACAAGTAATACTTACAGCGAAAGTTTGCAATCCCTTCGGGTCGCTTAATAGTTTCTCGAAACTAGAAGCCCAAGAATGAACATTACAATTGGCAGTCTTGTCACACGATTCTGTACTTCCATGCTGCAACAAATAAATTTCCAATCTTGATTATTATCTCCGTGAATTCATGATTTCGTTGTCCTATAATAATCACAGAAATAAATTATACAGTTATAAGATATTCTAATCATGCTTTCTAATTATAATTATTTACAAATGAGATTAACAAAAATGATTAAAAGGCGTTGGTTCCAAATTCTAATCGCAAAATTCAATTTCTTCGTTTTACTCAAAAAATTTAAGTACATATTTGAAAAATAATCCTAATTACATAAAATATTTCTCAAGTAATATGAAGAAATCGAATTTTAACATTAGAACTCGAATCCAGCTAAATAATAACTTCTAGAAACTTGGTAATTAAAGTCAAAGCATTTTCCTGATGAGATATTATTTTTATAAGACACATATCAGGGAATATAGTAAAGTCCTTGTATCAAATAATCGTGTCTTGAGTTAATTGCTTCAGCATTTCTGGAATAAATTGCTTTGCCAACATTTTAACGTCAGTGACCAGTCATTGAACGTGATGAGCGTTAATGAATTCGAGGATGTAATAATACACGTCTTCAGCAAATAAATTTAGAGAGGAAGTACAGGGTGCAGCCTCGAATATCATTTACAGAAGCAGAATCGAATGGAAACCATAAAAAAATGTTTCTGTCTTCTCAGAATCAACACGTATGAACGAAGCCGATGCGATTCACAGAAGCAACCACTTCAATTAAATGTAAATTGACTGGGCCAATCCGAAAGAAAATGCCGAATATGAGAAATGAATATTACGTGAGTTCAAGTTAAAATAAACGGAAAAAGGCGAATTTTTTTGAAAACAGAGGAGAAAGGAGGAATTTGGATTAGTCATGTTGAATGTTATTTAATTTCATCAATGAAATTAAATAACCCGAATAAATGCCGAGGAGCTTTTATAAAAATGATAAATAAAGGGGATTTAACTGTTATTTAAGTCTCTCATTTGAGATCACCGATTGTATATATCGTCATCAGTAATGAATCCGTGATCAAAGAGCGAAAGTATCAAACTTTGAACTAAAAATCAAAAAATCTATAATAAAAATCATTTGAAAGTCGGGTTTCCAGGAATCTAGAATCTAATCGATTCCAAAGAAATCTGAAATCCTTCACCAAAAAGAAAATTAGGTTTCTCCATTCATCATTTCGTCACGTTCTCAATCCTTCTATCTTAAAGTCCATATAACCGTGCATCGCTCCTTAGTTTTTTACCTTACCAATGAGCGTACCATGTTTCGTAGCATGCGGTATCTCCTTGCAGTCCCGTAATCCCATTTAATTTACTTGACCGAGCTCCCTCTGAGCATCAAGTATTATATCAAAACACCGACCTCAGTCACTTGTTCATTACTTCATTCACGGATCTCACGAGCAAGACTCATCGAAAAAGAATATTGAGGAAAATCATGAGAAAATCATTGTCTCTTAGGTCGCTTTAGTCGTAGGATAGAATTAGATAAGAGCACCTCAGATTCTCGTTTTTCTTGCTTCATTAATAACGGGCTCCGCCCAATATTGTCCTCGATTCTAGGTGATACCACCGCTGACAAGCACTGACAAGCACGTCTCAAAAAGGGATGCACTCTGTTGACAGCCATGCACTCACTCACTGATTTCGAACCTGTTTCGAACAGTTTCAAGCAGTTTCAAACACTCAAGATACAACATACGCCCAACATGTTCGCTGATCGCGGTATTACTACCAGAGTTTTCAGCCTCTACCACGTTCTCCGCCGCGCCTTCGATGCTCCAAAGAGCTGGAGTTGGAGCTCTACTTCTCTTCCAGAGGAAAGGGGAATTCTACGTACCTACTGTGTCACGAAGCAGTGGCGTAGTTACTTTGTTATACTCTATAATCTATACTCCACAGTTTTCCCTTTGGAGCACAATTTTTATTTATAAAAAAAATAACAAAATCACTGATCCGTTAAACGAAAGTCGACTTAAGAAAGTTCAGAACTTATTAGTAGACTTCCCAGTAAATGTAAGGAGACAAAAGAATTTTCAACCAAAAAAATACATTTTTAACTCAAGAGTTGTGCTTTTCATTGAAACAAAAAATTCAACGGAATAGTTGGAATAGTTAACTTTTCAACCAAAAAGAAAGATTTTAACTAAGTATTTAAAATTTTTACGAAAAAGGATGAATTTTCAATAAATTAGTTTACTTTTTAATAAAAAAAATACATCTCTCGAACAAAATGAAATAAGAAAATCATTGTAATCGTTTAAATCAAACAGAAGCACGTGGGTTAGTGCATTCCTCATATTGCAGCGATGTAATTACGCCTATGACTCCATTTCTCAAGAGAGAAGATAACAACATGAACTGTAAACCGTAAACTATCTACGGTTCTATCATTTTCATCATATTCAGCAAAGGTAGATGAACGCTTTTATTTCATAGAATTCTCTAACCTTTGTGGATATTCCGTACAAATTGGTTAAAAACCCTGAAATTCAATGAAATTCCTGAAGATTTTAAAACATCTATAGGATTCACTTAAAATTCTTCAAGAGCACATTTAATTTCTTTAAATGCTTTAGAATTCCTTAAAAATCCAGGAAATCTCACGAAATTCTTTAAAATTCCTTTAAATTCTTTTAAAAAATATTAATTCGTTGAAATCTGGAAATTTTTTTAAAATCCATGAAAATTTGTTTAGACTTTGTCTAAAATTAACCTGATTGAAAATTTTACGATTTTTAAAATGAAAATGAACATTTTCACGTCTTAATCTCTACATTGACCCATATATTTTTTTTCTTATGAGAGAAAAGATAGCAAGCTCACCTTTTTTATATAATCATAAAGTGACTCTATTTCTGTTCTACGCCACTGATTAATGAGTGTATGGACACTCATACCAGCATTAAGCATGTATAGGAAACACATTGTGTTAAAGAGCATCATGTATTCATTCTTTCATCTCTTTCTTTCTTTTTATATTTTATGTAGTCATCTTTCTCTTTCACTCTGTCTCCCTTCCTTTCTCGTGCAAACCATGCTCTAGGCAGGAAATGATGACGCGGCCTCAATAGCAAGTAAACGAGGAGAAACGGAAACCGAGCATCGTGTATTTTACCTGGCATCATCATCAGTTTCTGCTGGTTTCTGTGAATATTCCAGTAATAATTCTACGTCTCTAACTTCTCAACTCGAAATAAAGAATATCTAATTATCAATTTTTTGCATTAATTATGCAATTACGCGTCACGATTAAAAACTGGCATCTGAATCAGTGCGCTACTCGCATAAAATCATTAATTATCTGAGTCCTCGGAAAAAAGTGACGCTGTTGATTCGAAGGAAGCGTAAATTTAGTTTCACTTAAGACTCTACTCTCTCATTTGTTTGATTTTAATTAAATACCTTGAATGGAAGACTGATTTAATTTACTATTCCGTTCATATACCCTGCACATAACAGAGAAAAAAAGAATAAATGTTAAAAATAACAAAAATTACAACTAGATATTTATATCTACTGATATTTACATTACAGACATTGAATGCTCTGTGCTTGGAATTCTATTTAAAAAATGAATACCGTTACAAAAAGCAAAAAAATATTTAATTATAATATTTGTCGAGTAAAATAAGGAGATCGAATTTGCAGTTAAATTTAAATGGAAAAAGATACTTCATATTTGGTCAGGACCTTAAGAAGGTTTAATGGATACATATAAAGTTCAATACTTTCTGTCTTATGAATCTTTCATCTTTTATATAGAATACAAAGGAGTTCTATTGGGACCAGGATGTTGATCCTGTTTTATCCTAAGTACATAGCTAAACAGTGGCGTAACTTGTTTCAAAACACATTTCTTTAAATCTCATAACAAGAAGAAAAAAATAAGCTTCCATTTTCAACATTTTTTTTCAAATGTGCAATTTGCTGCACTCAAATAGTATTTTAAGTATATAATTTAAAAATATACAAAAAAATTGATCATTTGAAAATTACATCTGATATTTGTTCTTTAATTGCAATTAAATATCAAGAAATTAAAAGATTTCAATTTAAAATCTTTATAAAACGTTGAGCCTTCGAATATAAATAATTCTGTAATAATTATGAAACCTAAAAGTTTAAGGATTGTCAATTTAAGTAAAAAAACATTCACTGGGTGAGATTTATCCAGTAGAGCTTAGAATTAGATGTAGACGTGAAAATTTCCTTTTCATTTTAAAAATCGTAAACGAAAAGAAAAAAAATAGACCGCATTTTTCTTTCTAAATATTTAAATAGTTATTCTAAAACTTTACTTACCAAACAATTGTGAGTCGTGTATTCCCCGACCTTCCTTATTTCCTGAAGACTGCACCAAGGCCTTGAGTTATCATTTTTGATCATTTGGGGATGGAGAAAAGTCGTTGAGTAATCATCACCAGGCTTGAGATCCTCCATACTATGAACCAAGGACTTTGAAACCGCGTAGACTTTAGGACTAAGTTTATTGCACAAACTAATATCATCCGTCATTTCTTCGCACTGCATCACGTGGTTTTTGGAAATTTCCATAGATTCTTCAAAATCGTGATACATCGTAGATGTACTACCGCACACGGAAGCCAGAGATCCAACTGACGAACTTTCCAACCCCTGCGCGAGCATGGGAGCAGATGGTCTGGGACAGGTGGTAGACTCCCCACCTCTTAACGCCATATTTTGTCCCCCTGTACGTGCTACGGAGTTTGTCACTGCAAACGAGTATGAGTTGTCACTATCTGACTTTTTTCCAAAATCCATCGAGGCTGGTCCAAATGAGAAATCCGAATCTCGAGTTCTATTTGCTTTTGGTAGGTCATTCCATCTTGGATCTGACTTTGCTCGGACTGTTAATCTGGAACCGATAGGATCGCCACTCATTCCCGGAAGTGGAACTGTCCCTGGCTGAAATTTAAAAAACGAGTTTTAAAAAATAATATAAAAAATATAAAAAGTTCGTCAATAAATAAGAAAATATAAAGATGCCTCTTAAAAATACGTTATAAAGAAAAAGAAACGTACCCGTTGCGAGAGAGGTGGAACGCAGTGTCTCTGAGGAAAATCAGCAACGATATTTCTGTCAGAATGACTTCCGTAATCATCTTTAAATCCTATTCCAGAATCGCTATTACTGGAATGAGCAGTAGAAGTGCTAATATTACTTGGCTGTGGAGAAGCAGTTTCCTGGTGACGACGATTTTCGTTAAAAGGATTTGCATCCGGATCAGCTGTATCGGAAATGTACAAAGTTTGAATAGCCCCGATTAAACTGTTACAACTGTCTGGAAACTCCTGGCATACGTTCAATTCCGAAGTCTTCGTACAGGTGAAACCAAAAACGTTGCAGGTACTCGAATGCACTTCATGATCCGTGAGTTTGTAGTAAATTGTAAAGACATGGCAAGAATTCGAAACAATGTCGTCTGTGTCTTTCACAGATTTAGTTAAAATTCCAAAATACTGTTTATCTTGTTCTGAGAAAGAATTGCAAAAAATGATTCGGTATGAAGGATATTCAGCGACTACTCTGTTCTCTGAGTTTGTGAGTTTTATGTTTGCCACGTGGATTGTTAAAAGGACGGTTGTGGGATTCCTTTTTTCTGCTTTCAGTCTTTTTATACACTTTTTCAGCACCTGCAAAAGAATGGATTCGTAATTAATGTAACGAGATTTCAATTTCAAATGCCTTGCTCTGAAGCACTGATCTATCAATTAGAATTGTGCGCATAGAATGAAAAAAAAAAAAACAATTATAATATTTATTAAGTAAAATTAAGAAATGGTAATGGCAATGGTCGGTAATTTACATAAAATATTTTTGACAGTGTAATTGTCAAATTTAAAATCGAAGCTCTAAATAAATGTAAGCTTTTAACCTTCATAACCTGCGAAGCTGTGAAACTCACCTGCATCATCGAAGAGGGATGCAGCTGGTTCGGGATATCAATCGTCCCCAAATATCCAACGACAGTCCTGTGCACAATTTTCTCCGTGTCCCTTTTATGTAAAAGGGGTGGAGGAGGAAGTGGTAAGGGACTTGTCATATTCCACCGATGATGCAAACTTGAATAACTACACTGTATTTTACTCTGAGGCACACTTCTTCCATTACTGTCAAACATTGCTCCAGTCTGCAAATCCCGAACAACATTTGCAATTCGACACTGAGGCTGGACAGTCCCAACATTATTCGTCCGTATCTTATGCGAGTATTTAGGTTTCGATCTCACTGTTGCCAATCCCTCTTCATCCGACGAATCGGAGTAATAATTCTCTGCAATCTGCAATCTCAAGATTCCCTTCGAATTTCCTATCAATCTAACAACATCGTCGTGTGGTGCTTTGCTCACGTTGTGTCCGTTCACAGCGACTAGATAATCACCAGCTCGAAGTCCTGCAATTTCAGCTGGGCTTCCCTGAACAATGCAACTCAGAATGCAAGGTTGCTGTCCCGAAATCGTAAATCCGAAACCTTTTAAGCCTCGCGATAATTCAACAGCCCTCACACCGTAATTTACTCGTTTTTTCTTCCTTCTGTTGTGCTGCATACTTACTGACATGGTTAGGTTTTAAGGATGCGATAAACACTCACAACAAAAGCACTATTGTGAAACACATTAAGGCACTGAGAAACTTTTTAACACTCTTTTAAACACTTTTCATTATTATACTTTATTCTCTCTCGGACGGACAAGAAAATAGAGAATCCTTTGCACAACATACACAACATAAGGATTAACTCTGAAAGGTTGCGGCCATATTGGAATGAAGGACGTCTTAGATTTTTTAAGAGAAATTCCTTTTAGGTGAAAATTGCACACTTAGATGGATGACAGACTCTCGGGCGAGGCACTATTTGGATATTAAAGACGTGGTCAGGTTATTTATTATAAGGGGTGAAGGGAAAACACTTAAGGAGCCATCGGGGACGACACTGACAAGCTCGCGACAACAGCGCCGCGACACTTGTATTTCGGAAAACACTCGAGCAATGCGACAGTTTTGTTTTCTTTATGTTACCAGATGTTACAAAACAGTAAATTTCCCCTTGTTTTGGGAGAATTTTATGCTCTGAACCCTGTTATTTATAATGTATATCACAAATAATATCTTTGCTATCACTCGAATTTTAAGTGCAACGTAAGTGCAATAAGAAAGTACATACCTAAGTACTTTTCTTTATAAGTACTTTTCTTTCTCATTGGTTATTTCTTCTGGAACTACTTGAACGCTGGCCAATTGAATGCATGCGAAAACTTTGATTCAGTAAATACATTGATACATTGTAGTGACAGCATTGCATCATACAAAAATATAGGAAAATTCTGTGCATATTCCTTTGTATTTCTTTAGAATATACACAAGACAGCACAAGTTACTTTGTTAAGTTGGTTTAAATTTATCAGTTATAATTTGATAACTTTATTACATATTATTGCATCAAAGTTTCCTAAATTTCTATTATAAAATTAAAAGTTTTGTTTGTCTTTAGAGCGTAAAAATATCTATGTAGTTATATTTTCTGAGTAAAATGAGGAAATCCAATTGTAAGGCTAAAAGTTGGTTTCTGTAAATTACGTGAAAGCATATTATATGTAATTATCTTATTATTTATCTTTTTTTTTTCAGCAAAAAGAGGAAGCATTTTGTTTAGAAGAAAAGACTGAAAAAACAATAAAATTTTCAAAATATTCACCCTATTCAAATCCAACTTTTGAAATTTTGCATTTGGTTTTCAAAAATGTTTTCGACGAAATCTTTAAACGCCAAGAAAACTAAATCAACTGAAGTGAAACTCTGGAAAAAGCGAAACTTTTTTCACACTACTTTAAACAAATTGAACGGAATTTTTTCTAATCAACTCTCCATTCTTCCTGCTATTTCCTTAGTTAAAAATTTATTAGTGTTAAATAATTCTTTATCAGTCACCCTTGTTTCTAACGGAGGGATAATTCCTCCTGATTTTTCTCAATCGATAACAAGTAATAGAGAATATAAACTGAACAGTACAAGTCTGCTTCAACAGAAATTTTTTAAACACTCCATCCATAGTTTAATGGATAAAGACAACAATTTTTTCAAGCATCATTCAAACGAAAAAAATGGGTCAATTTTTCATGAAAAGGAAGAAATTTTTTCTAAAGAAGGAATTTCAGTGTACAATCTGCAAAATTCTCAGTTAAATGATTTTGAAATTTCGAAGGATAAAATATCAAAAAAAAATCAGAATTTGGAAGTGCGTAGAAAAACGAATTTTATTTCTAAATATAAAGTTCAGAAACTGAGACGATCAAAACACGACAAATTGAAGTATTCTACAATGAGAGCTAAATTTGTTCGTAAAGTCAAATCTAAAATAATTATTCGCTCAAGATTAATTTCAGAATCTTCTATAGATTCAGAGGATAGTTTTATTGTTTTTCAAGAAGATTCAAAATCGGATAAAGAAACAGAAAGTTCTCTTGAATCGGATTGGGAAACTGAATCAGATTCTGAAAGTGAATTTGAAGATAATGTGTCACAACGAAAGGTATGTATTAGATTTTCGTAAATTTGAAATATTTTTTAAATAATGTGAATATTCAATTTAAAAATGTATAATATTTCTCACTTCTAGGTTCATTTTAATTTGATTCCAACAATTCATAACATTGATTACGAGCCCTGTGTTCCTTTTTCACGATGGATGGAAGAGATGAGAAGATTTAGAGAACGTATAAGAGAAACTGAATTAATTCTTCAACCAATTTTAAATTTTCATCACAGGGCTGAGATCTCTAAAAAAATATTTTCGAACGAGGAGTAATTTTAATACTAAATTTCTATTTTTGTAATATACTTTTAGGGAAAAATTGATGTGTTTGTCAATCTGCGTAATCTGTTAGCAAAAATTAAATTCTTTTCATTCGGTGAAATAATGAATGTTTCTATGCAAAACGAAGGTGTTTAAGGGTGTTGGATCCAAGTTTTATCCTCAAAATTCGATTTTTTCATTCTACTTAAAAAATATTACAATTAGACATTTTCTCGCTGTGTAACGCTATTTATTATTAAAATAAAAATATGGGTACAGAAAAAAAAATATATCTGATTACAACACTTGTTAAGAAAAATGAAGAAATCGAATTTTCAGGTTTGAACTTGGATCCAGTCCCCTCTTTGTTAATGAGAATGTACAATAACGTACTGTTAGAGATAAGTATGTAATGTCTACGATGATGACTTGCGCAATACTTATCTTGATTATAAATAGTGGAATACTTTGCTCATAATATAAGTACTTGTAATTGTAATTGTCAGAAAGTTGAGACTGTTAAGAATATTAAACTGATTTTAAACAAAATAAAAACTCATTACGGGTAAAATATTCTTATGATATTAAGTCTAGTCCAGAGCTATAATCCAAAACGAAAATTAAGATTCCGGGGACGTGATGTGTGATGCAATGTTTGATTCTACTTTGAAATCTTTCCAGGTAAATTTATATTATTTACAAATCATTAAATACTAGGTTTTATGCAAAAATTTAAAAAATGTAGTATTTTTCCGTACTAAACTATTCAAATTTTCAATACTTTTTATGTAATTAATGCAAGCCTTAAACTTCTTGCCAGCGAGCTGATGGCACTGTGTTTTCTGTTACTCTAAATAATGGATTGAAGTGTCCAGCTATTGGCCTTGGAACTTGGCAAGCAAATGTATGTATAGAAGTTTAATCATTATTCTCCGTATTTACAACACTTCTAATTTAAGGATGTTCAATTCGAATTCTAATCTTAAATGAACTGCTATAAATAACTTTTAAGGATAATCCAGGAGCTGTGAAACAAGCAGTTCGAGATGCCATAGATGCTGGATATCGTCATTTCGATTGTGCCTTTATTTACGAAAATGAAAAAGAAATTGGAAAAGCGATTCATGAGAAAATAGCTGAAGGTGTTATTAAACGAGAGGATCTTTTTATTACTACAAAGGTAAATTTAATTATTTACTATACGAGACCGAACGCACGCATTTACTTTGTTTTTAAATTGTTATATTTATAGATAGATAATATAGATAGATTTATAACTTATAATATAGATATTTATATTTTTTTCTTTCTGATTCTGATAGATAACGTTATCAGTTTATCAGTTTTCAAAATTCACATACTCATAACTTTGTAAAAAAATTTGTCTCTTGATATCAGTAAGAAAAACCTACATTTTTTGAATATTAAGTATTTTTACTATGCTTATCACTTTTTGCGACCTTCATACTGAGTAAGAACGTTTAACAAGTTCTTTTTATAATAAGAAATTTATAAGAATCGAATTTGATTTATAAAGGGACGACAATCAATTAAAAATGAATAATAATATAGAATAAAAAGAACATGTAATAATACAAATACTTTTCTTTTTAATATATTATTAATAGCTTAATTTTTGCAGCTCTGGAACACTTTTCATAGAGAAGATCAGGTTGTGCCTGCTTGCAAAATGTCTTTGGACAATTTTGGATTTGAATATCTGGATTTGTATTTAATGCATTGGCCAATGGCTTACAAGGTAAAATATTGAAATTATTAATTCTCAACGTTTCCAATATAATGAAAGGCGTTGGATCCAAATTCTACCCTCAAAATTCGATTTCTTATATTAATTAAAAATTTTTTGTTTTCAGTACGATGGAAAACATTACTACAATGTTGTAGATGAGAAAGGAGAATCCTTGATAGATAATGTAGATTATTTGGAAACTTGGCGAGGAATGGAAGAATGTGTAAGACTTGGTCTGACAAAAAGCATTGGCTTGAGTAATTTTAACTCTGTTCAAATTGATCGTGTTCTATCGATTGCAAAAGTTAAACCAGTAATGAATCAAGTTGAATGCCATCCTAATTTGAATCAAAAAAAATTAAGAGACTTCTGTAAAGAGAGAGGAATTATAATTACCGCTCATAGTCCTCTGGGATCTCCTAGAAGACCTTGGTTGAAGCCAGGAGATCCTCAAGTTACGATAGATCATCCTGTCATTGTTGAAATTGCTAAAAAATATAAAAAAAGACCAGCTCAAGTCGTTTTAAGATACTTGGTATAAAAATACCGTATAAAAATAATGAGATTATTATAAATGTTCTTGAAATTGATCCTTAAAACTTTGATTGATTCCTGATTATGTTTTTCAGATTGATCTTGGTATAATTGTAATTCCAAAGTCGAGTTCCAAAAATCGAATTGCTGAAAACATCCAGATTTTCGATTTTCAACTTGATCATAATGACATGAATAAAATGGATGAGTTGGATTCTGGGACTCGTATTTGCCCTTCAGACCAGTAAGTTATAACAAATGGAATTGAGAAAACGAGCTCTATAAATTGCAAATCGATTTTTATATGGATAATCCAATTTTATTTGTATTAAAAATAATCAAGATGTTTGCTTTCAGCCGAAGGAACCATCCGCACTATCCTTTCAATATCGAATTTTAAGTAGGAAGTCAAAAATATCAATATAATTGTTGAAGGATGAAGGATGTATAAATCAAAAAAAAGATCAGTATTTTGAACATCTCTCATTTCTACGTAGACAACTGTCATCGGTATATAAGAGTTATTTCAAAAAATTGTATTTTCGTACGTATATATACGTAATAGCTATTTTTCTACTTAAAAAAAAATAGTAGGGCTATAAAAGTGAAAAATATACCTATAAATATTATATTTTTTGAGTAAAATGAAGAGACTGAATTGATTGTAAAAATTGTATAAAGTTGGCTCCCTGCGCGCGCAGCGCGTGCTGGCTTCTCACTGGAGAAATTCTGCCATTGGCTGTAATCTGGCGCGCGATTTAAAATTGAATTAAATCAATTCGATTTTGAATCGCGCGCCAAATTTTGACCAATGGTAGCACACATTGGCTTTGCGCTAGAGAAATACTGCCATTGGTTAACATTTTGCGCGTGAGATTCAAAATCGAATTGCACATCAAATTTCAGCCAATGGCAGAATTTCTCTAACGGAAAGTCAGTGAGCACTCTAGGGCCGTCGATAAAGTAGCCTGGGGGGGCATCAAGGGGGATTGTTCCCCCCTCGAAATGAAAAATAAAAAAGACTGCAGACTGCAGAGAGTGCAGAATGCAGTTATATGCAGTGCGCTTGCCTGCGCACTGAATGCGTGCCTCTACATTCTTCTGGGCTATTATAAAAGAGTGCAGGGGGAAATCTAAACTTTCGAGTTTCGATTGACGCGCCTCCTCGAATATCTTTGGTCATACTTGGTCATACTTTTCTTTCAGAACTTACATATGTCTTGTACATAAGAGTTTGTTTTGCAGTTTGCACGAATCCACCTTTTCGGATAAAATTGATTTGACATTCTCGTGTAAATTTAGAATTGATTTTTTATTTTTTTGAAAGCCGGTTTTTTCATTCTTCTAAGTACTATTTTGAGTGGTGAAGAAAATTTTTGAAATAAAGACTTGACAACGTTGGCGTTATGTGTAAACACGATAAAGACCAAGGGACGTGAGTTGGGAAATATTCTTTGTCGACTCTTAGAAATTTCTTTGCTAGAATTTGCAGTTGAGAATTTTATTTAACAATTGACGTGGATATTTTCGCTACCTTAATTTAAAGATATTTTAAATATGGCCAGTTCGACGTGCAACGCTTATGATTTCAAAGTTGTTTTGCTCGGGGAAGGATGTGTCGGCAAAACATCAGTGTCTTTACGATATGTCGAAGACAAATTCAATGATAAACACATTACAACAGTTCCCACAATTCAGGTGAGTCGATTTGTTATATTTAATGCACAATATAAACAACTAATTTTCAATATTTCAGATGACATTTTGAAAAAAAACAGCGTTCGTTTCTATTGTTTGCTTCATTAGACTTTTTTTTATTAAAAATTTTCCTCTCTATTTACTTGATGTGTCATTTTTTGACACTGTATATATTTTTCGAGCATTTATGGATTTTGAGAGACTTCAGAAACAAAAGTCATTTATGCAATTGTAAGAGTATTTATCAGAGAATTGTTGGCATGGCATAATTAGAATTCGGAGACAAATTTTACAGAAGGATTAATTTGTTATCGCTGCTCATAATTATGAAGCGAAAATATATTTTATTTATTTACTTATCTACTTTTCTTGATAATTTTATTTGTTGTAGGTATCGTACCTTAAGAAAAAACTAAATATTAATGGAAAGAGGGTAAGCCTAGCAATCTGGGATACAGCAGGACAAGAAAAATTTCATTCATTAGGACCTATTTATTATCGAATGTCGAATGGAGCAATCCTAATCTACGATATAACGGATAAGGCCTCATTTCAAAAGGTGAGTTTACAAATACTCACTTATATAAGTCAGTCTTAAATTTTACTTTTTTACTTTTGTTTCAGGTTAAAGACTGGGTTAAGGAACTAAAAAAGATGCTGGGTAGTGATATTTGTCTAGTAATTGCTGGAAATAAAGTCGACCTTGAGAAGGAGAGGAATGTCTCCATAGAAGAAGCAGAGGAGTAAGTTAACTTTACGTTCACAGTAATACATTTTTTTCGTTAAAACTAGACTCAAGAAATTAAATATACATATTTTCGCGACATACTGGTAACCTCTTTTTAAATAGGAGTGTGTCTACACAACGAAAAATGTTTTATTTCAATACTTTCAAATTGTAACCTGAAATTCTAACTTTTCGTTTTGCACAAAAAAAAAAAAAAATATTAAAATGAAACATTTTTTAGTTGTATATAGTTCGAGTCCAATATACTTAATATGTAAATGTAAAAATTAAAATAAATAAAAATGTACTGTTCTCAGGTACGCAAAACAAGTTGGTGCTACTCACTTCAGCACATCAGCCAAATTAAATCAGAACATAGAGGAGATGTTCTTTGACTTAACAAAACGTATGATGGCTCACGCAGATGAGGTTGAACAATTGTCAACTCTTACCAGAACAAACAGCACTCGACGTAACGTTGTTGTTGTAGAAGATGAATCAGAACAAATCCAACCAGCCAAAAGTTCGTGCTGTGGTGGTTCGTCACAGAACTCGTAATCCGAAGTATTAAGCCTGAAAAAATAAAAAAAATAAATTTTACATAAAAAGCAGGAAATTTCCAGAATCTTAAAGATGGATTTTTTTAAAGAGATTTTTGAAGACAATTTGAGGGATAAATGTACATAATAATTACGTCTCTGTATACAGCATCTGTTGCATTCGTAATTTAAATTTTTAACGTATTTCTTTTCAGGTAATGCCAAAAGATTTATGGTTTAAGTACAAGAGTATCTAAAAATACTTTCAACTTTATATATAGGCTCAGAGTAAAAATATAATGATGTGATCAAATATATCTAGTATTGCTATTGAGGAGTATAAATTGTTATGTTATAAACTATATGTTTAAATGTATTTTTTATTGTTCCATGCCCAGAAGAAGTGTATAATTTATCGGACTGAGGACAAAGCATTAGAACTTATATAGTAAAATATTTATCTCTGAAGGAATTGCATAAGCGAAAAAACTTCGATATTTACAACTTTTTCGATAACTTAACTTTGCTACTTTTTTTTTTTATAAAATTTTAACTACAAACGCTAATTTTTTGTATCGTGCAAAGACAGTTGCAAAATAGTGACTAATGGAATTGAAAATTTTATTTTCTTAACGAATTCAACCTTTCCAGAATTAGATTTTTAGAATTAGTTATTTTGAACTATGCAATAAATATAATGCCATATTGTAGTTGTAAGTACAAGTTTTGTTGTTGGCCTATTATCGTCAAATAAATTTGTAAAAAAAAAACAATTTGTAGTGTTATTACTATAAATGGTTTTATTATTATAAATATAAGGTCATAGCACTCTCAATTTCTCTTTGATCAACCCTTCAGAGTGTTATGATCTTTTATTTACATAAAGTTCGTTCAGGCACGCCAAGTTATTAAAAGAAATACAGAAATATGAAATAAGAAATATTATGAAATACTATAATCGTTTAATATCTCAGGTGATGATACAATGTGCAATTCTATCACAGGTACTTACATGAATGCTACTCTACCAGGAAATATTACTTCTTTTTTAAAAAAAGTGTTACACGGAGTTGATTGATTTACTAAACCTGCGAGAATAAAATGTAGCTTAATTTTCGAGTACCTTGTGATGCCGTGTCGAAATATTGAAATAAATGCTTTACGCGTAAATACATTGAATTTTCTGATGTAAATGGTGACCATTAATTGTACCTTAAAAAGTACCAAAAAGTTAAAATACCAAGTGTAGATTAGTCTCTTGAATTCTTGTTACTTTAATCCTAGCTCGCAGATTAGACACAAATGACAGATTACAGTTAAGAACTGCAAAAGCGAAAAGTGCCAATGCGAAAATATTTTCGGGAGTGCAAACATTAATTGCTCGGAATGATTAGTCGTACACATTGAATTCGGTTGTTATTCAGTGCCTCGTTTGCGTCATATATACAAAACATATGATACCAAGACATCGAAGAAAATTGGAAATTAAATAACACTATGAGAAAAACTATGATAAATCTAGATATTAAAAATTTCCGAGAGACACAAATAAAGTCATTCGTGATCAGTCATCGCATTCACCGTATCGAGAAAAAATATTTTCGTATGATTCACAATCATTCTCTATATAAGTTCATAACATTATTTATATAATATGGTCTTTTATATATTTAAATATCAGTACTAGGTACCTTAAATATAATTTTATACACGCTATCTGATCTTCATGTATGTACATATCGATATTTATGTTACAGGATAAACCAACAGCCACGTAATTTCGAAAAGTCGACCTTTCGACTAATCTAAAACGTTCTATACATAGATTAGCTTTGGTTAACGAACCTGGAATGTTAATTGTAAATTACCTATAAAATTGCCTGTACACAAATAAGTCACTGATATCTCTGAGAAAACAGAGGAAAATAGTCGAAACACTGATTTTTAATTTTGAGGAAAAAAATTGATTCGCAAGACAAATTACTAAAACTCGAGCGTTTTGTGATCTTGAGGGCATCCTGTACAATACGACTAAATTGAAGTAATTATACTGCTTGTATAGTCCTAGCTTGTACATTAAAATTGCATGACATTCCATATATCTTTGGTATATAGTAACGAATTTTGTATAAATGTACACGTATTCTCAAATAACACGTATCGTTGTTTTGCTTTTTTTTTATATGAAATATTCAAATTCTCCTTGTTGCGATAAACCTTGTGCACGATACCACAAATGTTAACTGTAGATTATATATTAAAATATCGAGATAAATGTTAGACACTGAGACTCAGATTCTGATGACAATTGAACTGAGATTTAAAATTCTATGCATCTTTGTTACGCAACTTCCCTTTTCATTGATTGTTTTCGTCTCCTTAATTATAAGCACCGACGTGAAAAATAAGTTTTTAATGTACTTTGAATAATGAGCAAATAAGATTGATAAATTTGACTCCTTGTTTTCAACTTCATCCAACAAGTGAACCATCTTCGTTATGAAAATCGAATAGATCGCTGGACTACTGTATAAATAGGCCGATTATTACTGGGAGATTTTCTTTAAATAATAAATATCTTATCTTGATAGGTGAACACAAAGTCGATAAATTGATTGATGGGACCTATTGCAGAAAGAGACATTCCTTTCGAGGGAGGGGCTCGAACCAAATTTGGTCCAAACACCACTGCCAAGTTACTTGAGGTCATTTTATTTAGGTCACATCTGTCCATCACCTATGAATATAATTCAATAATTTTATTAAGATTCCAAAGTTATTCAAGCTAACTCTTAACAATTTTCCAGGCTTGCAAACTACACTTACCTTCGATAAGAACTGCACGACATATTTCAGAAGTTGGTAATTGTCGAGAGGGAGTTTCTCGAGAATTAAGATTTTAACTCTTCGAGGTCTTTCGTCCTTTGCTATAGCTAAAATATTAAGCGAAAAATTAATTTTAAAAAAATTATCAAGAAGGGTTTTAATAGACAAAAGAGAATATTACTTTGAAATTGAGTGATTTCGTCGTAGAGGTCGTAAGTCATGAGAGGTTCGTCAAGCTCTCGCAAAAAAGTTTTAAGAAGAACTGCTGCTATATGTGGATCCCCTTGAAAATCGATGGGTAGGCCTTGATTGCATCGATTTTGAAGTTCCTTGATCACTGCTACGTTCGCAGATCTTCTGAATATTCCCTCAGTCTCCAGAACTAAAAGAAAAAGCGAAAAATTTGTTTACTTTCAATGAAAAAATTCAAAATTTAAACAAAAAATGATCATACAAAAAATAATTTTGAATTAAAAGTTAAAAATTTATTTTGAAAGCGTTTATTATTGAACAACTTAACATTGAATTATACAAAATTCAATATTTTATAGTTTACAAGAAATTTAAAATGATTTGGTTTGAAAATTATTGTAAAATATTTTAAAATATTCGTTCCCTCCGTTGTATGTATTTATTTTTTATTCTTACCTTCTGGCGTTTTAAGAAAGTCGACACACTGTCTTACGATCGGTGGTATAGGATCACCTCCGTTGTTTTCTTTGATAAATTGAAGACTCGCTCCGAATTGAGTTGTACAAACTGGTGGTGCTATTCCACTGGGAGCAGGATTTGGGGGCAAATTCTTTCTGTGCTTAATCATTAATTGTTCGTCGTGTCTGTAACCAATAACATTTATCAAATTTAGACTCTTACAATTCATTACTTAATTTTCCTATTCAAAAAGTAAAGAATTACTTACTCTATGACTTGAGGTGGAATAATAAGTTGATCGAGATTGATGTACTGTGCCAATTCTTCCAAATAATTGACATACATCATTTTTCGACCGAACTTGGCGCTGTGAAATCATGATTACAAATATGAGTACTTTAGGCAATCGATTCTATACCGTATAATCAACTGTAATCTATATTGAAAAGCAATAATCACCTTATCGCAGGTTTGAAGATCTGCCAGACAATTCTGATAAAATTTGTCGGATGCACTAAGTAAAGGGCTTTTAAATTTTTCTTGTACTTCCTGTCGAATGCCTTGTAAGCTTGCCATAACCAAGACAAGGGTGGTTTGTTCTTCGACGTAAGGCCATAGTGAAAATAAACTAAACTATAATCTTGCTCAACAAATGTGTCCAAAGTATGTGTGAGATACCTACAAATATTTCAGATTGTGTGATTTTGTAATTTCGAAATTATCAAGGAGTTAAAGAGCCTAGGATCGAAACATAGCGAAAAAATATCTAATTATGATATTTGTTATTATAATAAAATGAAGAGATCGAATTTTGAGATTGGAACTTGGATCCAACAATCTTAAACTGAGTGGGATTAGTTAAATACAATTTCACTTTGTTTAACGGACCTGAGAAGTTTTGCGTGATTAAAAGCTTCTTTGCTGACAGGAGGTAATTTACATGCAGATACGACGATTACTTTTCGTCCTGCACTATCGTCACCAACGACCTCGACAATTCCATGTCTCGCAATGTCTAAGTAATCCTCTTCATCTGCAAGCTCTCCGTCGAGAGCGGCGAGATCAGCAGCTGTGGAAGTTCAAAAAAGTATCTTTGGAGCAACAACAAAATTTATATTAAATTTCTTTAAAGTTTTGAATAACGCTCATTGCATCTGGTCAAGCCTTATTAACAAGGAAGAGACAAGCTCATTTTGTTAAATCACACTCGAATGTTTGTTCACGAGACATAAATTCCAGTTTCTGACTTAAATTTCCACTTAAACATTTTCCGGTGTCTTTTAAAAAATATTGGTATTATTTTTCGAATCTTTTGAAAAATCTTTTAAAATCATGAAATCTGGTGTAGACTCAAAATTCGAGTGATCAACACCTCGATTGAATTCATATAATTGTAAGTACTATTTGTTGTAAGTATAGACACTGAACTTGTAATTGGGATCGAAGCCAATATTCAGTGCCCTTCAGTGACATTTAAATTTTGATATAAAGACACTAAAGGTCACGTACCAGTCTCTATAACAGGTGCATCTACTAAAGCTTCCTCGAAGTTTTCCTCAATCGTTCCATCGCTCACTGGACTCTCTAAGTAGTCGATGCCTGTAGCAACTCCACTTGCACTCAAATCCAAATTTTCTTCCAGAAGTTTTGCGGCTGCAATGTAAACCTCAATTATAAGATAAAAGAAATTGGACTTATTGTACTTTTTGTGATTGAGAGAATGATTCAATGATTGAATTTTTTTTCAGTATGATAATGATATATGATTTGCTTACCATTAACAGAAGTGGCTTGGAGTTCGGTGTCGTCAAATTCCAAATTTGGCTCGTAATCATGGTAATCCGAGAGGCTAGGATATGGGTCTTCCGAATCATTACCTATCGCTAGCGCACAGAGGAGGAAGCGTCAATACAAATATTCTTTAGAATTTGGAAGAAGGACCGTCGAAACTCCCGGGTGGAGTCGCGGTTGCTTTAGTTAACAAATGATATAAAATTCAAAAATTACATTAAAGAAAATCGATCAAAAGTATTTTATTCTCTTACATAAAAACATAAAAGTAACCTTCCTAAAACAAAAATTAAAGTTTAATAAAAAATAACTTAAAAACTAAAAGACTAAAAATCATTACCAAGAGAGTCTAGCATACTAAATACATAATAGAATAAGGTAAAAGAACCTGCCCTAACGCCCTTTATTTACATAACCTTTCTGGATATGGTTTTGCAAGTGAAACAACCTGCGCTAAACACGATCGCGAAGGAGTTAGCTTTACCAATCGATAACGAGTTAGAATTGTCGTAGGCCGAAAAAGCAAAAGTGAAAAATCAAAACGCAGAAGCGTAAACAAATATTTGTGAAATGACCTTTGTCACACATTTGCAGACGTCGCCTTTTTCCCGAAAAGTCAAATCTTTTCTCTGATTAACGAACAACGCGATTGTAAGATTATTTTTTTCAGTCGATACGTGGGCGAGCTTAAATTAATGCACTCGAAAGTGGAATGACGTTTTGTTTGACACCCAGATGTAGCGTCAACATCACCACAGACTAGCATACCGATTCTATAAAAGTCAAAGTTTCAGTAGAATCTAAGAGTTTTTCACGAGGCTTCGATAAAAGTGCTAGCTGGATAATAAAAATCCATGGTTCATCAGATTTCAGTTTTTTCACTTTTCGAAAATTTTGTCCTCTATAAAAGTCAAAGTTGCAGTAGAATCTAAAATTTTTCACCTGTCAAAACTCGTGCGGGACTAGGCGTCGGTTGATAATCAGCTTCCATTGCAATTTTCGGATTGCAATATACTGCGAAATTATTTAATTTTTAACTTTTTCAACTTATAATTGATTAACTACTTTCCCGGACGTCATTATTTCACGCTTTCATCATCAATAGTCAATCGCAATCGCACTCGTACTAAATTGGTGTCGAGTAATGTGAAGTTCGCCACAGTTAGTTTTATCATTATCTCGAATGCCTCGATCCTCGATCACGTGGTCTGGGTTGATAACTTCACACCGCTCACTGATTGGACAGCTTTTCAAATATTTTGGCGGGTAGCTTTTTTTTTAATTTTTTGTTGTGTGGGTGGAAGATCGATTGCCAAGTGTGAAATATAAATCTAATTAATAAATACCTATCACTTTTGTGGAATAGGTGCGCAATGATGTTTATATTTTTTGATTTCTAGAAAAAAAATATCTTAAAATTATTTAATTTTTCAATTAAAATATTGGACAAAAGAATACTTAATCCCCTTAATCCTTTGCATAACTAAAGTTTATCAATTTTCAATAACTTAAAAATTAAAATGTATAAGATTGAAGAATTAAAATTCATTCTGAAAATTTCAAGTGAATAGTGTTTTAATTTTTAAACAGCCACTAAGAAGATCGAGGGTGACTTGAAATTGAATTAAATTGATAAATATAAAAGTCTTTATTAACATTAGCACAGTGATAGGCGTAAGCAAAAATGTTAGGCTTATCTTAGTTACGTTAGGGACTTAAAAATTATTTCACGTACACTTGACCATGCACACGATAAGAGTTACAATTACCTTGTAAAAGGAAAATATTTACAAAAACATACACATGACGTAATTAAGATAATACATTATTTGTGGTATGTACAGAGACGTCCATGCATGAAAAATACAAAAAAGTAATATAAACACTATTTTATCAAATAAGACACTCGAAACATGCAAATAATAAATGGACAGCTTCTTGATTTATTTATTAGCCTAGAATGTTTTCTTGTTTTTAATTTGAAATTCTTCATAGGCCATTAATTATTTTGCACATTTTTCACACCTGACTACTCTGAAAAGACTAGGTTTCCTCACAATACAATATTGCATATATTAAAATCAAGGAAAACAGACTTTACAATTCACTGTCGATTATCGCTTGTAATTCCACAACACAATTCCTAGGATTTTTTTCTTTTGAGGAATGCTTTTCACAGAACCGTAATTACATTGACATTGGTAGCATCAAGCAATAAATTGCAAAATGTAAGTATTTAGACAGAAAAAAATCTGGAAGCATGAAAACAGTTTTATCTTCAAAGAAGACAAAATAAATATAAATAAATAAGAAAAATAATAAAATTCTCTTTAAAAAAAATTAGAGATTTTTGGTTCTGCGGTTATAAATCCTGAATCTATTTCTATTCTCACACTTCCATTTAGAACATAAAATATTATAAAAAGTATTACGACCTTCGACGAAAGCACATAAAAAAGTGGCAGCTACTGTGCTCTCCAAATTCTATTTCACAATGATTAAATTTTACGATTATAAAGCTCATTTTAATTTTCGTTATCGCCATTAAAACAATGCTCGCTAATATTTCTACGTTTGCCATAAATTGAACGCAAACCCATTACACTCATTTGCCCTTTAAATTTTAGTCATGGAAAGCAATCTACGATATTTTAAATGGCAATGTCAGTTACACTACAAGTAAAATTAATCTCGATTTTTTCTTTTACTCTTTCCATGGCAAGCTAGAGTTTTCGAGCAAATAAAAAATCATTCAATTGTTAATTTTACATTTTCAATACTTGATTTAACCAAGAAACCATTGGCAGTTCCTTCGATGTATCAATGAATTTTGAATTTTCTCAAATAAAATCAAATCCATTTTCCGTATACAAATGTTTTCCATCATCTCTCGCTTGTATGTAAAAATGACTGTACATTGTGACTTAGTTTTTAGCCTATATGTAACAGTCAATGCCACTCCTACTTTAAAATAATTATTCCAGTCTCTTTGCAAACATAAAAAATAGATTTTTACATCTTAATCTGTTTATAATATACATATCACGCTTTCATTTCTCATCTTAAGCTCATTCATCGAAAATATGTTTTTGGTGTTCATTGCAGCTAAGCAACTACACAATAATTAATATTATCGACAGTACCCTACAACGTGAAATTTCTCTCAAGTTTACGATACGAATACTTGCAATCGTGAATATTTTCTTTATGGTAGAGTTTCTTCACAGAAACCATTAATTTTATATAAACTTTTTTTTTATATTAAAGTTTTTGCAAAAAAATATGTATATGATTGTGATTGCTCGGAAAAAAAATTTCAAAAAGTGCTTTAAAGTTATTCATTCCTCGAGAAAGAAATGCAATTGCATGCCTCAATTTCGAAAATACAATTAAGGGAATTGGATCCAAGTTCTTTCTATTCTTAAAATTCGATTTCTTCATTTTTCGTAACAAATTTTTGAAAAATCAATACCGCTACAGGGCGAAAAAATATCTTGTAAAAATTATTGTTGAGTAAAATGAAAAGATAAAATTTTGAAGTTTGAACTTAAACTCAACAGCCTTAAACGAAATTTATGACATTAAAAGAAGTTCTTATAATATTTAAAATTGTAAAACATCAATATTTTCAGGAATATCTATAAAAAATGTGTGAGCTTCTCGCACCGTTAGTGACAGTCTTGTGAATTGAAAATTGTATGACCAGCGAATGCTTAGGGGACAAATTAATTTACACAATACTGCGGTTTTTAAACTAAACCGATCATTTCGCATCCCGGGTGTTGACTGGAGTTAATCGTAGGCCTTTAGCCAACATTTGAGCTTCAAGATCTCGATCTTCGTCTTGATATCTGAAAAGAAAAAGGATATTTATTTATGTTGAACTAATATTTTTATCGGTTTTTACGACATTAAAGCAGTTTAAGAATTGTATATAAAGCTGTACGGCAATCATAAAGCTGGAGTGCAAATTAATTTTTAATAAAATTATCTACATTTCATTCCGTTCCAAATTTTTAGTTCTTTTTGCTTTAAGTTTAGTTTCATTTTCAAGGAACAAAATTCTTCAAATTTTGTTTGATTTTGAAACAAAATGAACCGGAAGAGTCATTCAGTTTTTCCATAAAATATCAGGGCAAGTCTCCAATTATATTTTAGTTTAGTTTTCCAGCAACGTGCAATAATAAAAAAGGATTCTCCTTAATTTTAAAAACTAATTCTACATTTTCGTGCATGTCTAATTCTATTTTATAAAACTAATAAGTTTGGGAATGTTTCTTTACTGATTTCGAAATCAGTATAGAAATATTGGTTTATTTTATTTATATTTGAAGAAGCACAGGCTTACCAGTGACACCTCAAATGCACAACCGCAGGTGCAAAAGAAAGCGAAGCTGTGCGCATCCCTATTAACCCTCTGCCCAATTTCTATTGATGTGGATTTGTGCATAGAGATATTGTCTATATGTTTTAATTGAAGGTGGATCGATGTCTGAAGGTCATGAACTAAAGAAAAGAATGTGTCTATTTCCTAGCGATAGTGAAAATTACTGTTTTTTTACTTAAGGGTTTGGGTACCGATTCTTACCTTAAAATTCGATCTCTTATTCATTTTACTCGAGAAAAATAATAACTAGATATTTTTTTGCCAACGGTCCTGAAAAAAATCTAATTACAATATGTATTTGTTAAGTAAAACGAAGAAATCGAATTTTGAATTTAGAACATGGGTCCAACGACTTTAGAAGCAGTTTGAATCGTTTAAACAATTTTGCAAAAGTATGATAAAAGTTTTATAGTGAAAGAGAAATATCACTTTCAACTAAAAGTTGTGTTCCAAGTGACTGAGACCAACCCAAATAAAAATAATTTTCCAGTCAAATAGAAATCGTTAAAAGTGTTAGTTTCTGAAAACAAATGAATATTCAGAATATAAAAATAATTAGTTTGCTATTTCATAATATTTACATCGCATTAATTTTATGCTTTTAGCGATTAAAAACTTTAAATTCCAGGTCACATAAGAAAAAAAATTTAAAAAAAAACAAGTTATGATTATCCTATTAATAATTTTATTTAGACCCCATTCTTTTTAAACTGTGGTTCTTGACATGCAGCTTTCCAATAGAAAAATATAATTACAAACGTTTAAAGTTCGAAATGATCATTCCGAACTAAAAATTTAGACACATATCGTATCAACAAAATTCCCTAAATTTTTTATAACTAAAAAATATATCTTTTCAATAAAAAAAAACAAAAAAAAAACTCAATAAAATAGAATAATTAGTCGTTTCTGATAAATGACCTTGTCATTATAATTAGAAACATATATTGACACGTATAACGTGTTGAAAAGTTTAATATCCTCAACAACGAATTGATAGATCTAATGGCTCTATTTCAGTTAACTAACTAAATAGCTTGCGCAATTTAATAAAAATGCATATAAAATGCATATATAAATATTTTTACTTAGATGTAAGTAAAAATATACTACTAGATTTGTATAAAAAATATATAACTACTATACTAAAAAAATACAGTAATGGAACTAAAACGTCCGTAGTATGCATGCACAAATAGAACAAATTTCCTAATTTTTTCTAATCTAGATATCTAAAGTTTCAAATTTGCTAAAAAAAATTATTAGTGAGCAAATTAATTTCTAATATTATTTATCTAAATTAAAATAAATATGTTCATGCAGATGCAGCGATAATGAAAGGAGAATCGCTTTGGAAAGCCAAGTGTTAATGCTCTAGCAAAAATACCAGCGGTTCGTTAAGAGAGGCAAAGAAAAATTCGGTTAGATGAATAGATATTACGTATGCAAATAGGATTGCCAGAATGATGTAGGTGTAGGAAATATAGGGACTGAGATTATTGGAAGGAGAGTTGGAAGATCTGGTGGGTATATTAAGTGTTGGGCACGAGGGTCTACGCCACCTTTGTCGCTCCTCTTCCAGGAGAGCAATCAGCGAATCTCGCTTTGAGACTATTTCTAACATCTCCGTTAAAATCTCGCCTTCTTTCTTCACATCAGCAGTCGTCTTCTTTTTATCTGCAACAAAAATATTTATAAATAATTTAATTTAAGTTTCTATTCGAGTTAAAACCAATTATTTCAAATTTGATTTTTATTAGAACATAGAATAAGATATTTCTTTCCTTCTGTAGTAGAACTCATTATGGAGAAGAAGAATATATATTTCTGATAAAGTAATAAATAATAAAAACTAACCATCATCAGCTAGTCTTTCGCGAAGTTCTTGCTGCAATCTTTCATGCCTGTCTTCAAGTTGGACCTCCTGTGCTCGCACCAAGAGTTCTTTTTCGTACCTTCGAAGTTCTGTGCGTTCTCTCATCAAATCGAACCATTCTCGTAGGAGATCAGCTTCTTCTCGATCTGAACATACTAAAAAAAAGAGAAAAATTATTGAAAAAATATATAAAAACTTTAGAAAATTAGTTAGTCTTTTGAAAAGTAAGATTTTTACCTCCTTCGCCTCTTAAAGCTTTCTCAACACTGACTCCTCTGCTTTCGAGTTCTCTCTGTTTCACCTCGGTTTCCTCCAATTTTCTTTGGATTTCTTGTGCCATCCGTAATCTGTAAAAGAAGAAAACTAATAAATTTACAGAATTTTACGTCTTTCCTTATTTGATAGCAGTTATCACAGTATTTTAAGGAAAAATTTCACAGAACTTGAATAACTTAAAACCAAAGAAATAAATGTCAAAATTGTAAATATTTGAAAATTGAAAAAAAGTAGATAGATGACGACCTGAGATGATTGTGATAGATAAAAAAATTACCGTTTTAATTGTGCCTGTCTCGCTATCCTTTTTGCAGTTCTTATTTTGCGAGTAATGCTATTGAGAGATCCATCAGCTCCTATTGTTTTATTCGCTTGTGAAGTTGAGAGAGCAGTGGTTTTAGAATCTTCATCCGACATACTTTCATCTGCAAGTAAAGATTTAATTTATCGAATTATATTACTGATAATTATATTCCTTGTAGAATAAGACTGTAAGAATTATCTCTTACCTGAGATGTGTGTAGTTGGTATTGCGTAATTTAAAGGCGGAGGAGGAACAGGTGGTGGAATTTCAGTGAAGAAATTCCCGACTAGCATTCCCTCGGTAACACTTTTTGGCCTTGCGTCATACTTTGGTGAAATACTTTTGTCCAACTGAAAAAAAGGAAATTCCAAATGATATTTCTACCTTCTGATTTTCCATCTAAGATAAGAATATTCACACCAGAAGAAAACTAGTAGTACATAAGTATTGAATAATATCTAATAATATAAAAGCAGCAATGTTGTACAAAATTAAAATAGTACCTGGAAAATAAATAAAATATTTCTAAATGAATGTTACTGAAAAAAATATCAAGTTTCCGAAAAACCTATACATTTTAAAGATTTAAGATTCGATCAAGTAAGCAAAACAAATATTTAAATGCGGCTAATAATTGCACAATTATTTCATTACAACACACAGTAAATGAAAAGTAAAAACTTTCAAAAATAAAATAGAATATATAACATAAAATGCCAAAAAACTTGCTTTGCAAATAATTTCTTATAATCAAGCAGAAATCCAACTGAAATAAAAACATATTAGAAAACTATACAACTTTTAAAATCATATTAAGAAAAAAAATTCGAATAATTTTAAGGTGGCCATTTTAATCGGATATTAATTAAGATTATAAAATCCAGCAGCTAAATAAACATGAAAGCACCTAAAATTGAAGTGTAAAAACTGGAATTGAAAAAAGCGAACGAATACGTATTGTGTGAACTGCTTACATTCGACCCATCCGAATATGACTTAAACAACTGAAACACGTTAAACAGTTAAGTTAGAAATAAGGTACTTAAAACGTGAATATAAAAAAATTCCTATTTATGATAAATACGAAATTCAGCTTACCTTTCCTTTCTCCTTGGACTTCGGCGTGAGTCTAAACATCGACAATTTATCTTTTGGGCTCGATGGAGAAAGCGAAGGGTCCTTCCTCTTGAAGAAATCAGACACAGCTTGAATGATGCTTTTCCTCCTCTCAGGATCTCTCGATTTCTTCTTATCTCGTTTGACAACAGCACCTTCTTCTTTATTCGAGTCAGTTGCCTGCAATAACTCGTCCATGGATTTCGCATTTGTCGCAGCCGGAAAAGAATCAAAATTTATTTTTCTCGCTATTCCCTTGAAATTATCTGTACTCTTGCTCGTTTGCAATCTGTTTCCAGGTTTCACATTCCAGTGTCTTAATTGAACTTCATCTTTCGCTTCGGCTCTCTTCTTCTCCTCCGTGGAAAACTGTCTTCGAGCGACCTTCATTCTCAATTCCTTAATTTTATCCTCTGGACTTAATCCAAGATCTTCATCGCTTTTAAGTCTTGCTCGTTCTCTTGCATCCTGTTTCGCCTTTTCAGCTGTCCTTTTAGCTTCCTCATGCTTCGCTCTCGGAGGAGCAACAGGAGTTTTAAACTGATCATTAAAATTCTCCTTTTTAGGCGTGGAAGTTATTGAATCTTCACTCGGTTTGAAAACAGACAACGTTTTACTTTCTCTTGGAATTTGTTCAACATTTTGATTCTCCGAATAGAGAACTTTTTTAGCCTCAGAGAATGTCACACGAGTAGGACTACTCGCTGGAGAAGGAATGGACATCGGTACGAATTTTATAGGCGTTATAGAAGAGGAACTGATGCTGGGTTTCACTGGAGAAAGACTTGCATTTGAAAAAGAAGAAGCTCTCGCAGCACGTTTCGCTTTTTTCTCTGCGGATTTTTGCTTGTGAGCTTCGAGCTTGTCCATCAAGATATCCTGGATGAGATTTTTTTGCTTGGAACGCTCTCTTGTGATTTCCTCCAGCTTTCGAGAAGTAGCTGGTGAATTGTAGTTGTTGCCGTAAGATTCCTGACTTTTTATTTCTTCTGCGATCATCTCGGCTGTGCGGATTTGTACCAGGGGCTTGGAGTTCTTCCTCTTTGATTTCCTCACATCTATCGAGTCCTTTGCATTGCTGAACTCGGCGATTCTAGATTGAAGGCGTTTTACGTATTCTAAGTAATCTTTATTATTTGAATCTTCAAGGCCG
Organism: Synergus itoensis; assembly: GCA_904066005.1. Taxonomy (NCBI): domain Eukaryota; kingdom Metazoa; phylum Arthropoda; class Insecta; order Hymenoptera; family Cynipidae; genus Synergus; species Synergus itoensis. Next base: position 2,526,005 of record CAJFCP010000116.1, on the reverse strand, counting down.
TGAACTGGTTCGTTCTTTGGTGTTTCTGGTGTGACAGGAACTTCAGGAATTTGGGGATTGATCGGACTTGCGAGGACTGTTAACAATTCACTGGTTGTTGTGTCCTCGGTAGGTTCGACGATCAAGAGACTGTCTTCTTCCATTGACTGAAACATTTCTTTATTAGCGTCCTCCACAACTTCATTTTTATCAGTCGGGATTTTAACAAATTTGTTCACAGCCCCATTGAGCCTATCCCTTACGTCATCCATAGTTACGGGATTTATCTCGATCACATTTTCATTATCACAGATCTCAAGCTCTGAATCGTCGTTCTCGATTTCGGTTTTGGCGATTGGAGCACTAGCCGTTAGTTTCTGAGTTTTCGTGGGCGTTGAAGTTTTGAAATTCACAAACTCAATGTACCCTCGATTCTTCAGAAGAGCATTATTCGTCACTTCCTGAAGACTATCGTCCAACAAAGACTCATTGTCTGTATCCATAAAATCAAGGTCTTCCCCATTTGCAAGAAGTTTCGAAGTATCGTTACTTGGGAATAAATTCTTGCTACGAGTTTCTGATTCCACATCAGTTAAATCATCCTCTCCTTTAGCCATTCGTACTGATGGACCTGAATTTTTATTTAGAGTGTTTCTGCTTTTTTTCATGGAAATAAATTCAGGATCGATGCTGAGTTCCACATCTCTAATATCTTCAGAACCAATTGCGTCACCGTCTCTCGCCCATTCAGAATATTCCGTTTCTGTGTAAGCAGCCGTGGTAACGTCATTGTCATCAGAATCGCCTTCTTTATTACTGATGGAAGCAATCGAAGTTGGGCTACTGCAGGCGCTTTTTCTCCCGTCTTGCAATTCAAGTTGTTCCAGGTTGTTATTTACTATTTCAACATCTTTGGTATTCTGATTGTTGAAAACTTCCTTTGGGGTTTCAAAAGTCACAACCTTCTCTGGTTTATCATCCAGTCTTATGCATTCTATAGAGTCCGGCTCAAAGTTGTTCAAGTCCACTGCTTCCCTTTGTTTATCGTTCGTCTCATCCAGCAACAAATCTCCATCCGTACTGTGAATTTGCAGTCTCGGTGGAGCCAAGTTCAGAGTCTTTTTATGATTTTCCTCATCTAAATCAATATCGCTTGAAGACAAGGAGTCGCTGTCAATCTCTGAATCCTCTGAACTTTCTCTCGCCTTTTCGTTCTTCTTCTTCCAATCGACTTGCGGAACAATAATCGAAGTTTCGTGTAAAGGACTTCTTGGTCTACAATCATTCTCATGAGGATTAACCTTTGTTTTCCCTACCTCAAATTTCCTGAGAGATACTTCTGACTTTTCAGAAGTCCTCTCTTCACTTATTCCCTTTTCTTCTTTGGTACCATCTTCATTGATTCTATTCTCGTCTTTAATTCTATTTTCATCTTTAAGACTCTCTCTGTAGCTGATGTTTGTATCTGTTTTCGATTTAAGAATACTAGTCTCCTTCACCAAATCCGGAAGTTGGGTTTTTGAAGTTTCAGAAGAATCGATCGACTTAATATTTTCGTCAATGCATGGTATTTTTGATTTGGTAGATAAAACTTTGGGCGCAGCAGTAAAAAGAATTGTAGGAGAAAGAGGCGAAAGAGGAGGATTATTTGAACGAAGTTTAGTGCCCTGTAAAAATGCTTGCATCGTTGGACTTGGTTCAGGAGCAGGATTTAAAAGTTTCTGGTGCTGAGAAATGGAGTCGGTGAAACTTCTTAATTTTGTATCGACGTTGGAAGTTGATCCGGATTTTATAACTGAACCACCAAGGGCTGGGCCACCTAATAAATATCGTTTTTTAAGTTCCAAAGATAATTTTGAAGCTATTCCTTCGGTAGAATGAGTTCGGTTCAATAAATAATCTCCCTTCCGAGGATTTACAAGAGGACTAGGAGAGAGAAATTTAGAGTTTTGCTTCGAATTCGAATTAACTTGACTTTCGTTTCTCAAAGGTTCATTTACCGAAATTTTTGAGAGCCTTAATTTAACGGAATCCTTCTTTTCAAGTAGATTTCCATTGATTGAGGAAATCATGTGGCTTTTAACTTGCACCTTTTTGGGCTCAACGTAATCTCCTCTTGTTTTTCGAACAAAGGCGTCGTTGATTGTTATTTCAGGAATATCGTGTTGTGTTGGTGTCGTCCCGTCGTGTTCAAATTCTGAGTCTGTTGAGATCTCCGTTGCCGAATTCTCAGCGCTCTCCTCGGTCAATTCGTCCGAGGCAATCTGAGGAAGAAAAGAGATTTATTAAATTGAAAAGGTTTTAGGAGATATATTTGTTACGGATGCAATCTGTTTAAATGTATTAGTTCGTCGTACGATTTTATTATTAGAACGTGGGAGAAACTGCCGCTTTTTCCCGTCATCCAAATAGCAAAACGTAGATTTAGACGAAACAAGTTAGAAAAAATAAAGACTATAACGATAACCAAACGAAACAGAAGTTT
>CAJFCP010000116.1:2502340-2523141 GCA_904066005.1 Synergus itoensis | reverse complement strand
TTTTTTCTAAAATCAGAAATATCAATTTAATTTTATTTGTTAACTGCTAGATCTGATTGACACCCAGTTTTAATTAAGAAAGAACCCTTCAAAGATGATTTCGTTAATGCACTGAAGCCAGAAAGACATATTCAAAGTGAGAAAAAACAAAGATTAGCCAACCAAGAGATATAGACCTTTTTATTCTGAAAATTTATAGTATGCATGTGCATATATTTCAAAGAAAACTTTTACGAAAAATCCGGATGTGATGTCAGATTTTTCGTACATGAGCACTTTAAATTTTCCGAATTAAGAAGTCTATTGTACTACAGAACGATATTGCTACCTGGAGTAAAAAAGTGAGACATTAATAAAGTATTGGCTGGTGGTAATTGTACAATATTATTCGAGGGCAGTAAGTATAACTGCTGGTGTGAGCGAAAGCACTAAACAAACACATACAAGTAAACCGTTTCAGTCATTGTTAATTCGGTATTAGTGAAACGACACTCCATTCAAATAGAAAAAATCTTTACCTTCTTGAATGGTCTTGGGGTGTTTGAAAAATATTTCAGATCACCATCAGCCATTGTTTAGTCGTTTGTATACTTTATTAAATATATCTCACACAATCTATATTAAAACGTATATAAGGGATAGATAAATATTTGCATCACAGTACATCCATTTTGCATATATAGATTATTACAACTGAAAATCCTTAAGATATCGTACACTTTTCCTTTTTCTTTTCGGCTTTCGACGACGCCAGAGACCCGAAGGAACCGTGAAAATCTGATTTTGTTTTTATTTGTATGTCGACAAGTTCATTAATATTTCGCGAATTATTCGTGGCTTTTGAGTTTTTAGTCGAAATTGAAGTCGGTTGTTCGGAATCCGAATTATTTAACAAGTTAGACAATTTTTTTTCGGGTTTCTTCCTCCTTGGAATTTCCGGACTTAGAGGTTTCGTGTCTTGAATGTGACACTTTCGTTCAGGTCTTTTGGGAACATTAGTCGAAGTTTTAGAGGAATGATCCTCGACCTTTGCCAATCCATTTGTTATCGAAGCAGAAGGAATTTCTTTCTCAACTACTGTGACTTTCTGAATTTCTGCATTCTGTACTTTAGGAAGATTAACTTTTTCGATATTCAAGTGCCTTTTATTTACAACTATTAACTTTACTTCTTCTTTTTGGTTCAAGGCTTCTGCTTTATTTCTTTTTACAGAATCATTAGAATTATTTTTATCAGATATTTCAAAAACAGGATTACTTGCCTCTGCTTTCGAATCAGAATTAAATTCTCTGTTTAAAGTAGTTTTAACTAAATCAGTATTTACTTCAGGAACTTGTTTAAATTCGGCTAGACTTTCTAATTTAGATTCTACTTTTGGTTCCGAGATGAGAGTATTTAAAAAAATATTAGAAAATTCACTATTGCCAGTCTCATTTGTGATTTCATTTTCCTTCTCTATTTTACTAAATTGTTCATCGAGAGCATCAGAGTCAATTTCATCCGTGAAACTAAAATCTTGAATATTAGATTCAACATCTAAGTTAATTTTTTTTCCTCCTACTTTTTTCTCTGTCTTTTCTGATTCACTTTCAGAATTGACTTCTTGTTTTTTTAAGGAGTCTCTTCTATTGAAATATTTCAGAAGATCTTTCTGCTCTACTTTATCGGAAATCGTTGACTTGATCTGTAACTCCACTACTTCAACTTCAGGATTATCTGACTCAATCACCAAAGATGATTTTCGACAATTTTTATTTTCTGATGAGTTTTTCTCGAAATATTTGCTCATTTGCTCTCGTGCATTTTCTTTTGAGAGAGGACGAAGTTCCTTAACTTCCGATTTATTCTTTGCCTTTCTTTGTTTTAATTCTTCCTTCAGATGATCAAAAGAAGTATAAGTGGGTTGTTCGATTGGACGGGGTTCTTCATCTTTGGGGATATTGAGCTTTGTAGATTCACAGAAAAGATTATCATCTAATTTCTCGAAAGTCGGAGTAGGAGCCGTCACAGTGACGATTGGAGTCAATATTTTATTATCTACTTGTAATTTCAACGAAGCACTATTTTCGTTAGAGAGACTACTTTTACTTTGGGATTCAGACTCAATAAGAAAATTAACATTATCAGTCTCGATAAGAGAAATATTTTCGTCGCTAGATTCATCTTTCAAATCGTCGTCTGATAAAGTAGTGCAAACAGTTTCGAAGGACTGATTGGTATCGGAAATCGATTCAGGAGTTGTTTGCCTGCTTAACCTTGGAGAAGATGTAAGAAGGTCAGGCAAATTATCCCCGTTCAACTGCAAATTAAGATCTTTGAAACCTTGATCAGTTCTGTCCATTTGATTACTAAGAATTGCGTCAGGAAGTGGAATTTCTTCTAGCTTCGACTCTGTTCCGTTTTCATTTGACAACTTGGATTCATTCTCATCAATCTCACAAACGACGTTCTTAATCATAGATTTGCTATTTAAAAGGTTCGTTTGCTCTAAATTGGGTTTAAGGGACGTCAATTCTAAAATCGGAGGTGAGTTTTCTAGGCGAACTACGGGAGGACAAGTTTGGACTTCAATTTGGTTTTCCATGAAAAGTTCTGAAGAATTTATGGGAGTTGTTTCGATGATTGCTTGGGGGTTATTATCATCAACGGGTTTTGGAGTCGGTGATAACTGAAAAGGTTTGATGAGGGTTGGATTTGAGTTCAAAATCGAGTTCGCATCGATAGAAGCGTCTACGGAAGCACTTTCACTAGGGACTTGTGGTTCTTGAGACGCGTTATCTATAGAGACTTGAGAGATTTTCACCTCAGTTTCCGAGCCAGTGTCCGTGTCAGAACTGCGAGGTGGTACCTTCAGCCATACTTCTTGCTTTCTCAATTCTCGAGCACGAACTTCGTCTTCGTCTTCGGTTGCTGTTGCACTGTCTTCTTCTGTGAAGAAAAACGACAAATTAAATCAATTAAATTCATAAACATTGTTTCTATTCACAGAAATAGAATGGAAGATTACATACATTGGGTATAATCGAGAGGTTAATCACTCTGAAATCTTTTGCAATTTTTGAAATTTTTAAATCTAGTGTACACTCGAAATTCGAGTGATCAACTCCTAGGGTATAATGAATAATCTAATTTGATGAAAAATTTATCCAATGAATAGAATTAATCTATAAAATTGCTCAGACCTAGTAATAATGTTCTTAATTCAGTTTAAAGGGTACTTGGATCCAACACCCTTAAATGCAGAAACAAAATTTTAATTACAGAAGTCTTGATTAAAAGAATAATGCATAAATGTTACAACTTTCTTCAAACTAGTGCAAATTAGAGACATTTGATGTGAAGTAGGACTCATTAAATTAGTGTAAAACTTGTCTACAACGGAAACTAGTGGGATTCAAAAATTAGTGTTAGGCAACTATTGAAGTAAAGTTTTTTCTGAAACAATGTTTTCCTAATTTTTTCCAGCTTTAAATTCTGTAAAATTTCTTATTTCTTCTATTGCTTAGAAATTGCCCAACACTAAAAATTGGTAGTAAAAAAACTCTTCTTGAATTGAAATCTTCAAAAGTCATTCAGTGAAAAAGGGAAAAGTAAAAAATTCAACATAAGACATAAATATAAACATATAGACAGATAATCGTTGAGTTATACAATAAGAAATGAAGGTCAGTTTATTTACTTTGTGATAAATAAAGTACTCCTCTTTCTTGAATCCGGGTTTAGTTTTAAAAGGGTAGAAAAGTTCCGCTCTGGGTAAGCTTCCGGATTATCCAGCTTCCGTTTCAAACAGGTTTTATCTCAATACCTAAATTTTTACACCATTCATTTTTCTTATGAAAAGATACCTTTGCTCTTGAAGGCTTATTTTCCTTTAAAGGAAATTTCTGATTTCGTAAAATTGCTTTGATTATAACGACAGACAACAATTTTCTTACTAAAGCTTTTGATCACGTTCACTTTTTCTTTAGTTGAGTTTTTAATTCGCTTACCTTCACTCGTACATTCGTCGCTCGAGTCTTCGTACTCGTTGCTTCCTGTGTCAGAGTGTTCTTCTGAAGGATGGTGTTGAGAATATCGAAGAGTCCAGTTCTTTGCAAGTTCAAGTGTTCCTTCCGTTGTTAAGGGTTGATCGATTGCCTCTTCGAAAGCTTCATTGTCGTCATCCGAATCACTGAGAAAATGATCAAGAAACGTTACTTCATTAAATAGAGGACTTAAAAGTAAACTTTACTTTTCCTTCTTCCTCTTCTTCAGCTTTTGAATATTTCTTACCAGGATCAGTAAATATTATCAATAGTTATGATGTAAAAACAGTAGAAAAATAACAGCATTTTCTAATAAGAAAATAGTTACCTCATGTCGGAAATATCATCGCTTGAGCCCATTTCTGCGGCAGAGGCACCGAAGTTCCGATCCGTCCACTCGTCCTCGTCCATTTGACTGTGAGCTTCTTCAGCGTCCGAAATTCTCGCTAAATTCTCAAATTCTATTCTTTCTGGTGTTTGACCTCGATCGAGTAAGTCGAGACCGGCGACTCCCTCTAAAGGTACTTTGGGCTGCAATTAGGCACAAATTGTTTTTGAACTAGTTCGCATGACTTATAACTAAAATCAATTATTCGAGATACTGCGACCAAAGTCTAGTCGCAGTGATATGATTATTAGTAGTCATACTTTATCCGACGTCTTTATGTTGATCGAAACGTTTGGTATGTTCTCTTTGTTCGTCACTGGTATCTTTTTCTTTTCGATTCTCGTCTTCATTGTTCCGGGAAGACCAAAATGCTGCGTGCAGTAGAAACGTCCACCGTTCTTTTCTCTGTCGAAAGTATGATTTCCTAAAAAAATTAAAAATAAACATAAATTAGATTAAAGAATAAGATTACCCAATAATTAAATTTAAAATTGATTTCAAATTTTAACTGCTGAATTCGAGGAATTGTTCAATCGAATTTTGTGTACATTAGATTTCAAGTCTGATCAACCCCTCAGTTGAATTGAATAATTTTTGTACCTATTCTAAGTGAAGTTGAGCAATATTCGCATCGGAAACAGCCTCGGTGGAAGAATTTTCCTTCAGCACTCAGTCTCTCCATCAGATAAACCCTCTTATTGCAAAAGTGGCACATTTCGGAACCGCCTTGCGCTGGCAAAGCAATTGCTGCTTTTGAATTCTAAAATGCAAGTACAAAATAAATATTTACTCACGAAAAATCTAGACACAAGGGGAAAAAGTCAGCATGCCAAAATTACATCTCTTAGCATATCCGAAAAGTTAATCACTGATTTCTTACAAATAATCGGAACTAAAAAAAAAGAGAAGTTTACTGGAGCACAATTAATTTAAATATTAGTCAAATTGCATGCCTAAAACTACAAGTTTCACATTGAATGTCTAATTAACTTCCAGTATAAATATTTTGAACTCATGAGCAAAATTTCGGTTTCGGATTTTTTTGCTGACTTCTCCTGGTGTTTGTGAAGCTATTGATATTTACCGATCTCTGGACTTTGGGTTCAACGTCTTGACTTTTATTAGCAAACTGTTCAGCCATCGCTGAGACTTTATTGTGTCCGAGGACATTGCCTTCTTTGATCTTCCGGTCAATGGTTTTGAGGGTATTGTCAATGTCAGCGTACTTACTCTCCAGGTCCTTTGAATCTCTTCCTTTTTTCTCCATTTTGATTTGTCGAGCTAAAAACTGAACAAAGAATATAGAAGTCTGAAGAGAGAGAATAGTGTAATTATCTCGAATTTTATTCCAACCTGTTCACGACTCCACTTTGGAACTCGTTCTACTTTGTCGTGACGAACTCCTCGGCCCATTTTGTTTTCCTCAATTTTCTTCTCAATTTCCTTCACATTCCAGTCGGTCTTTTCGATCTTACCTATGAATTAACAATAAAATTTGAAAACTTAAAAATATTTGCTATTTTGCTATAACAATTAATTAATTATTAATTATTTATTACAATTAAGGATTTTAAAAGATCAAAACAAAATTCTAGATTTCATAGAATTTTAAGAGTTTGTAAAAAATTATTTTATTCAAGAGACTCGAGAAACTAGTGAAAAAATATATAAATTACAAACCAATAGCTCGTAAGAGATCTTTAGGTTTTTTATCAGTTGAAGTCGTTCCTCTCAATTTGTCTTCGATATTCTTTATCCTCCCCGAGAAATCATCATCCGCATTTCCCCTAAGATGACCTGCGTGCATTTTTGCATCTCGATCCTATAAATTAATATCATTTAGCATAACAATAAAAATATTTTGCAAGCATATCTTCACATTGTTAAATTAGAAAATTGCGAGATTATTTTCATATTGTCTGCGATAAGCTTTTTTACACAGAAAAATGCTGCATATTAGTATTATTAGCCATAAAAAACAAGTTCTCCTGAAAAGAGCGAAAAAAAGACACTTTTTCATGCTCGCAGTAGAATTACAAACACAGAAAATACAATCGACGATCATATAGCGACGGTTAAATTGAGCGTGAAATTCAAATAACACTCGATCGAAGTTAAGATTGTTATAAAAATTTTTTTAAATTCACACCGCCCAATATTTCGCTTACTGGGTAAAGTATTTTCTGCTCGAGATCTTTCACTCTATCCTTGAAATCGGGAGCAGTTTGTCGATACAAAAATATAGAATAATCTTCGAAAGGTTCTTCCTTATCGCGTTTTGCATTTGCTGCCAGCATTTGCATACTTTTGTAGAACTGTTGGGTTGCCATTTTTCTTAGATACTGGCGCTTCCTCATGCGCTCTATTCGATTTTTTTCTATCTCCTCGAGTTTCTTCTGTCTTTCCGCCTTCATGTTCATTTACAATTTTGGAATTAGTCATTGAAGTGAATTAAGAGCTGAATTTTTAACATTTAGCATTTGTAAATTACTTTGTTAAAAATAATTTTGTTACTTTGACTTTAGAAATAATTTATCAGTTTTTGACATGTACACATGAATTGAACTAATCCTACTGGAGAAAAAATTTACAGAATAACTGACTTTTTTGATTATTCGTAGTATATCTTGGATGAATTAAAATGTAGCCACTTGATCTTTGATTACAGTGAGAGCAACTCCAACGAACACGAATGACAGCGATACGAAAATGCCTCGACACAAGATAGCTTCGATCGTCTGCCAGCGAGACTGGAGTTTTTATTGAATACGTAAGTCTTTAAACTAAATTCCGATTCTTTTAAGAAAGGAAGAAAAAAGAAAATAGGAACCTTACCACAGTTGCACCCATTTTTTCAGTGCTGCGTCGTTTTCTGGATCGTCGACTCGCAGTGTCTACTTTCTTTTCAGAAGAAGCTAAAAAGTTTTCGTAGTTGTGACGAACACGCGAATGTCTTGGTCGAGTCGTTTCCTGTTTGGAGATGCGACCAATAAGATGAGCCTTCTGTTCTGGTGTCATCTGTCTTAATTGTTTTGAGAATGTCGGCCTTTCTTCTTTTTCCGGTTCCTGAAAGAGAATGATTTGAAAATTAAAAGAAGCACCAAAATTAATCTAAATAAACGTTATCAGTGTTTATCCAACGCTCTTAATTTAGAGAGTCAAGATGGTAAATCAATTTATTTTGCATTTACCAGTTTAGGATGTTTGATGTGAGGAATTTCTCCTCGGAAAGCTTCGTAAAGTTGAGTTAAGTAGGAGAACATCGCTAATTTATCAGGTACATCACAAGCTGCCATTTCTTCACCAGTCATTATCTAAATTAAAATTGCAGATTATAAAAATGAAGGTTAATTAAGTCTGCATTATAAGAAGTAGAATTTAGAGAGGGGAAAATTACAGGAGATATGCTGAGTTCCTTCTCTAAGATGTCGAAAGCGAGTTGATTATTCTTCTCGGCTTCTTCGGCTTTCAGAGACTGAAAGTCGATTAAATCAGGCCGGTATCTGTGGATGATGGCACAAAGGGCTAAGCCATTTTTGAAAGAAGCACCCATGTCGACTATTTGAACTGAATCGCAAAGAGCCACTTGTTTTTGTAACCAATGAAGCAACGTGTCTGGATGTACTTGAGTATCTATTTTAAATAAAAAAATCATCATTTCAAATCAGAGGCCAAGAGAGATAAAGCAGAAAGTATCAGAAAATAAATTTAAAGTTCTCACCTCTCCTGCGACGTTTTTTAGGAATATCAATTGCCGAGTGAACAGGAGGTTGCTTGATACTTTCAGGATCGTCAGTGTCTAAAAGACCTCGTACTTGAATCGGAGTTACTGAATGAATATTCAAGTTCGGATACCTTGAAAGAAAATTTCACTTCATTAAAAAATAGCCAATCATTTTTTTTTTTAATACAAAGGAGGAAAGATAAAAATTTACCTCGTGTGTGGGTCTAAAGTATAAGCAGCGTAGTCTCTGTTTAGATTTTCGGGTGTCGTTTGGCCTAAAAGCCTGTACATGGATTCTCGCTCAGCGAGAACTTCCAGAGGATTTAAAGAAGCGCCCCATCCCTTAATGGCCCAACAAGCATCAAGGGAGCTTAAAAAACCTCTCGCACAACCAGATCCAGTTGGCCAAAACGGCTTGAATAATTTTAAAATCGTCAATTACAAAATTGATGATGATTTATACAAACTCATGGGTGCTGTATCCAATTTCGAACTTCATAATTCAATGCTTTCATTTTACTTGAGAAATATTATAATTAGATGTTTTTTAACTCTGTAGTGGTCCTCATTTTTAAAATAGAAATATACATATAGAGCGAAAAAGTGTATAATTTTAATACCTTTTGTCTAAAATGGAGCGGTTGAGTAAAATGAGAAACTTGTATTTTGAAGATAGAACTTGGTTTTATCACCTTAACCCAGTTAAAAAAATTAAATACTTTAATAAACAAACCTCTAAAAGACTATCGCCAACTAAAGTCATAAAAAGTCTGTGTCCGTGTCGTTCTAGAACTCGACTAGCATTTTCCGCAGCATACATTGATGTAAAATCAAACATAGCCACGTCAGGTTGTCCATAATGGTTGACCGCAAATTCCATATCCATCATCTGGTATTCTGTGGAAAAATCAGCTGCTTCTCTTGCGTAAAGCATTAATGCTTCACGATCGACATTTTCCTTTGCGAGTAATTTTGCGGTATCTGCGTGATCCTGAAACAAAAATGAACACGTTTTAATAAATTATTTCAACTTTAAAAAAGTAGTTTCCAATTTATTTAAAAAATTTCTAGCAAGCTGTGGTAGTAATTTACCTGAAGAATAACGCCTTTGTCGATGAGACTATGTTTCTTTGCGGTCATTACAAAATAGTGCGTGTCGTCCTTATAATAAACGATATTCTCTAGGTCAATACCTGTTTCTTGGTACAATTCCTTAAAGAATTTTTGATTAAAAATAAATGCCACTCCACTAATTTCCTCGACTCGCGCCTCGGCTTCAGTTCTTTTGTTGATAAAATTGGCAGTAATAGCAATTGCTAGTTTTCCTCGAAATTCCTTGCGTTTGAAACCTTCTAAAGTGTTTCTCTTTCCGTCGGCACCGATAAGAACGTCGAATTCGTATTGGGAAACCGGATGATCGATTGGCGTTGTTTTTGCTCTCCAACCGATTTCTGGAAGTAGAAGAGTAATTTAAAAATCTCTAATAGAATTTTAATGGGTAATTACCGTTTAAAAAATTGAGTAATTAAATTAAAAAGTGTTAGTGAAAAATTAATTTTGACTAGTTAAGAATAATTTATTGTACTATCACTCACTTCCTTCTTCCTGATTATCTGGAGGAGGTAGCAGGTGTTCAAAGCTGACGTTTTCATGAAACTCCACCCCGAGGATCAAAGCAACTTTTAAAAGAATACATTGAAGTTGTCGAATGCTGATGTGATCAATTGCTCCAGCACAGAATTTTCCAAAAAACTTCTTAGCTCCCAGACTTCGAAGATCATGAATCACGAAAGGCCATAGATGAAGAACGTTGTTCCGGGACATTCTGTCTCGTTTTTCAATAACCACCACTTTAGCTCCAAGCAACTGAGCTTCGATCGCTGATCGTAAACCACAAGGTCCACCTCCAATGATGAAAATCTGGAAGACAAAGTACAAATTGGAAATAAAATTCTTGAAACAATTGTAAATCTCACATTAAAATTAAGGAACTAAATTAATGAATGGAAAATGAAACTTACCCTTGTATTAGGACAAGCTTTTCCTCGATTGTAACATTTGTGATTAGCCCTTTGATCGAATTTTTTCCATAAAGCTTGTGCTCTCCAGGATCGAAGTTTCGACTTAAGTTTTGGATAAAATTGAGTGATGTTGGTAGGCCTCATTTTCAAAAGGTCGCACAGATGTCGATAATGACCAAGAATCGATTTGAGCGTGGTGGCATTGCAAAACAGGTCGAAAACCTCGTTGGCCATCGCCACTTCCGGGGAAGCAATTTGCTTCCTCCCTTGCAGATGGTCCATGACTCTCCAGGATCTTCTTACACGCTTTTGGATCAACTTATCTTTCTTCTCTCATTATTACCTGCAAACAAAGACGTAAATAATATAATTAATATTAGTTCAAGTTCAAAGGAACATAAGCCACAATTTAAACTGATTAGTTCAAGTGGAAAGGCAAGATTAAAGTCGATCTTTCGAGTAGGGTTCTTAATTGGTTTCGATAATGGCTCGAGATGAACTCTAAATCTGTTGGTGCTTCTTAAAATCCAAAGTGGTTTGCTTTGCTAGATTGGAAATGTCATGAGGAGTTCGATGCTCGAAGCATCTCAGGTATTCAGTTCCTCGTTTCGAAAGGGGGCTAAATGCGGAACCATTTTAAATTTCTGTGGAGTCAGTTGTTTGGAAAATAATTTCAGGTTATTTCCTTTCCTTAAGGACGTTGGATAAACCCTGATAGCCTCTTCCAAATTCAAGTAAACGAAGAAAACACTTTACACAATAAATATTTCCATATTTTTCTAGAATTTATAGAATTTATAGGCTATAAGCATTTATCTATTATCCAGTGCCGCTCTGATTAATCTCTGTTTTCGATTCTAGGATATTATTGGATAATACAGGATAGTCTTTGATTAACTGAAATTCTCAGAATACAATTAAGCTATTCCGAGATTAGCAATAATAATAGCGATATAACGCAGTTTATTGCTCTATGCTCTTGTCTGTGGGAGCAAAGCTTTGAAATAAGTGGGACGATACTCGTTGACAGAAAAATTTGCTCTAATGACCGGAACAGCTACCCACTCCAGTGCAATAAAATATACTTGAAACTGTTAAAAAAAACTCATTTCCTAAATTTCTGGACTTCTAATTTCACCATTTTCAGTTCATTGGTTTCAAAATGGAAGAATTTTAGGTATAAGGTGAATCTTAACAGATTTCACAGCACAAAATGCTTTCATAACAGGGAAAATAGAGGGAAACTTTTTTATAAAAGTATAAGAATAAAATAATTTGAATTGGTAAATTGACTTTAGTCTTGGGCTCATTTTAAGCAGAATTTTGATAACTTTTAACTTACTTAAAAGAAAAAAATGTAATTGATTTTAAGAGAACTTAAATCATAATCAAAAAACAAGTGAATTTTCAATCGAATAGTTTTCCCATTTTTTATAAATGTAGAATTTCTAGAATAATAAAATTGTTCTCATTATTTTTTCCTTTTCCATTCTCTCCAGCGTTTAGTCTCCATTTCACTTTGTTCGCTCACGATTAAAATAAGAAAATAATTATAGCAGCTACGGAAAAGTGGTAATTTCGTTTTTTTCTTAAAGCATAAGTTGGCCAGCGTTTGAATTTTCACCTCGAACGTAAAGTACATCCCGTTAGTTAAAATATGCGAGATTTTTTTCCAGCTGCATACAAGTAAAGAAAATAGAATAAAGAGAGTTTGCTGGTTCCGAATAATACTTTAACTCCTGCTTTTCCTATTTTATACATAGCATAACTTTACTGAGGCCAACTTGGTACTTTTATTATATTCCAGAGAGGATAGAATGCTCAAACGTTTCCAGTGTGCGTGATTCGTATTTACAATTGCTTACAGTGATCTACAAAATTATTAGGCCGCAAGTTCAAAGAACCGTATAATGCTCTCTGTTATCGAAACACTTGTCTGAAAACTAAGGAACCATCATTAGAATCCTTGATTTAAAATAAAAAAAGAGAAATTAAAAAACTAACTTAAATATTTTTTACTTTAAGGGCAGATAAATGTACATTTTTACTTTAATTTTGGAAATTTTCAATTCAATATCTCAGTAAATGTAGAAATTTCCAAACTAAATAGGGCAGACGTTTTTGAGGTCGCTTAGTAATCAGTACGCTCTCTGCTTGACCTTTGCATCTTTATAGAGCTTAGGTATTCCAAACGCATTTACTCTTCTGCATGATACTGATTGATTTGTTTCATTAAGATCTGTAGCTTGACATTGTCTTGAATTTAAATCAATTAAGTTCAATCTCCTCAGAAATTTTTCAAATATAGGTTTTTGAATCGCAAATTTCGAATAATTTAAAATTCGGTTTGATTTTAAAGGAATGAGGGAATAAATAATATTATTAATTATTACTCTTATCGGTTAATTAAGATTCATTCATTATTGATAATAAAATCCGATTTCTGTCTTTATTCTGTTTTTCCAGATTTGTACTGTTTTTCCAGATCTATTTTGCGAATTTAAACGATTTCCAATAATTTCGATATTCGAAAGTAAAAAGTTGTAGTAAAAGCGCGTTAATTTTGGCTTCTAATAATAAATTCTTTAAATTTGGCTTCTAATAATAATTATTTAAGACAGCAGGTAATGACCTTCGGGTGTTGTACTTAAATATTTATGTTCTGGAATAAGAAGCAAATGGTGAAACTGATAATCAGACAAGTAGGTAAAGGGTTTACTAGGTTGTCTATTAGAAGTCACTTTGTGCAATGGGTCATGTACGTTTTAACGACACGCGACAATTTTTGGAAGCGAGCCATCTTTTCTCAAAGTCCATTGTTCTCTACGGAGCAATGACAATAATAAACTTTCAAGAATCTTACTATGATTATTATTAGCCGAAACTATCGAGGAGTATCGACCTTACAAAGTCAACTTCACTAATTTTCTGATTATTAAATTTTATTATAAATTAACTTCAATAATTATTGAAAATTTTAAAACGAAAATTGTTTTCAGATAGAATCTGAAATAATAATTTTTATTTTCCTCGTATATTAGTTCCAATGTAAAAAAAGTGGAACAAATAGAAAATTAAAGAGAAAAGTAAACTAAACCAATTGAAGAAAGCATGGCAAATGCTTTTAAATGCTTAAATTATAAATTCTTACAAGTTTATTTATATTATGTGTAAACTGAAATTTGCGACGAACTTTCTTTTAAATAAATTGCGTAGAAAGTTATTTCTGTCAAAGACTCTTGCGAAGTCTAAAATTTTCTGCCAATGAATTTGTATCAGAGTACTAATCAAGGAGTTTCAAAATCACTTTTAGGGATTTCAAAAAATTTCAAGCTATTCATTTGCGAAATTTAAATGCGTTTAAAATGATTGTGAAAGAATAGAGATTAAAACCAGTTTCATAAGGTTTTAAAAGTTTTTAAACATTTTAGCAGATTTCTAAAAATATATAGGCATTACGATATTTCAGTACTTTTGTTAATCGAATCAATAAAATAATTCCAATTGGAAGAAAATTAATTGGAAATCCTTCCACGAAAGTGAACAAAAAAATGTAGAACAAGCGCGATTTTATAACTGAACTAGCAAATAAGTCTTATCTTTGGTGTCAAAGAGCCAGAAACTAAGTTGAAAATAGGACTCAGGGGAACGGGGTCGTTTGATGTCTCGATATCTAGATTAAATATGTCGACAAGGAATAAGTAGAGTAAGTAGAATAAGTAGAGTCTCTATCATCGTTCGCAAATCCGGGGCTATTTGTGGTCGGTCAAAAAAGATAATTGAGATAGAGGCCACTGAAGAGTGCCGAAGAGCTATCTTTGTAGTTGTGTGGTTGTTTGGCTGTGTGATGATCTCAAGAGATGAGTGTGACTCTATAAATACAGAGCAAAGTGGGCGACAAGATGCAATCCTGCAAAATTAGAGCGACCAACACCAATTTTACTCGAAATAAACGTAGGCGGTTTTCGAGTCCGACTTCGATGGAAGAGAGTCGAATCTCACTTGGTGTGGTGGTGAGGTCCCCTTTTTCCAGAAGACTGAACTGAATCTCCAACAAGAAATCAATATGTGGAGGAAAGACCCATTATTCAGCTCATCACTTCCTTCAGAGTAAAATGAAACTTTAGGGCAAAACAATTTGTAAGGTGTAAGCATTTTTAAGGTTTCTCATTTACTTGTTAGGTTCACGAACTTGCCATATGGAAAATAATTTATTTCTCAAAAATTTTCACGCCAAAATTACCTAAAAAAAAGTAACATGAAAATTTAGATTGAAATTTCGATACAAAGAGTTGAATTTTTTCGATAGTTTTTTTTTAAATTAAATTTAAATTGAAAATTTCCGAATCTTTGATCCAAAGAATCATTGTTATTTGTTTATCCGCTGTTATTGGGACATCAGCAAGACTCGCGAGAGAATATTATTTTCCAACAAGAATTATGATGCTAATTCTTGCTTCCGTGAAGAGAGATGTCCTTTTTCTTGCTCGAACTGGCTTACTGCATTTTTATAGTTTCAATATACACCGTCCGGTCGGGAATGACGTGAAGCGATTGTTTGCAATGTATTTTGAATTCGAGACGAGTTCAGAGAATTAAACGTGAAGTGAATTCTATAAGAAAACATTCTTCTGCATATTTCTTACTTTAGATGGCTTAAAATTAGCATTGTTGACAATCCTTATTTGCCTCGAAAATAAGCAAATGATTACAATAATTAATTATTAATCGTCAGGATAAATCACTCATTAATTTTGTATTTCCATTTAACCGTCGTTGCATGTCTAATTATGCATGAAAAATAATATACTTCTATTAGATATTAAGTGACGTGAAGCCAGTCAAGTATATATTATATGTGTATATACCAGTAAAGTATTTACCAGTCAAGTATATAACTGCTTTTGTTTTTCTGCCCCACATTCTATATTTTCCCATTGTTATACCACACATTCATTTTATTTACACACCACTCTCTGGTAATTTATTTCAATTAGCTTACACGAGTAAAGCTGAGAGAATGTGACATTTTCAGAGGAAGGACGAAGGAGTATTTTCTCAGTGGCTATTGTTGATTTCTCTTCAAGGCACAACAGATTTCAACATCTTTAATATTCATTTTCTATATTCATATTTCGTTTAAATTAGCTGTGAAATTGTGATCAAAACTAACACAGAGAATATTTACTTTATTTACTTTAGGTACATTAATCCTAGTGCGTATACCGCAGTTCAAAATAATCATCTATACTGCAAATATCGAGGAAAATATAAGCCGTCAAAATACTATTATTGTGTTTCCTTTTTGGCAGACTTTTGGCACTTGTATATGTCAAGATAATCTCCCACGTAGCAGGTGTGGATTCATTCATTGAAAGATGACATTTATATTATTGCATTCCACGATTTTCTAGTTTTTCCCCAAGGTTTTTTTTGTCTTTGAATCATCTTTTTACTATTAGAGCTCAAAAATAAAGTAAATTTAATAATCGATCTAGTAGATATCTAAGAATGAAAGATATGACATTATTATTCCAATTTCACGAAATAGATTAAAATCCAGGACGAAGGACGTGGGATTTATATTACGTGACTACGTAAAACTATAAATCAATTCCGATATCAGAACGATTAATTATTTTCCAATTTCCATACTGATTGACTACCATTTTTATTTCTTTGATCGAAAATTAAGTGCCATACCATTCGGAACAACATCCTTTTTGCCGAAAAACCAAAATCCAAATGGGAAAAGAAGTAAAATATGCAAAGAGAGACTTATTTTACAAACTTTATGATGTCTCTTCATAGCCAGAGGAATTTATGATGAATATAAGCGAAGTTGTTACTTAAACATTTTCCCAGTAAACCATGAATAACAAAGTTTGTAGCAAGAAATATTTAGATTTACATATTAGAAACTACATCATGCCTACAAAATTAGAATAATAATAAAAATAGAAGATTTCAATAGAAGTTGAGTGTCGAATGAAAAAGTTAAAAACTGTGGAGGTTTCCCCATTTACTAAAAAGCAAGACTGAAGAATCTCTTTTCCTCCTTGAAGGCATTCTTCCTCTCTTAAGACATAGGTGAATGTGCTTTTGAATTATCCAGTAGCATTCGAGGCTTGAAAAGAGAGAGGATGTTTACGAAGAGTATAACTGCAGCCTGAAGTGCAAACCAGTGGATCAATTTAGGCTCTATGATAAGACCTTGTCCATTTCTAAGGAACATAATCTTATCTCTTTTCACCTTAGCCCTTTTCATACAAAAAAAGGAGTGTAAAGTGAAATGAAAAATTAGAAAAAGTTATGCAAGTTTTTTAAAGGGAAAAATGAATCTAAAAAGCTCATCAAGATTTTTAATAATCTTGAATCTTTAACCTAGTTTTTTCTGTCAAGGAGCAAACTTTCATTTTAAAAAGAAAAATGAAGAGAATAAGTAGCCACATAACTCGCTGTCGTTTTCCAATTATCCTTCATTTTATATAATTCATGCGTGCAGCTCTGTTTCGTGCGATTGTTTGATACGGAATAATTAGTGATTCTCCATGAAGGTATCGCGACGTAAGTTCCTAATTAGGATAACATAATGACCGAGATGAGTTGTCATAAAATGTTTACTTGCGAGAAAAATTACTTAGTTACGTAAAAAACGAGTCAAGCACGTAACAAAATAATAGCGTATAAAAGGTTCTATTAAAAAAAATTCTAGTAAACAAGAAAATTGGTAAAGAAAAATGCGAATTTATCCTTTTGCCTCTACATGAAAATCATTAAAAAATTATACTAGACTATTTATTTTATTTTTCAAAATCCTATAGAAGGCCTTGATTTTTTTTGTTGGTAATCCCTTAAAATTAACCACTCCTTAAACACGTTAAAATTCCAGATATATTACACCCCTCGAAATTTGTTGGAATTCCCAGAATTAATAATAGTCAGTAATTAAGTGAAAAAACTAATCAACAATATTACATTTACATTTCGTTTCTAATTTATTCGGTATTCTAATTTAAGCTACTTTAATTCAGTTTCTAACGCCGAAATAAATTAGGGCGATTGTTTTCAGTTTATGATAGAAAAACAACACCGAGAAACGTTTATTTCCAGCTTACCTTTCAGGAGGAGACTTTGTTTCAATTATTTCTGACTCAAGAACCACTCATTTTCGATTTCGCTTTTTTTTTAGTGATGCGCTCTGGTATTAAAAATCGAAAAGGATCCGAATTTGGTAATGATTTTTGTGGAACGAAAACTGGTTATTTTTCTTTATACCAGAACGTCGAAGGTGATTCAGTACAGCCAAGACAGAAACTTACCTGAAACAGACAAGACAAAAATGATTAAAAATTTGCGATTAAAAGACAGAAGGTATTGAGAAAGAGAACTAGAGATCACAATTTGATTTCTAGATTAAGAATTGATTGACGCAACAAATAATGAATAAAAGAAGATTTGACTGCTTTAGAAATGATCTAAGAAAGGTTGATATAGAAATTTATATTTATTGAGTCAATGAACCAATATGCACAGGATCTTTAAGGTCGCGAAACTGAAACAGGTGATTACGATAAGAGGATTGATGTTAGTGAATCACTTGCAACAAAGAAAAAGAGGATCAGAGACCGTCTCTGATTCTTTGATAAAAGTTAATGAAACATAAACTATAATCAGGGGCCATTACATAAAATGAAACTGAAATTTCTTTACAAAATTGAAAATGAATATTTATAATTATTAATATTCACAACTTAGAGACTTTACTGTACAACATTAATACAAGTACTACATTTAATTAAATTTGAAACGTTTTTTTTTTAAGTGGAATGTAAAAGTTGAATTTTGAAGCAAAAATAGATGGATTTTCTTATTGGGGTTTTATTGATTTAGTCAGAATTTAAATGAAAGACGAGAAAAAATGGACATTTTCTTCAAAATGGCAAAAAAAGAGCAATTTTTAAAAAAGGGAAAATAGGGCAATATTGAATTTATTCTGTGAAGAACCAAAATGAATATCTTCAGAAATAATCCAAACAAATCGGTGGACTTAGACAAAGAATTCAGAGGAAAATTAAAATAACATATCATGGGGAAAATTATGAAGGGAATTTAATATTCAATTGCAAAGGAAAACTTTGAAGGAGATATGCTAATATCACATTTCCGTTCTCAGAGTCTCGATCTTCTTACATAATACATATGTACGTACATATATCAATAGACTCGTAACGACAGGTCTTCAGTGTCATGACCAACATTTTTTCAAATAGCAATTTCCTTCCTTTAATGAAGATTTAATTAATAAAAATTATCTGATTAACTTAAATATTTTTCAAGAGTTATCTATTATTTATTTTTCATCCGTAAATATATTGGACTTCACTTTATTATTATTTTTAATCTCTTAAAAAATGAAACAAAGTGCTGTTATACATAATAATATTTCTGGATAAAATATAATTGGGAATAAATATTTTGTTCATTTGAATGTTGAAAACTTTTCTGGTACATGTGATTTTGAATATAAAAGAGAAAAAATGTTTGAATTCTATTTTATCGTTCAATATTTTCTATTAGGAGAAGAAAATAATGGAAATGTAAGAGAAAAGACAGAGTGATGTGCACGAATACATAAATAGATTCTCAGGAGTAATATGATTTCGTGACTCTCTACTTTACTACAAAATATCGGTTATATTGCCAATAGAGCCAACTGGTCACGTTCCAATGTAAAATGAAAATGGCAGACTTTTATCAACGCCAAATCATTGAAAACTTTAATCTACTACTTGAGAATCGATTTGTTTATCGGCAGTTCGTTATCTTTGATCCGGGGATTTGAAATTGCACCCCAGCGTGCAAAAATGACTCGGATGGTGGGAAAATTAATTATTTTAAATCGGAATCTACTTCCTGACAATTCACTTCCTTATATAATTACTGAATTGCAAATTGAATAAAGCCGAATTATCATTTAATTGGATCAAATTCCACATCAAGTCCAATTATACTTTTGGAAAAGTTATATTAAATTATTAGAGGCTGCTCTCTATAACTTAAATATCAGAATTACTATAGAGGACTATAACTCCTATTACATACATAATTCTGAGGAGCAATTATTTTGCTTGGAATGGTGACGGGAGAGTTTTTGGAAAAGGGAAAAGGGTAAGTTTTGGTTGGAAATAGGAGTTTTTTTCGAAGGGGAAAAGACTTTTTTGGTGGAAATAGGAGGAGGGTTGGTTGGAAAGGCGAAGGGGTTTTATTTGGAAAGGGGAAGTGTTACTCTCTGATATCACTTTTTTATGATATACATATATACACAAAGATAACAAAGTAGTCAGTCCCAAATGGTGATAAATAACTAGCTGAAGCAGAAATGGAGCAGACCTGTTTAAAAAAACTGGTATAAACGTTGGAAAAATATTTGAAAGTTTGTGAAGGATGGAAGGGAAAAGCATGACATATATGTGAAAGAAATTTACTATATAGTGGTGCGGATCGATATCTATGTTTGGTGATGCACATTGCGGTTTCTCTTTCTACATCGACTGAAGTTCCGTTTTTGCATATAAAATAATTTTTAAAAACCTTTATCGCTCTGGCAATGAGTTGACCATTCAAAACAAATATTGAAATCAAAAGTACATATGACTAAATTTTATTACAAAACTTTGATTTTCATCTACATCTGTTATTAGAGTTTTGTAAAGTTACTTATAAATAAACACAAGTTGTGTATACTTTAATTTGTAATTTTCATTGAAAAAATTTGTAATTTTATGGATCTGAAAAATTGGAATAAATTTAAAACTACAAGAAGTTATAGACGCCTATACGATTTTATGCGACATCCTACACGAGCATTACGATATTTGCGCAAGTGTGAGTGCCTGCATTACGGTTATTACTGAGGATACTAACCTAACCCAAGACGGTCAAGCACCTTTGTAAATTATAGTATGTATGCTTTTTTTAAAATAAGGAGCAATTGAAAGGGAATTTAGAAATAGAAAAATGGAATATAAAAAACAGAATTAGAAAAATTGCTATGTAAAAAATTTAATAACGTTTGATTATGATATTTTAAAGGGTTTCAAGAAATTTTTAATGATTTTAAGGAATTTGAATGAATTTGAATGAACCTATAATAACGTATCGTTGAAAATACTTTGAGTAATCCCTATAGTAACCAATTTATAAACCATTAAGAACTTCAAAAATTCCCGGTGAACAAAAAAATTCTCGATTACTTCTCATTATTAGATTTTCCCAGTCACAAAAAATTCACAATCATTTCCCGATTTTCCTGGCCATCCTGAGTTGTTCATTTATTATTAAATCTAATTTACCAAAGCAGAAAAAAATCGTTGATGATATTATTCTCTTTTGTGATTGAGTTAAAAGCTTGAGGAGTGTTCTCAATCATACATAGTTGAATTCAACGATCATCGTCAGCGTCATTATTACAATCAACGTGCTTCTGACAGCATATCAAGCACAGCAAACGATTTTATACACCCATCACAGTAAATTACACCTGGACAAAGTTCAAATCCGACAAAAATAAGTATGAGAAGAAAAGCCTTGGTAAATCAAATGATGTCAATATCAATTGACTAATTCAAATGGAAGCAGAT
>CAJFCP010000116.1:2336312-2502330 GCA_904066005.1 Synergus itoensis | reverse complement strand
TTGTAATATTAATTGTAATATTAATTGTAATATTAATTGTAATATTAATTGTAATATTAAGACAAAAATAGAACAAAATTTAGCAAAAGTCCAGGATTTAAATGAAACCGGATGTACTAATGAGCCTTCTGTTAATTAGACCTTCAGACCCAGAATTATGTAAATGATTCATGACTTCAGACAGATTTAAAAGCTATAAAAGCTTGCAAGCCATTTAATTATTATGCTATATGATACTTTCGTTTTTTATTCCAAAGACTATATGTGTCATCCTATTATAAAAAGATCATCCGTAACGTAACGCTTTTTCCTTATTGGTCAAACACCGAAAATGGCGTGTGACGCGGGAAATTTTAAACATGTATTCTTTTTATTAGTGTTATCGTATTAAAAAGAACAATTTATGATGCTCTCATATAAAGTAAAATTAATTATATCTGTTAGAAAAGAAGAAATAAAATATCATAAATATAATTATAACATTTAAAAACAAAGTAAATGCGCGCGCGGAGCGCGCGTTTGAGCTCGTATCAGAAAAAACAGAAGCGAACTCTTGGATTATTTTCGTGAATCACTCAGACAATGAATTTGCAAAGTGTGGACGAAATTTTAAGGAACCTTCATATCATGCTGCAATAAAATTTTCATCCTTGAAATAGAAGTTGAAAATAAGATTATTTGAGTAAGTTCTTCCTCAAGTTTTATGATAAAATAAGAAAATTTATCTGGACGATAAATCACAATCATAGAGGAAGAAGATTACATTAACCATATGATAAATCTTTTTTCTTTGAGTAAAATATTTTGAGGAAGAGAAACATAAAATATGACATAGAGCAGGGTTTTCAGAAGAAGTAATTCTTCATTTCTTAAAACTTGAAGAAGAGAAAAGATCAGCAATAAGAATAATTATAAGTTTAAAAATAGAATCAGTAAACTGATGATTAACTTAATTTTAAAATTATTTTTTAATTTGTTAATTTTTTGGTGGGAAAAGGTAACTTTCGAGCGTTGAAGGTAGGTAAATGATTTCTAAACTGTTCCTGAATTCCTCAACAATTCAAGCATGAACTCTAAAAATATTCTCAAACGACCTAGCGAATTTTGGGTTGCAAATGATATTTTAAATAACATTAATTACTACTGAGAAATTACTCTTCAAACTGCTATTTTATATGAAGCTTGATTTGAAGAGCACGTGACAAAGTGGAGTACACCATGTAATTCGTGTTAGGCAAAAACGTGATCGGGTGGAGCCTAGGCTTGATTTTGCGGATCGGACAAAAAAGACAAAGGCTGGCCTCTATAAAATGAACGGTACATAGAAAACACTGCCCACACACAACTACTAACTCTACCTACGACAACACTGACTGGAGGTAAAAATTATGTGTACTTCGACACGCATTTAGATCTCGTGATTGCACGTGTTATTGTATCTCCTTGTCTTCGATCTGCATAATTAAGAAACTCAACCAACGGTATTAGGTTACTCTACTTAAATGTATAATTTCATATTACTATTTGGAAGAGTGACACAAAATTTAATTAAATCTATAAATATGAAAGTAAATATGAAAGTAAAGCACGGCGTGTCATATAAACAAAAATTTGGTTGAGCCAACAAAAAATGTTGCCCAAACTTTTTTCTGAGTGTAAAAATTGATAAGCTCAAAGATCAATTCCATTTAAATGAACGATCTACTTTAGAAACTCATCGATTTAACTTATTGGATACACTTGTTTCTAATCTACCGCATTAATTTAATTCATTGATTCAAAATCTGCATTTGATTTCGATTAACGGCTCTGAATAATCATTTCGAATCAAAAGAGCTTTAGATCACTTTTTTTGCAAAGTGAGAATAATTATTGATTTGTGTAGTTGTCAAATATAGTCATCAAATCAAAATATTCTTACTACACATTGATCGGGCGAATTTTTTTCGAAACTCTTTTAATAAATTCATTCGTGTCCGGTCAAAAAAAAACTATTTGCATGTAGAGAAGTCTTTTAAAGTTTTGAGCATTCGAATCTCCTTTCTGAGGACATTCAGCTGTCCATCAAATTGAAACGACGTAAATGCAGAGTCGCGAGGCAGAGAGCAGACTAATCGTGTTTGAAAGAGCCACTATCCTCGCATAATGTACTAGGCTTGTAGAGACTTGCAAGCAAGCACGTAAATGCATCAGTACATACAAAGAGGGCATTTGATGTCAGCAAGTTTCAAGCAAAAGTGATTCATCGATCCGAGAGTTGCTAGACCGGAAGTTTAAAATCGCAGCTGAATAATATCGTATCATACCGGTTGAATTAAAGCGAACACTTTTGGCGCTGTGGATGATTTTTAGTAGGCGTACGTACTATACCCGAAGTCCAAAAGTGGTATCTAGTCGAGCAGGATCGACTCAATTGGTGAATCATCGATCCCTCTTTATGCCTTGATCCAAACACGTATTGGCACCTGATCTTTGTCGATTGAATTACTTGGAGGCTTTTGATTTCAGCTACGATGCTATCTAATTAAATGGATGTTTAATGCTTAGTTTGGTTTCGACACTTCTTGAAATTTATCATTGATTTGACAGTTTACATTATACAAATTGAACCCTAATTTATGTAAGGAAGATGTTACATGAGTTTTATACGGTGAACTCTCTTTCCACGTTAAACAAATTTAATTATACAACTGACTTCAAACATATTCCTCACATTTTCCCAACAATGCTCTCTATTAAAGGAAAGTTCACACAACAAGCTCGGCAGATTTTTTTTCTTTGTCTCTCTGAATGCTTGTATTTTGATACCAGTAAATGAAAAAGTTTAATTTTTTTTGCTGTTCGTTGAGTCGCCAACCGATAAGCCTCAGATGGACTCAACAGAATTGAGCAAACACTAAAAAGTGCGCAGAAGCAAAGGTCAACACGTGTCTTTGACTAAGCGAATTCTTTGGTTTCAGGTTTTTCAACATTTTACAGCAAAGTAGAAAATTGTTGTCAGTGGCGCGTAAAGTTGCCAATTCATATTAGTCATCACGGTTCTAATCTATGACGTGCTAACGTCGGCTGCACGCGATCATTCCAAGTGCACCAGCGTTTCTCGACAGGTTTCCCGATGAATTCCATTCACCATAGAAGGACGAGAAAGGCGCTTCGAGATCTCAAAGACCACGATAGGCTAGTCACTCGAGTGCCTCGAATATTATGTACCTTTAACTTAACAGTTGGCCAATCTGAATTATGACTGAAACATCACATCAGTTACAGGGTTTCGCAGTGAATTTGTAGATCATAGTTATATCACAAGCGCTGGTTTTATAGCAGTAAAGTTCCAAGATATTTTACGTAAGAAATAACCTGACGCAGTCCTCCCTTTTTATACTTCGAAAGCTTCAATTTCCTTTTATAAATCGCGACGTCGTAAAGAATGTTAGAATCACTTTAGAATAGTTCAAAATTCACCTAAAAAAGAAAAGATGTTAATTGCAGAAAAAGTGCCACAAAATAGTAGGTATTTATTCTCATTTTTGAAACCATACAAGTTTCTGAATCACTCTCAGAGAGAATTTTTCTTGAAACGTGCGGAATCTTATTTGCATTCATACTCAATTGTCACTTGAGATTTCTCTTGTGCTTTCCAATATAAGACTGCACATTAACTTCAATAGTTTTTATATTTCCGTCTGTTCCAATTCGTTGCATTTTTCTTTGAAAATGTTCTTTCGCAGGTTTTGCAATAAATTTCACTATCCTCGTTAATGAATTTTCCAAAGAAGTGAAAAGCTATAGTTACTATACGATAGCTTTTTTAATAAAAATGTTTTTAAAACAAAAATTACGATTGCTCCAAAATTCCTACCTGTTTTAGCAAAACAACAATAATGCTGTTGAAGGCATAAATAAGAAATTTATTTCAAAGTTACTAGAAAAAAGTAGATTGCTTTAAATTGTAAAATTATTGAATCCATCAGATCACTTACTCCGAACAAAATTGTTCGTGCTGCAAATTTATTATAGGCGTGATTAACTCTTTTTTCGACTCCGAAATGACACTTGAGAAATAATAACTTGTGATGCTCCGAACGAAAATATCGTCTGCTATCCTTTTGTCCCTCAAGGTTTATCACAGTGAGAAAGATCAGTTTCCAACCAAAAATTGTATTAAAACTGAGAAATATGTGCAAACGTCGATATCGAACTGAGTTGTGATAAGAGAGAATAACAAAACCGTTCCTGGAAATTCTCTGTTCTACGGGTTGTCAGTTGGACAGGAGGCCATGGAAAGAAACGAGACATGATGTATCTTTCCTTATCAGGAAGGGACGAAGCTTTTGGATAAATAAAGAGGGCTTTATATCTTTGTAAGCTAGTATAATGGACTTGCAAGAATAATCTGTAATATTTAACTTACATCTAATATTTATCACTCTGCCTCTGCTCAATTTTACCAAGATAAAGAAGAACGCATGGACATCACCGGGGAGATATAAAGTGCTCTAAACGTAAATAAAAATAGAAGGGAAAAAAGAACACGGAGTTTGCTCCAAAGTGTGAGCTAGTGCAAAAATGTCGACGAAAAAGAGGGCAGAACAACAGTTGAAAAATCAAATTCAGTCAAATTTTTAAACCCAGTTTTAGACATACGCGATTTGACGGGCGTGTACCAGAAACTGATTCATGAGGAGTAATGAATATCCACATTAATTAGAAGAAAGAGAGTCTTTACCTTCACGAAAGAATGAGACATTTTTATATTTTAAACTTACTTTTCAGTGGAGAGAGATATGCGAGCGAATCAGGCTCCTCGAGTCCAATTTTCTTCACGTCCTGGCACTAGAAGTTCACCATTCACATTATAATTTAGACAATCGCGGATCAACACCCACCCACCATTGGCATTTTACTCGGTTTGGTTACCGGAGAAAATTCCAAATGAGTAAACTTCGTGATAACCGAACGACGCGTGAGGGACGACTGCGGTGAAAGCCAAAGCAGCAGGCCGTGCGCATTTCGAATAATTACGAAGTGTGTCGCCATCTTTTGATTATTGAAACAAAACTTGGGCAATTTTTCAACCATTTCAACCCGGCAACCGATTTTAAAAGCAAAATATAAAATAGACCATGGTTGTAAGAATTCATGATATAGACCATATATTTGCAGAGACAAGTACACAAGCATGGAGAATAGGCATAAGGAGGCCAAAGTAATATAATATCTTTGCTTTTGGTCAGTTTCCAGTCAAAAACAGTCCGTGTTCCAAATGTTCCAAATTCCAATTCGTTCCAGTGTTCCCAATTCGTGTTCCTACTCAACGCTCATGCAACGCACTTCGGCATCTGATTGGTTGCTATTCGCGCGCAGTTTAAAATGCTAAATAATTTTAAACTACGCGCGAATAGCAACCAATCAGATGCCGAGTACGACGCATGCGCAGTGGCCCCAACTGGAGCCCCGTACTCTACTGCGCATGCGTCGAACTCGGCATCTGATTGGTTGCTATTCGCGCGTAATTTGAAATGCATACTATTTTTTTAGCATTTCAAATTGCGCGCGAATAGCAACCAATCATGTACCGAGTGCAACGCATGCGCAATAGAGTACGGGCTCGAGTAGTTGAGAAGGGGCACGAATTGGGAAAACTGGAACGAATTGGAATTTGGAATGTTTGGAATTATTGGAACATTTGGAACACGGACTGTTTTTGACTGGAAACTGACCAAAAGCTAACCTGTAAGACGTCAACAGTCAATCGTGTTAAATTAATTCTTGTTTGAACTTAATTACTCGTCCACAGATTTTGATTTTTTGGTCTTTGATTCTTCAGAGTCCAAACATGTGTTCATACTAGCGCCACACACGGGAAGTGCGCGTGTACTTCCCGAAAAGTATTCTTATTTTGCGTGAAGTCCATGTACAGGACTTGGTACACAAGGTTCAAGTCAGAAGTTTTTAAATGTTTCCGCTAAAATTCAAAAGTTTCTATTCGAATTTAAATACATACATACATACCATGCTACACTAGCGCCATCTGTCCAGCAAATACTGGCGCGAAATTTAAAATAAAACAAAATTAATTAAATTTAAAATAAAAAGAAAATAAGAAAATACTCGAAAATTAATAGTGGGTTTTAAGTCTTTATTACAATGGAATGCCATAGAGGTCCACGTTTGCACATACATTTTACAATACCTGCGGGTACATAATAGTAACGTTAAATATAAATATCCACATTGCCCCGAAAATCTTAATCTAATATTTACAGTTACGCATGTCGGGAGTCACACAAAATGAAATGAAGTTTTGGTCAAATAAAAAAAGCAAATCAGTATCGAACCTCCAAATCGCCCTCGTTCTAGCAGAGGGACGCAGAGTTGATGATTTTATGCGATGAAAAAAAAAATACAAACACATTCATGTACTCACAATCACAGATTCAACCGCGATAGATGATACACTATGGATTTAAATTAAACTTAAGATACCATGGACAAATGCAATACAAAATATATCCAGACCACAATTATTTTTATCGGCATTCTAATATAAATAGGCAAGAGTATTGCGTTCATTTGATGGAAGAATACACAGATTCTTTCTTATTTTCTCAAATACCTCATTCATAACTAATATGCACCTTCTAAACCAGTAGAAGAAAACATGTTTGTTTTATCCAATAAATAATTAACTTCGTTTTAACGATCAAATAATTAGGCTCACGATATGACATAATTATAAATATTCTCCTTTAATTAAGAATGTTAGATCAAAGAAATAATTTTAAATTCGATTTCTTGATTTTACTTAACAAATATTGAAATTAGGTGTTTTTCCATTCTGCAGCGGTATTCACTTTATAAATGCATTTACATACAAATGGATTTAGATACAACACCCTTAAATCCTAAATAAATAGCTTATATATTTTTATTCGTAACAAATGAATAAAAGTACGAATTATTCAACGACTTTACTTTTGGCAAGACCCAAAAATTTCAAATAGACAAACAAATATTTATAAATCTGTAGAGAAATTGAACAATTATTAAATTTGACAAGACTAAAAAATAATATTTTTGTGCATAATTTGTGATCAGTGTGCAGGAACAATGAAGTGGATTCGAAAATATATTTCCCAAGTTGTAGGGTTCTCAACAGATAACAAGAATTGGTTGTTCAATTATGAAGGCAAGATCGGCAATTACCTCTGCACCAGATACAAAATCAGGGTGTCTAGTGATGAGGGAATTGGAAATTCCCGGTTTTTTCCCGGTCTTTTCCCAGTCAAATTTTTTTCCTCTGACCAATTTATAGTTGCCTTTTTGTGATTTTTGAAAACAATTTTTTTTAATTTGATAAAGTAGAAATAGAATAAAAAGAAGATTAAGTAGAAAAAAAGTATATTTTTCAATAAAATACAAAAAAATTCCCGGTCTTAAATGAAATTCCCGGGTTTTTCCCGGTTTCCTGGTCCGCTAGACACCCTGGATACAAAATGGCAAGAAAAATACCATAGTTTCCTATGGAATGTGACAATACTTTATTGGTCTCACTAAGGCACTGTAAAATGTAGTAACAGTGTTTTGAAACCGTAAAAGCTCCTATTCAAATTGTAAAATGAATCTAAATGTTTAAATTTTCGAAGACAGAGCCTAATTCTAATTTAACTCGCTAATTTCTCTTTAACAATAAGAGATTAAATTTCATACACATTTTTCGTCGAAAGACATATACATACGCTTTTTAACAATTCTTAAAATAATTAAGTACAACGTAACTTAAGTATATCATGATTTTTAACAGTCTTATTCGAGGAAAAATTGTATTACAAAACCAGTCGGCAAAATAAAATAAGGATAGTTTGAATTGTAAAAGAAGAGCGATCGGCTATGAGTTCTAAAATTAAATGTAATAATAGGAATTTCATATTAATGTAAAAGTATTCAAAGTGTAAATTCGTAAAACTAAAGAATGATCTACCATTTGTCTGAAATACTGTTTTAAAATATTCAAGTTCCTTCCTTTATTGACCATGAACGTGTTCATAGTATGTATGTGCTCTCTGCATTAATATCCTTTTATTAATATTCATTTGGCAAACGAAATTATTCAAAATCTAGAATACGCTGTTGCTTTTTGGAAATTTGAAGCTACTATTACGTGTAATATAACGTTATTTGAAATATTTTTAAAATATAAACCTTATTGGAATTTATTAAAGGTAAACTGGACAATTAAAGTAGCCTCGTTATGAACTTAGAAAAAAATGTTCGAAATATATATAAAATGAAGATGAAATATATTCGAGATTGTTTACTAATTAAATATTGAAAGGTTTATATTACACGTAACAAAGAAACAAAAAAAAGGTAATTCCTTTTTGTGCAGTCCACAAAGTATAAGTTCTATTAAATTCAATAACTTCAATTTCCGTACACTATCAATTCCAACATTTTGTAGTTCATAAAACTCCGAGAATACCTACATTTTCGATATGCTACTTGTTTTCTTTGTTCAATTCAATCACTATATACCATATGATATATTTTAATCCCTAAGTAGCGGTAAATTTAAATTTCTAAGGTCTAATCCTGCCAGATAATCCAATATTTTCTACGTAGAATCGCTATTCGAGTTTTAGAGTCACTTGCAAATGGTAAATTAACTACAAAAAACTTATCAACTGTGCAAAGTAACGAAGCGTACAATATTTAAAGTTTACTTAAAGAATTCCAATTGCAAATGTTTCTATAAAGTCGTAATTTTAAAAAATAAAGAGGCTTTTATATTATACAGATTGGAAAAAGTCGCCTTAATAATTTCTCAAATATCACAGTTATTTTGAAAGATTTACAAAAAAAATGCGATAGCTCATAAGGAATGTTGCTCTCAAAAAATAAATAAAAAATACAAAATTTAATCCATTTCAAATAAATCTTACTTCAATCAAATAAGTCTTACTTCAAGTCGTAGAATTGGTCGCCGATGAAATGTTATTTTTTTTTTTTAGAAAAAACAAAGCAACAAAAAAATTACTATGAAGTTATAAGTATTTCAATTTCACTCAATTTTTTGTTGCGGAATTAATTTAAAAAAATCAAATTTTCCCATTTGTCTCGAAATAATAAATAAATTCTCTTGGCTACAAAAATGGTTTGACCCACTTGAAATTTACATGATTTCTTGCCCATGTGATTTTATATTTTTAAATACCTAAATAGCCTAAATAGTCACTATTTTATTAACCCGGAATTATTTTAAATTTTATTTTGCACTTTTAAAGAAAGTTTTTTTGTCTTTTAAAGAAGACAATAAACCTAATCGTTTTCAAAAACGTGACGCTTTATCTACTCTAAAAAAATAACATATTTCATCTACGACTTAAACTTAAATGCTTGCCTAATTTGAAAATCAGCATTTCTCTAGAGAAGCAATCATGAAATACCAATTCGCCTTCAACTTTTAATTCTTTATCTAATATCAATTCTTTACTTAATATCAATTATTTTCTAAAATTAATTCGTTTGTAACAACTCATGAATCAGAAATTTTTAAACCAATTTTTCCCTTCTAAACTCCTTTTTCTTATTTACTCTCGTTATTCTCGTTGGGAAACTGCGAAGTATTTTGAGCACTTCTCTTACTGCTAAGTGGAAGGAAATATGTTTAATTGAGTACCTTTTGAAATAGAAAAGGCTCCTTAGGATTGACTGGCAGTGGCTTTAGCTTTGGACTTGCGACCCAAAAGTTTTCGGAAGGAGGAAGTCCATCTTGAGCGGGTGAATCCTGTGGTTCGCTGAGTTTCCTCAGTGCTCGAGGATTCGCTAATTTTACGACTACTGCCACCGCATTCGTAAGACCGTGATCTTCGGTCCCCTTGTTCCGAGGAGAACCTGAAAGTCACGGATCTTTGATTTAAGGGTGCAGAATGAAGAGATGTTTTGGGATTTGGTGCTAATTCTACTGGATCAAGGTGAGAAACTTTTGATCGGAATTCATACCCTGAGTCCGAAGAAAAAGCTCTTGCGGTTTGTGGAGCACTGGAATTTGTGGAAGATAAGGAAACTTCAGCGACAGGAGTGTTGGGATATTCTTCGTCGTCTTCGGAGCTGCTGCTGGAGTCGTCAATGTAATTGATTTCTCGCTCTAAAGGTGAGCTTGTTCGCAAAGGTGGTAAGGCTGATGATATGCTGGGACGCAACCAAGTTCGCAAATCCTGAAGCGGTGTTTGAAGGCATTTGAAGAGATTTCCGCTGAAAACATTAGCATTTAAATTAGATTGAAGGATTGCTTACGTTTTAAATTTATTGAGGCTGAATATTTTGAGTATATTAATTAAGGATATTGGATCCCAGTTCTATCTTCAAAATTCGATTTCATCATTTTACTTAATAAATATTAGAATTATAATTGTATCTCTCCGTTTTAGGCAAAAAGACGAAATTATGTTCAACTTACTCATCACGACAATCGTCAACATCACCAAATGTGCGTCTGGCGTAGATACAGACAGAACACCTGCGTCGGCGTCTGCATGAAGTCGCGTGAAATGCAGCGGCGCGAAGATGACGTGCAGCATACCTTAGTGCTGCAGCTTCGTGATTTACCTTTTCTCGACGACGACGCTCAGCGCCTAATTCGTTTTGTTCTGCTCTCAGTTTTTCCTTCAACACCTCATTCTGAAATCAAAATATAATTAATTTTTTTGGAGTCCCTACTTTTTAGTAACTAAAAAAGTTCTAATTACTCCAGGATTTACAATTCTACGTGAAAAAAAATCGTGGAACCAACTAAAAAGAGCAATGCGTATACGAGTGTTCATGAGAAGTAGAGTATTGGGTGAAAGTTTCGACCTTCTTACTTTGCCTTATCTAAAAGACTTTCTTCCTTAATAACTGTCTCAAACTAACGGGCACTAAAATACTGCACTCTGATTAGATTGTTCGTGTGAGATTAATATCTTGTGATGAAAAAATCTCTGAACTATTAACTCGGAGTCGTTTTCTGGGAAGAGACGAGAAATCTCGAATATATTGAAATTTGAGATGGCTTTTATTACAAACAGATTTAAGTGAAACAGGAACTGACCGGAATTCTCGTTTGGGAAATAAGGACAGATTTTACGAGGCTTTTTCTCATTTGATCTTGACCTCTCTGTCAATCAATCGAGGCTTTCCTTTTATACTTAAATGAGTACCAATTCCAATATGAATGAGAAAATAAATAATCGAAATACCCCGACTTTTTCATAATTTCCAGGTTCGTCACGTTCTAGGAGTCGCCATGTCCTAGGTCTGATAATTTTATTTTCTACTATGAATTCTTTCTGTTCCTAGCAACATTGAAAACTTGATTAATCGACGTCCCTAAAGACTATAAAGAAGAACGACGATATAAAAAGTTTATATCTTTCATAAGAGTTATTGCAGCTCTTAACTGCAATCTATTATTTACAACCGATATTGCTCTAGCATGCAACAGGTGAGTCATGCTAGTGTGCTAATTAGCACCCAGCAAGACTATAATGAGAAGAATCGGTTCGTCATCGCTCAGAATCGCTCATGGAATCGCTCATAATGACATTTCTGATTTACAGCTTCAGTAACTGAACTGATGCTGTTTTTAAAAATTGAAAAAACATCTCTTGAATCAGCTACATCAATTTTTTAGAAATTCTGTTTAATTCTCAGGGTCAAGGTGGTCCTTGATGACCATGGATTAACTTTTGTGAAAGACATACCTCGCGTTCCAAAGCGTCTCGCTCCGCACGAATCACCGTGGCCTGTCTGATGACTTCCTGTCTTGCACGTTCAAGACGTCTTCTCGTGATCTCGTTCTGGGTTGCCTGTATTTGCAACTGTCGCAGTGCAGCTGCTTGTTCACGTTCCAGTTGATCACGAGCTGCTTTACAGGCGTCTCGATCATGTCTAACTCTTTCAGCCTCATCCTCGAGACGTAGACCTCGTTCCAACTGCATGAAGAGTTCCTCTTCCTTATCCCGAAGATCCGACTCGCAACCTTCAAGTCTCTTCTCCAACTTCAGTCTCATCTCTTCCAACTGGTCTCGTTCAGACTGAAAAAATGATATTCATTAGAAATCAAGTTGATAACATTTATGGGGTTTAAAAGGATTTAAAAAAATTTTCAGAGATTTGAAAAATAGTTCAAAAGAGTGTTAGGATGTTCAATAGATTTTACATCTCGAATTATTTTAAAGAATTTCAAGGAGACTTTAAAAGATATCAAGATATCAAGTAACCAATTTTTAAACAATTGAAAACCTTTTTGATAAAAAAAAAATTTAAACAATTTCCGATTATCTTCCGGTTTTGCAGTCCAGTGGCCATCCTGGATCTGTAATCGCAATTTCCCTACACTATTTTGTGCCACTTCTCTTAATTTGAAAATTCAATTCCGACGGAAATCTGATAATTCATGAATGAACTGATACATAATTATTATGCAGGATTGACCCAAATGATGACGAAGATCTTCACTACATTTTTGAGGAGCTTTTGATTAAGTCTGCAGTGTAATCATTTACCGATCTCGATTAGAGAAATTGTGTAGTAACTCAGCTTGATGAACGAAAAAAAGCAAATCATCGGGCATTACGACCCCACCCTGAAATTTAATATGAATTAACGACCGACTTCCAGACAGGATCCGCAGGAAGTACAGCGAGACGTAGGTGCGCCAGGAACTCACAAATATATTGAAACTGTTGGTTGCAAGTACTTGTCGCCGTTCATGTAGACTTCTAGATTGATCTTGATCTACAAATCATGTTCCAATAACGGGAACGCTTATTAACACTCATTTATTCTCGCATTTATGCAAGAGAAGCAATTTCAATGTCAGGCCTCAAGCTATAATAGTTGCAAGTCTTTTGAAAACAATTTCAAAAACAACTTTAATCGAAAAAAAAACTTTCGTTCTTGATCTTAAGAGATCGAGTTGAAGATTCTAGACTCCAGCGGACTCTAGAGGCTTGAGGACTTTACGAGTCTAAGTCAATTTATGGCTTAAGTAGAACAGACAGACAGGATCTACGAGAACTTTTTCATTAGTTGATGAGAGGTACTTAAAATATTTAACGTTTCTTTAATGGAACGAGTGACGTGACCATCGGCGGAAATGGAGGTTTCAGATCTTGGAATTGTACCAGGAAGGTGTTCCAGTTTCGGGAACTGACGAGACTTACAACTTACAATCAGCAAAACGAGAATCCTAATGACATTTTCAATTGCGTCTAGACTTCTCAGCAAATATGTTTTTAAGCTCTTTGAACACTTTTAACAATTTCTACGTTATGTTCAATAAAATTTACAATTACAGACAGATGAAAAGTATAGTTTTTGTTATTTTTGTTACACCTTAATTTAAGTTTCTCTTTAGACTTAACCAAATGTAACAGTCATATGCATGCAGACACCCCTTAACGACTGAAGCTAGAGTATGTGCATAATGAGGGCTAAAATTTTTTGCTGCAACTGAGGTGCCATCAACACCCGTTAGAGTCATGAAATGTGAAATCACACCTTTTTTAATTAACCTAACGATAAGGTAATTGACATTAAACTGTAAAACGCTTCCTAAACGCTTCCTGAAAACTGTACTTGAAATTTAACACCCGTCACTTTTCCTCTATGCTTCTATTTAACATATAACTAAAAGAACATGATAGTTATTATCTTCTTAATAAATTAATAAAATTTAAACGTTGGATAGTCAATACTTTTCTATAAATAAAAGAAATGGAATGACTTTCTCGAGTTGGCTTTGACGTTGAGGAAATCTCCTAATTGTAAAAAATTTATGAATCAGATTACATTTGCAGAGAGAAAGTGGTGATCTGCAACCTCAACGAACGAAAAAGCGTTGTAAGGATTTATATTTTGTTCGAAAAGATCGACTTTTGTTAAAACATCGATGATCTAAGAAATAATTATCTTAAATAATGATCTCCTGCCTATATCATCATTTATTTTCATCTGTTTTTTTTTATTTTAATGGCTCTTGGGTTCCCTTATCATTTATGCTGTGTTTCTCAACATACATTCATCATATAAACTTTGAATCTCGCTTTGAATTTCGTTGGCTTTCTACTTCGCTGAGAAAAGCCGTATAATTGTGCGTTTCTACTGCTATTATCCTTCGTTTAATATTTTATTGGGCTCTCGAAGCATGAAATTTCGCAATTGCTTTTTGCGAGTACAGTAAAGAGTGATGTTTAGATCGAAATCTGTTTTACAACGCTTTTATATTACTTTAAAAGCAAATTGTAGTGATTAGCGAGTTAGAATAACAATTCTATATGAAGATAAAACGGTAAAGATAAGACTTGGCCTGATAACAGGCTTGAAAGCAATTGGTTCAGACATTGAAAGGATTGGAAGAATTCAAATTCAAAGCATATCAAATTTTTTAAACCAGGGTGTCTACTAAATTGATTTTAGCGATTTTCGAAAAATTTCGAAAGATTTAAAATATTTTCAAGAAGTTGAAAATTGAAGGGATTTTAAAGTTTCTTTTTGAAAGATTTAAAAATAATTTAAAATATTTCAAGAGATTTAACAAAAGTTGCAAGTATTAAATAAAAATATTTAGATTGATTATTCGGAAAAGTTTTTTTAAACCGGAAATCCACTTCCCGTATCAAAAATAAAATCAAGGACAACTCCCGCACAGTAGATACCCATTGTCTCTTTCATTGAAATGATATTCCTAATTAATAAAATGGAAAGTAATCGCGGAAGTGGTAATTTATCCTATCAGACAAAAAAGAACCTATTGGGCACTGTCATTCATTTGTTCCATTGATACCTGGGCGACTGAGTCACTACTAGATTGGAACAGAAGTAGTATACCTGACTTTTCAGGATTTCTTCGCAGGAGCTACTTTTCAGACCTCTCGGGCTTTGACATTTATAAGTCATTGACACTGAACAATAGATGCTGAGAACCCAAACTTGTATAAGCAGAAAAATTACATTCAGGTGGGAATTCAAAATATTTCTCAATATTTCTTTGACAAAATGTATTTTCTAGCAAATTCGAGCTGCGAGTATAAATAGAAGATTACTCAACATTCATCCTGACGATCTCGCGCATTCGTCTCGTATTGCCTTGTTCTCAGATTATACTTGCAACGATTCGCATGTCATTCAGAACCTGGAAAGAATTTCTGAGATTCTAAGATAGAGATGTTCTCATTCCCTAATGTCATGACGACAATACAGTGTTGTTAACCCATCACAGCGCTGAGATATCTACGTGCATGCAAATTTGTGCTGAATGCTAATTATCGCACGTTCGTTACATGCAGTGCTTTTTCATGGCTTTTTCGCACAGTCACTGCCGACGAATCTGTCGAGCGTGAACTGCGTGAATGCACTCATTGTGCAATCCTTGGTATTCACAAGGGAAAAAATTCTATCCGTATTTATGAAAAAAAAATTACGCATAGTTAATGTTCACATCAAATTGATGTTCATGCTCAAAAGGAATTTAAAAAAGGAGAAGCACAAGCTTCTCGCAATGACAAGTGTAAAATAAAGGAAAAATGTAATTAACTTTTTAGATTCAGTGCAAATTAGTCCTTTGGAAGCATGAAAATTATTTTAAAACGTATTACATATAAATTGGAAAGCGTTCCAAATAGAAGCATGTAATAATTTGGTTGCGTATCAATATTGAAGCAACAGTTTAAATTACATATTTAGAAGATATATTTTTCAGACTGTAAACTGAAAGTAATTATTTTAAGAAAAATGATGATTGTTTCGCAGAAATGAAAGTAAGAGTTGGCGGAACCTGATTTGGAGATCAACGATGTGTACAAGACGTAATAAAACGGATATTGGTATCATGTTTGTAATTATGTAACACAATCGAGTTGCACGAGTCTCATGACTCGTTCGGTCGGTGATGAATGACCTTTCTCTCTTGCAGGTTCATTTTCTCTCGCCATCGGAGATTAATTAGACAAGATACGGAACAATCCCGAGAGTCTCTTGGAATGGACATACTCGTCCAGCTTTAAATGCTGAAATAAAATACGAAAAGCACGAGAAGGTTTAGGTTGCTTGAAAAGTCATAATTAATGAGGCAGAAAACTGGCTACATATTTATTAGCAACCCGCATCCTGTAATGCTGTAATATATTGTTAAGTGGCCGTTGCTCCATTTGGAACCAATCCATTAGATAAGCTGCTTTGTTACTTAAATACCCCCGGCCTTTTTTTATTTCATACATTTGGAACAAAATGAAATCTATTTTCCAAGCATTTTCGTTTTCTTATCAGGTTTGAGGCCTTGTGTCAATACTATTTCCGCTTAATTATACCGCGAATTCGAGTCACGGATCTCCCATTTCTCGCACGTTCTACTATTACGGTTTGTTGGATATTCCTGAACGGAGGAGCTAATTATTATGGTCGTAGGTGGCTCTTTCGCGCGGTGAACAGTTAACTTCGACCTCGAAACCACGATGTGGTGAGGTCACCAGCTCTCACGGTCTGGTGAACGTGAACATCTTCTCGAAAGTCTTCGCCAAGAGGCCGAATAAAAGATTTCATCTGAAAGTCAACAACTCTGAATTTAACTATTACGCGAACTTTATCATATAAGTCACATCCTTCGTTTTGTTACTGCCAAAACATTTCATGATGAAATTCAAGTCTCGTTTCATCCTCCAGACTTTATACATATTTATATTCATATTCTACATAGTCCTTTTGCAATATGATTACGTAACATGTGAGCCAAATAAATTGCATAGTACGAAATTGAAAAAATTTTACGTCCTGTTGGAAATATGTAGTAACAGAAACCTTCAAACGAAGATTCAACTTTACTTTTCATCTTTGGAAATCTGTAAAATGCACTCGGGGATTATATTTCACGGATTTTAACCGAGGAAGAGGAATTTAAATCAAAATTTAAATTTGTGTTTTCTTTACGGGAAATATTCATACATCTGTTTACTTTCCGGGCACGAGCGCCAGTGAAGAACACAAAAGTCCCGGTATAAGTGTCGGAACTTTCTCGAAAATTCTAGAAAACCACTTTAGAATTGAGATTTAGCAGGAGGGGTAAATTTTAAAACCGTAGACTGGGGTACCTTAAGCCAATGGTCAATCATAAACCATTCCAGTTGGTCAGGTTCTTGTACTTGTCAACTTGAGAGATGATAAAGACGCTTGGCGCCGATAATCATCTCTTACAAAAATAAGAGAATATAAAGAAAAAGAAATACCCGTTTCCCCTTTTCAACAAATTTCCTATCGTGATTTTAATAATACTAAATCGAACTTTCAAAAGAATGACGCACGCGTACCACATTTTTATTGTCAACGTGTGATTAGAATTTCTTAAGTCAGACGATGTTCAAAATATTAATGAATAATAGCCAACGCCCTCCCAAACTGGTAGAATACTAAACATAATTTCTTTCCTTATTTGCTTCAAATGTATTTTGTAGTAAATTACATTGTTGTTTTATAATAATTTCTTAGTTTTCAATTTCGTTTTACTGCAAGTCTACGATTATGATTCAACTTCTCTATAAACATTGTGAAATCTTCAAGTTTCAAGGCTGAAGCATTTATTTCCTTCCACACCTTTTCCTGTCCACTGGAAAGGAAACGCGGAAGCTGACGGGATCGTAAATCAGCGGATTTACAGATCCAATATTAGAGCCGTTATTTCTTGTTCGTCACTTCGACAGTCCCAAAAGACCAAAAGATGTGTCGAATTTCTTAAGGCCATTTATAAGTTATCCAGGTCCTACCTTACCGGCATTTTTCCCTGCAATGCCATTTCTATATTTATTATTTTATTGAGATATCGAGTTCAAAATTTGTAAAATTAAAGTAAATGCACTAGGGTACGTTTATCTGGTCTTAAATATTTATATTTACAAAGCATAAGTGATTAATTTCCTTTAGTTGTTGTATGTATTTACAGTAATTACTAAACGAATAAAGGCTAAAGAAATTAGTAGTTATTATATAGTTAAGCACAAATTTATAAAAACTTATATCGAGTCTTTGTTTATTGTTTATATTTAGACACTTATGCAATTTAGTATCCTGATATCTGTAACAGGCTTTGTCACTCACTTATCATTGTGTCAACAAATAGACTTAACGTGTTACAGATATATTTTGATAAGATAAAGATCTTAATCTAAAAGACATCAATATAAATGTATCAAATTTAAAAATCTAATCGAGAAAATGTAATCAAAAATTCTTTAAAAATTGATTCCACAAAAAATGCCAATATTCGCTTATCCACTTTTATGAATGCTATGATTAAGTTAATGAAAGCAGATTAACTCTATCGCATAAATATTCTGTTTGCGCTATTTATATCAGTCCCAATTGAACGATTATTGGTATATTTGCTCTGCAAATATTGAACCTTCTTTTAACTCACTGGCATGGCGGTCGGATAAACTTGATGAAAGCACGCTTCTTCGCTTGTTTAGATTCTTGAAGCAATAAATTATAAACGTGACGGGCCGTGGCAAATAATTTCCCGTATGTCAAATGCTAGTAGGTGAAATTCGAACGATCATTAGAAAGCCATGATGATCGAGATATATTACAGTATTTTATTATGCACGTCCGATCCTGATGCGATAAATCTCCGGTGAGTGAATATGAAATTTCCGCAGCGAAGCGACACCAATCTCACACGTATAATAGTCAAAGTGGAAAATGTTATGGCATCTTGCATCTTGCAAATTGTTAAGTGTGGCCTGACTGAACACAAACTTTATGAGGTAAAATCAGTGTCTTCTCGAATGTGCAAATATGGAAAATATATAACATATTATCATCCTAAGATAAAAAGAGATTGCCATTATATCGAATATGAATTTTCGGGAATTTTCTACATTTGTTAATAAACATTCTCGGGAATTATTTTTTCGGTATTTTTGAACATTCGGGATTTTGGTTTTTCGGCAAAAATATGTTGTCCCGTTTGTTAGAAAATTTATCCTAGATCATGGAGGAACACGGTAAATAAATTCTAGAATCTAGACGGTATTTCAGGTTTCCTTCAAGCCTTTTCCTTCCTTAGCGAACAGCAATCTTAACTAGGCAGGTATTTCCTCCTCATTGCGGTATCTTGAATCATTCGAAGGATTCTCGCGGCATAAAGATTCCCAATCTAAAGAAAATACAGAATAAGCCTTTTTTGCCAGTTGTAATAATAACGATTACGCTCCTCGTTCCAGTTAACGACTTTTGAAATAATTTCTGACTTCCTCTCAGAGCTAGAGCCTACGATGTGCGTGCATTTTATATTTATTATATTTTGTTCCTGATACGATATCACGTATACTGTTCGACATTTCTGGAAGTATAAAATGTCTCATCATGATCACATCACGACTTTCTCTCTGGATTCAGACACTGACTTTAAAAATAATCAAGAAAAAATATGGACTTTGCGTGCCAAGAGAAATCGCCATTGTTAAATTGCAAATTGTATCAGTTTCTACTTTTTGCAAATCAAAATATGAAAAAACGAATCGAAAGGAATTTTAAAATTGATAAGAAATTTTAAATCTTCTACTCGAATATTTTAATTTTCAAACAATTATCACTAGGTAGGTGTAGCTTAGGTAATTACACCATAAGTATCGAAAATTGAATTAATTAAAAACCTTGAGGAAGATAATTACTGAACTCTTGAGTCTAGACAATAGCGGTTATTTTCCTGGTCTAGAATTATAATAAGTGTTTTCCTAATCTATTGAAATTAATTTTCCCCTCGCGGTAAGCCATTCCTGATAGGAGGGAGTGCTATTATTATAGTTCCTAGCCCAACAATGCTTGCAGGTCGCCGATGTAATTATTATAGTTCCAAGGCTCAGCGCACTTTTATCTTTTTATCTCGGAACGCGAGAAAAAGGAAATATGCGTTGGTAAAAGGGAAGACTATAAATAAATAAGTAATGGGCTGCCATACTCGCTTTAGAGTGAGCAGTGAGCAACTCGATGAA
The DNA here is from genome assembly GCA_904066005.1 of Synergus itoensis. Lineage (NCBI taxonomy): Eukaryota > Metazoa > Arthropoda > Insecta > Hymenoptera > Cynipidae > Synergus > Synergus itoensis. Next base: position 2,482,306 of record CAJFCP010000116.1, on the reverse strand, counting down.
TCGATGAGAGTTGATCGCTTATAAACTCGTGCGATACGTAAAATAACTGTAGTCACGATAAACAAACCTTCCAATCGGTAAGAAGTAAATTATAATTTCAGATTACAACTTGCTACAAAATCATCAAATCATCACTGCTCAATTCTCACGATATAATGTTTAAAGAAAAAGAAAACAACAATTTTTACGTTCTGAACACACGCGATTCATCAGAAATCATTTTATGTAAATGATTGGGCAAATTAAAATAGGCTCTGTTTGGGAAAATTGAAATAATTTGGTAACTTAAATTACCATTTGGGAAAATTGAAATTCTCCTTTCCTTTGAAGACTTTGGGAATTCGTTTTGAGTTTAACGATCTAACTGCAGACATATTTGAGCTTAAAATAACAGCGAATTCCAGTTCTTTTCTTGTCTGGTTTAGTCAAAGAGACAAAAAGAAAAGTTGGAATGAAAATTCCACGTGGGAGACTTCTTTTTAAATGGTTTCAAATACTTTCTTTGATAGATTAGAAAAGGAAGCATTAAAAAAATATTTTAAGATGAAATTCCATGTCATTAAAAAATTATTAAATTATTAAATTACACAAAATATTTTGCGTTCCATGTTTCTTAATTGACAGATTTTTTCTTGCAAAATAGGGACAAAAATAAATGAAGGTTTCACTCGTAATGAGACTGCAGAGGGCTACCTAAATACAAGAAATTGTGACCAAAGTCACGTAGTTGAGAATCGAGTTTAACCACGATTCACGTTCCTTTGAAAAACGTGTTTGCACAGCAGATGAGATTTGTACTGGATGCACTGGGTGGTGCAGAATTTTCGAAGAATTAAAAACATAATTCATCTTCGATTAAAACTTAGTTTAAAATTTGATTAGATTTGATATTCACTACCGAATTCTTTATAATTCGTCAGTGTTTATAATTAATTAAATCTTTTTAACTAATAAATAAATTTCTGTAAATTGAAGGATCCTTTTATTAAAAGGTATAACTGAGAAACTATTCAGTTTTATATTAAAATAACTCAGAATAAATATTTTCATGGAGAAAAGGTCTTCCTAGAATCAAAGAAATATATATTATGTATTGCATTAACATGAGTTCAAAGAAATGACCATCAAGAAATGATCAACATAATTTATTTTGCAATTGGTTTACAGAAATCAATGAAAATTTCTTGAAACCAAACAAAGAAATGTTTATTAATTAAACGAATATAAAGAATTACTCTTCTCATTGGTAAATTATTATTCTGAGTTTTATATAATAATAACTTCTGGAATTTTTTAATATACTTTTGATTCTATATAATTATATTCAGATTCTGTATATAAGCGAGATCTTACGAAGACTAAGACCTCGTTAATGTGTGAAAACCCCCTTAGCTGGGTCAGCTGCACATACCAAGAGCCAAGCCGGTTCTCATTCACGGCGATTAATAATGGAATCTCTTCCCGCAGAAGACTTTAAAAGAACATTCTAATACTCTACCTATACAGCCTTTGCATTTGTTGTGAGACTTCATGTTACATTTACAGAGAAAAATGGATATTCAAACTTAATATCTCGATAGTCAAAAAATTGAATTACAAATATATTCATCTTAAACATTATAGGTATGTCGCAGAGTTCACTATCCAAGATATTATCTTTAAATATCCATTTTTCTCCGCGTGTGTGTTAAAAAGTGAAAAATCTTCAAATATGTAAATGAAATTTTTAAGGAAGATCTGTTTCATCCTCATTAAAGTTTAAAATTCTATTTAAAACACTAATCCTTCAGAAGACTTAAATTCTGACATGTGAGGTGCTAAATAATCATTTTACTTCATATGGATTAGAGCAGCACCTGGATGCTGCCAGACAGATTAAATTTGAATGTGTCAGCATAGCACGAGCTACCCGGAAGTCCGGCTTAATAATAGAACTCCTATAATCAACGCGGAAGAGAAGCTTCTCTCTCGAAATGGTTTCTAGAGTCTAGGCCTAGACTCTAGAATAAATTCTCGAGCCCACAGATGTGCAAGTACACGCATTAATACATACATTCAATTCACGATAACGAGCATCGCATGACTTTCGTTAAAAGTTTTTTTGCACCTTATACAAGATGCTTGAAAAACCAGGTCTGAACTCTTGGAAATAATTTTCCAGGAGTTTATGCTTTTTATGAATCAAGTAAAATGTATTTGCTTCCAAAAGGTTTAAGAATTGCATGAAAATATTAAGCTCTAACACCCACTAATGTAACACAATACATACATCCTCTGATACCTTTACCCTAATGTCCCTAATCTTTGTCTGAATAATAGATCTATAACGTAAACTGAGTCCGTCAAATTGACGCCACAATAATTTGGGACTTTCCCAGATGGCATCTAATCTTCAAAAATATTACTTACAGACAGATATTTCATTTGACCTTAGAATTTCAATTAGAAGTTCAAACATTTAAGGTTTTGATATGCCAGAAGTTTTGAACGTTCAAATGAAAGAAATACTTTTTCCCAATTCTATTTTATCTATTCTCCTAAGTAATGTTTTCCTGTTTCTTTAAATCGGTTTAGTTTAATTCAAATGATATAAATTATTAATAGATTAATTCCTACTAGAATTTCTATAGGCGGAAGGCGATTGCACCAGGATTGCACTTTGCTTTTACCGCATTGTAAGTTATTTGAAAGTTTTATGACCCGAGTCTTAAGCCCAGAGTGCATATGAGATTAAACTTTCTCACACACGTTGTTTATATTAATACGATATACCTGCTGGGGGCGATATAGAAGATTTGCTGGTTCAGAGTTCTGTATATCTAAGAATCTCATGAGGAGTCAACGGTCGTTTCCCTCGGGGAGAAATTCAAAACTCTTGACTTTTCTACACGTTTAAATCCATTGTGATTTATGATCATTAATGATACACGCCTCGTTCACGGGATAAGTCCCGCTGAAAATTCTATTCAATGAATTTCCTTTCTAATCCACTCCATAGATTCCTGCCTCATCGTTACCAGCTATCAAATTCTGTGAACGATTTAAAAACAATGTCAGTCATCACAGTATCTATTGTCGATTTCAGTTTGAAACTCTGAAAAGTTCTCAAACCTTTGCGGGGAATTTGTCAATTTGATTTTGGAAGTGAAAAACCGTTTGATCGGCGAAATAACGATGTTAACCGCACTAGGTTCTCTATGAGAATGATTGCATCCATGAAACGGAGTGGAACATAGCCGAGTAGCGTGACTTTAATCCTCGAGGCAATTTTCTTTAAAAAGTAAAACGTTCGACGAACCGCCAGTAATACCGTTCACAAGAATTCTCGTGCAAACGTTTCCGCCTCTTGACGACCAACGGACATCGCATTTGCCATTCCTCGCAGCTTCGATGTTATGAAATAGATACATAGAGGTTTTCTATAGTATGGTTCTATCGTGAGTACAAGAAGACTACATTATCGTCGAGTTATAAAGAAAGTATTTATTAAAGACTGATCCTGATGCATCGTCTATTCCAAGCTTGTCTTTGAGGTAGTTTATACTGGCAGTACAAAATTTTCGGCCACTGAAATATTAAAAAATGATTAAACGAAATGACTCTGATTGAAAAGACTGCTCGCCTTTCACGACATCATTAAGTTTTCTTTTCAAGTGGTTGAAAAGGCTTTACGATTAATAATTGAAAAAGTTCTCGATCAAACAATAAACGTCAAACTCATCTGATAATAATGATGAAACTACCATAGTAGTTTCTTGGTTCATTGCACTGTTGCAATGTGTGTCGCACTAAATACGTATTTAAAACGTCCTTGTCTCCGATTTACGTTTAGAGCTCGACCTCGGAGATATACACTTAAGGAGAAAAGTAAACGGGACGATCAATTTCCATAGAGCAAAGATGTCTATTTAATGATTTGTGATAACTAGACAAACTTCCATTACGCCAGAAGAAAAGGGCGTGAGAACGTTTGAAAGAACTTTAATAAACTGCTTGAAAAAGAAGTTCTGCGATAAAAAAAGAATAAGTCACTTTAAAGAAAATGAATTGGACTGACCGACATTTTTTAGCATCGGCTAATATAGATTAATCGATAAAGCTATAATTGAAGCCTAAGAAAACAGAAACTATCATCTTTTTAATTAATCTAATTGAAATGAATGTATTCTTTTATGGTTCAGAGTGTATTTCTTACTGGAGCGTGATAGGCCTAAATCGAAGTGATTCAATGTATGCTCAGCATTAAGTAAACCGCAACAAAGCCCCTATTCAGGAGCCCGAGTGAATGAATGAAGAAAATAACCGGTCACGAATCAAGGATCATTGTTACTTTTTATACAGAGCATGTAAGGCTAATTTGCAGTTTAATAATGAAAGGTCTCATATTTTGTATTTCATTTTTGATACCGTTTCGGTATCAAAGATGCTATTCAGATCTCCTCTGTAGCGGTACTTTTTTGAAATATAATTGTGCGAGCAAAAAAATGTATATGTATTTTTAATACTTTTTTTGTAAAATGAAAAAATTTTATTTTGAAGTTTCAATACCCCTAAGTTCTCATTCCACATTCTGATTGGGTTTATCGTCCTTTTTCGAAGTCAAAAATAAAATTTTAAAAATTCAGTGCAATTTTTTGGAAGAGAATTTTTGCATGGAGCTTACCTTTCGCACCTGAAGTGCTGTAGAAATATATCAATTTATGTTTACTCACCTTGACCTCATGATAACGTTCCTCCAGATAATAGGCCATCCCTCTCGCTTCCTCATATTTAGCAGACAATGCCACATATTTGTCATAGTGCCGTTTAAAGAGAACAAATCTGTGGACAGATAATAAAATTGCGTCAGCTACTAGGCTATGATGTTTTAATGATCAAATACAATGTATACAACAGTGCTGTCATAATTATCAATAATGCTTATTCACTAACTTCAATCAATTTTTCACGTGCGGCATTCGCCTTTATGCCTGTATGTCTGACGACCCTTCAAATAACTTCAATTAATTTAATTTAACTTTATAAATCCAGATAAATTCAAATGCGAGAATGCAACGCTAAAAATTATGCAAAACCAGAGCAGTTGCAGTAAATAGTACCATCACTTCAAGTGTTTCCTGAAATTACTATAATATATTAGAAATAAACTGTAGTAAAGATCTATGATATCAAAGTGCAACCAGCCATGGCAGGATGTATGCTTTGTGCTTACTTATGCCTTTTTTAAAATTAAAATACGTCATGAATTTAAAGAACCTTAATCGTCACGCTATCAGCTTTTTAAAATTGTAAAGGTTAGCCATGTCTTATTGTGTATAGTTTACATATAACAAAAAAAAAATTCTCCTACTTTTATGTTTAGAAAATTCCTCTATAAAAGTCGATAAAAGGAAGCGTTTCATTGTATGCAAAGAGAAATAATTTTTGCATTCAAGAAAGCGGAAGAAGTTTCGGTTCTTATGAGTCCTATGGTGAGAAAAAGTTATATGTATTGTCAAACTTTCACATCTTGAAGAAAAGGACCTTCATTATTTTCTGATTGTTATAATATAAAATGTAGGTAGAAACAAACAAGTTGAAAAGAGTAAAGGAATTGAATTGGCCGTCAATAATTGGACAATAATTTCAAGCAAAACTTTTAACATAATTAAAACTGGAATTCTCCATTCATTAAAAAGGCTCACTACGCAGAGTTTATTTTGAATCAAACGAAAGCAATTTTACGAAGAGTCATACAGATAATTGGATAATAAACTAATTTCGTAACTAAGATTATGACGGAAATTTCCTAACTTTAATTAAGTCTCAAGCTTAATTTGCATACATTGGTTAACTAATACTACTCGGTTTTGTTTAAGATTATTTAAGTTTATTGAGTTTTTTTTTAGAACGTATAGATGAATATTTAACGATAGCCTACAGGCTATAGTTATCATGCACCACAACCAAAATGTTTTTAAAACAGGGGAAACACGAAAAAAAAGGGGAAAAAAGGAAGAAAGATTGTGAAGCCGGAATTATTTTGCTAAAAATCGAAGTTTCTGAAACAAACCTGTAGAGATCATTTTCTGTGACGATATCCCGAATGGAATCTTCAGGATCAATTCTATCGGCGAGTGCACCAGGTGGTCCAGTAGCTCTAGGAAGCAAGGTGCACGGTGTGCAGGATGGGCTACAATCTCGTAGTGCAGTTGAAGCAACTAGATCATCCTCAGAGGCTGCAGCCATTAAAGGACTCGGTGTCCTAGGCGGTGGATTAAGAAGATCCTCACTCCTCGAATGTCGCATCTCTGAGTTTCGAAAGATGCTGCCATTTGCAGATTTATTCCTGAAGACGACTTCTCCGTTGATAACTCCTCCCGACCCGGGAAATCCGTTCGGCACTATCCCGATCAATAGTTCTGTCATCTCACTCACCCTATTTCCGGCCCGGTAAACACGATCACACACTTCCTGGTTCTTCTCGCTCTCCGTTCAAAAAGGGGTGCGACTATTACTATTTAACTCGCCTGTTGTCAGGGGGCATTCTTTCCCTGCAAGGAAAATACCCTATTATTGTCGTTAGAACTGTTGGAAGCTGAATCAATACGAACTGTGTCTCCAAATTCTGTATCTCACTTCGCGGATCTTGTGTTTCTTTTTCACGAAGGATAAAAATTACTCTGGTAAAAATTCATCGGATTATCTTTCACTGGATCAATGTTGCTGGCAATGCCTGCTTGAGCCTGTTCCCAACGTTCCGTGGACCGGTATCAGGTGACGGGTATGTACGTAACGTTGTATCAGACGTAGCACGAAACTCGAGATATATGTTTGGAAAAGAAATTGAAAAAAATATCAGTCACGCCGAGATGGCTAAGATCTCAGAGGTTTCAAGCACTTGAACACGTTCTAGCACCTACAAATTACCGCACTAACGCACTACTCGAAGTATACCTGTGAACTGCAACTACAGCAACACTCAACATCAAGCGTCAAGCGTCAACACTCAACACAGGGGATTAGGAGTGAAGTTATCTGCATTTCACTTGATTGGTTTATCATAGAGCAAGGCGGGAGATTCGAATTCACATATATATAATTAGTAATTTTAATTATAACTTTCATTTTTTTCCTTTACATATTCCGAATCTTATCCCAGAGAAACTATTTGGAAATTTTGTTTTCTCAATTTCTATATCTTTTATTTTATAATTATAAAATAAAAGATATAGAAATTGAGGGCCTGTATTACTTACCATATGAGTAATAAACTCAGCAAATACGATCAGATTACCTGGATTTTTTTCCACAATTTTTACTTTCTCAACAAAATAATATTATACAAATGTAAAAAATGTGAACACAGACGTCTGTGCGCTATTATTTTTTTTAAAAAGCAACAATTTAAAAAAAAAAAACCAAAAATAATTTAAATTTACTCATTTGGTAAGTAACGTACATATGTTGGTATGGAAGAAATTTTTTATCGTCTGCTGGTAAAGTGCAGCTGTCAGTGTTACCAACAGTCTTCCTCTTTGCTGACCTTTACCAACAACCTTTACGGTCATCACGGTCATCACCCACCGAACTTTTTTAAACTCTTTTAAAATACGTTAGTGACGGTTGTTGAAGTGGCAGTTTATTTAATGTTTTTTATATTTATAATTATTACACTGCGAAAGCTACTAACCAATGATTTAGATGACAGTTCATTTCAAATAACAATAAAAAAATAGTTTAACGGATTTGTAGCAGATTTTTGGATAAACGATTAATTCTTTTACGAAGAGATTATTTTCGAGGTTAACCGTTAATCATGTAAACTTGTAATTTAATTTTTATTGTTAATTTATCATATTTTCGAGAGTGCTTGGTTAATCGGATAAAGTTGAATAAACAGTTTTTCATTTAATCTATAAATAATTGTTTATAATGCCAAGTTTAATTCATAAATAAATTCATTATCAATTTTTGTGGATAAAAGACATATTTATTATCTTTCTTCTTTGAGAATGTAATAAATTTCTTTAGGTATGTATATGAATGCTTTATTAAAGATTTCTAACTTTTCAGGTAAATTTGTTACTGTTGAATATGGATTTTAATAATTCTCCCAAAATAGAAAAAATACAATGGGGAACGCCAAATAAAAATGAAATGATTTTCGACAAAGCTTCGTTGCAAAGTCCCATTGCATTTAAAACTCCTGTTAAGCAAACTGGAATGAAGCTGAGGCAAATGGCTTATCAAAATAATTCCGGATGCTTCGCAGTTTTACCCAGCCATATTACTCCACCTTCTGGACTAACGAAATTCGTAGCGAGAAATCCTTTCGAATCTGACTTGACAAACAGACTGCATTTGTCTGTGATCAGCCCCACTGTATTCACAAAGGTACGCTTAAATTTATTTAAACAATTCCTTTTTATGTAAGTTATAACGTGACTGTTACATCCACATTCTAACCACGAAATTCGACCTCTTCATTTTACTTAACAAATATTATGATTATATATTTTTTCGCTCTCTAGCGGTACTCATTCTTTAAACAGATTTGTGGGCATACAGCGAAAAAATATATAATTATAGATAACATTTTTTAAGTGAAATGAAGAGAATCAAGCTCGCTTAAAATATATAATACGTGTTATATTTTTAATTTTTAATAGGTTACGAACTCTTCCCAAGACTCCCCGATATTCAGTTGGAATGTAGATGAATTAGCTGTCATGCATCCAGCTAAAATTGAAGAATTTCCTATTCAACAATCTCACTGCACAGATCCAGAAGTCGAAAGAAAAGCGCAAGCAGCTATAGACAAATTTTTTAAGGAGAATCAAATAATTCCGAGTCCTTGTGATAGTAGCGATAAAAATAAATCTAGACAGGAGGATATGCAAACGCCACTTCGGCATTTTGACAATACTTTGTCTACTAAAGAATCCCAGATTTTCCAAAAAGATTGTAGGTGTTTAAAATTTAATAATGGCTTTATTTCAATATTTTTTAAACTTTACTAAATGAACTTCTTGTTCTTAGGTTGGACACAAACGATTTTATCTCTTCCTCCGAATCTGCCTCCGCATGTAGAGGACATCCTAAAACCGTATTTCACTTTTACACAGGTGATTTATATTTATTTTAATGTTAAAAATTCACCTGACTTCACCTCAATAAATAATTTTTTTAATTTTTGGAACAGGAACAAAATGTGGAGAGCGATGAAGCGAATTGTAGTGGAAACAGTTCTCTACGGAGAAAATTATTTGCTCAAGACGATACTCACGAAGATGAGTTGGAATCTTCTTTCTCGATGAGTTCAATGCAATCACGAAGCATTGTTAACTGCAGCCCGTTGCAAAGTGGAATGTTCAATCATGGGACTCCTTTAAGGGTAAGAATCTCAGGTCCAATTATATAAGTAGAAATCATTAGTCATTCTTTAAAATTGCATTATATAAAAGCTTGAAGTAAATAGGAAAGACCTGAGGGGTTGGTCACTTCTGAAATCTGGTGTTTTGTCGCTTATAAAATTTTCTGAAATCTGAAGGAGCCATAAGTTAATTTTATGATTACAAATTTCCAGGGACATTCTGGAAACCTGAGAAATCATGGAACTCCTTTAGCGTTCGAGAATATGTCGCCTTTGAGTATGTCTCCCATTAGCGAAGATGCTGATGAGATGTCGTGTCAAAGTATAAAATTGCGTGGTCGATCTACAGCTCGATTAGATTTTACAACTGACATGAGTATTGATATTTCCATTAAGGAATCTGGAAGAACTGAAGAAATTCACAGGTGTTCTCCAGGTAATTTTATTCTTTCAAATTAGATTTTAAAGTCTAGGATTGAATATACATAGTTAGGATTTTTTAAATTAATTTATTTTGCAAATAATTGCAGATAACTGCTGGGCGGAAACAAAGAAACCTCTAGACGTTTTAAAATCGATTGGTGAAGAGGAGAAAAACGAAACTGTAGATATGGCGATGCAGTTCGAAAATTTTACTCATTTTAAGTCCGACGAGAAGGAAAATCAACATCCAGATTTTGATTCTGAATCCTTCAAACGACCCAAATTTGCTACTGATTGGTGCAAAACTCTTTCTAGTGAAAATTACAGTTATCAACAGAATTTTACACTTTCGGTAACAAACGGTCAGCGGAGTGTTTTCAATTCCGCGCAGGATACTGGATATCAAACTTGTAGCATAAATAACACTGTTAACAATACCGAGAGTTACACTGCGTCTTTGACCAAAAACAAACTTCACTGGGATGAACAATTGTTGCCTTCTGAAGACGATTTAAGACTCTCGGATTGGAAAGGAAACATGAAATACATGTGCAGTTCTACTCCCTCTAAATTCTTAAAGGATAGAATTAACGAGTAACACTAACATTTAAATTTTTTATTGAACGACTAAAGGAACAGTAGTTTCAATTTGTACAATTTGTACGTACTCGAATTTAAGACGCAAACGTCTTTTATTTTTATAAAAGAACATTATTTTGAAACTGTTGTGATAATATTTGAATAAGAATTCAAAAATGTCCAAACTCTAGCATCAAGAAGATTTGTATAATTGAATCGTCACAATTATCAAGATTTGAGCAAATCAACAATTTTTATAAAATTGTTGAAACCTAAGAAATTAATATTGATGCATTGGCTTGTAATTTTTCGTGATAGTGACTGCGAAATGTGATAATACGCATAGTCCACTATGATTGATCTCACTTTACAGCAAAGCGCAAAAACTGCGGGAAACTAGACAACTATAAGCTTTGCAAATTACACGAATTTGTACTCGAATTTGCGAGCCTTATTTGTAATCGAAAATTTTGTATTTCTCTGCAATATAATCGATAAAGTCTTAAATAATTTTTTCTTTGCAATTGGTAAATTTTCTTTGAAGAGAAAAATATTCATATTATATCTTATCGTCGCCGCAGAAATTTATTTACTACGTCAATTTCTTAAATTGATTTTCTACCGCACTAAAATATTCTTGTAGCTTAAAAATTAATTCTTTTTTAATGTGACTGATTGTCTAAACTTTAGTTCACATTAGATCTTTATAAAACCCTAAGAAATTGTGCAATGTCATTACTCTTATCCACTTTTCTATTTTCAATATTAGGAATTTAGTTTCAAAGTTTTCGTGGTCTATTTTTTTTTTTTTTTTTTTTTTTTCTTTGAAAGAATACAAAATTTCAGATAAAGACTGCAAAATGGAGCAAATCTTATAGTCAATATGCAAAATTATGTCTCCATGTATTGCTCATTTTTATAAAATAATAACTAGAGTAGTTTTATGGTTTTCTAGACTGATTTATATCTTTTGTATATTATTTTTCTATTGTGTATTATGTCATCGATTGATACGTGTTAATCATTTTTTATCATGAAATGAGGAAGTAAATGATATGTATCTTATATAAATGTGTTTTTATTGCTTTAAATATCAAAATTATTGTCTTACTTTATTTCTTATTCAATGAAGGAATTAAGATCAGGTGATTCCTTTTTTAATAAATTTAATTATAATTATCTATATATATTGCGTATAAACTAAAATTTATTTTAAAAATAAAATACATATTTTTATTATAGATAAATGAAGGTTAAGCCATATCTATCCAAAAAACTAATTCTTTGTTAAAAAAATAAATCTAGAAGTTTTTAAAGCTCAGTTTAAATTACGCGCCAATTAAAAAAGAAGGAAATGTTTTATACCCAGAATGCTTTGCGTTGTTTGTTGTTTTACATAATTTAACCACAAATTAATAAATATTAAATAATCTGGGCATGTTTTTCTATTATTTTTAAAAGAAATTTTACCTGCATATATATATGTATGTGTTATTTAATTTTGTTAATAATTTCTTTAAATATTCCACCAAAAAACAGTATTTTCCCTCCAAAACTTTCAATTGTTTTTTAGAACAGACAGTCAGCCAATGAGGTGATTACTTCCTGGTACGAGTGGTACGTTTGGTAGTCTGGTTGGGGGTGCCTCGCCGAGAGGAGTCTCTTCCTTTGTCGCACTGAAAAAAGTAATATTTCGCTAGATTTTTTTCGTTTGGAAAGCTAATATTCCGCAAATTTTAAGAGTTTTACTCATATTATGTCAATTCCAATGAAATTTATCGACAATTGAGCCCCAACCATCGGTCGAATGTTAAAATTCGGTCCGTGCCGCGTTGATTATTTTGCAACGTCATTGTTGAGAATTATTGTTGTAGATTTCCGCCAATTGCTAATTTTAGTGTGTTGCGTATCGATTTTTGAGGATTATCCATTCTTATTTCGGAAAATTTGAGAAAAACTAGGTGTTAAATGTGTTAAAATGCTTATTTTTTGCAACTAAATCGTTTGCGAATTGGTGGAAGGGACAGAAAAATTGGCCGCCATTTTTTAATCACATAAAAAGAGTTGACAATCGATTTTTCTCACTAGATCGCATATAGTGCGTTTTTCACCAGTGGATTGGCAATTTCTAGGGTCCTAGTGTAATTTGGATAACTTCAGATTCTTCAGATAACTTGCACCTATGCATATGTAATTGCATATGTATTTAGAAAAATCAAATCATTGCTGCACGGAGATGACGGAGATGATCGATGATGTATAACTTTGTGATTATACGCTGTTGAAAATCCGGATTTTTCTTCGACTTTCGGTATTTATTAAGATGAAATCAGTGATTGCCTTAGTTTTTTTTCGAACGTGATGTAAAATTCGGATTCGCGTCGCGAGTGAAAACAAGTGAAAAGAATAAACAATAGATAACGAAAAAATAGGATGTAATATGGACAATGGTAAGTAACATCTTCAGAATGGGAGATTACATATTATTATATGTTTCTGCATGTGGTCTAGTCCGACAATTTTTTGTACATTTATTGCATTGAAAATATTAAATGTTCTCAACTTAAATTAAATACATCTTTGAAATATTTGATGTTTTCGGACCGTAATTTAATCTGACATAGGACATTTTTAAGACGTCCTCAAAACTTCTTTCAATTCTTGAATTATCTAATTTCCGTTAAATTTATGTTGAATTCTTTTCAAAAACCTTGAATTTTCTTGTAGTTTATCGAAATTAATTATACATATTAAAAATTTCGTGTGTTAAATTTTTTAACCATTTTCTTAGATAAGAAATTGTTTAACTTCACATAGAAACATTTATGCTATGTGTATGTTATGCTTTTTCAATGTGTTATGATTTTATTTCTCAGTATACTTTTCATATTACATTTTTTTGTTTATTAAATTGTTTTTCATTGTTCCAGCTCCAACCTAGAAAGATAGGATGCAATAAAATCCAGAAAAAAGTAACCTGAAGAGGCAATGCTGACATTGGTCCGTCAATTGAGAGCTGCGAATGTAAGTCGTTCTTTGAGTTCCTCTTGTTCTCCGATCATGTTGCAGGATTAATGTTCCGAAGCAACACGGAGGCAAGTTGTAATTTATGATTAAAAATCGCATAGTGGCCACCGCATTAATCAAAAGTGATTATTTGATAAATGCGGTGCAGTATTTTCCTTGTATATATTTTGTTTTTGTGGTGAAGTATACGAACCAAAGGAAGCTGAAGTGTCGCGTTTTATTGAATATTATAATATAAATTACAATAGCTCCTTTGATTTGTTGAAAACCCGTCTTTATTTACATTTTTATTAATCTTTTACTTTTAATGCTTTTTTGTTCTTGAGTTAATATTATATCTGATGCATGAATTTAGGACTATTCAAAAATAAAAGATTGTTTTTTTTTATTGTTTTTAATTGTAAATTATCAATGCACGTTTACATATATATATACATTTTTAAACTTTGTAACAGTCAATCAAAATCATTATCTAACATTAATTATTAAATTCTTAAACATTTAGAGTATTTAATATGTAATTAATATGTTTTTCTGGTATGTGATGCTTTTCAGCTATTTGAGTTCAGGTGCGGATGCGTCCCGGGACGTAATCCAAAGTCCAATGCACCTGGGCGGAATGTGTGAGAATCGTGGAGTGTGTGTGTTGGTGAAAATGGATTTTGAACATTTTTAGTTATAGCTAGGAAGGCATAGGTAACTTGTCTGGTGTGAATGTTTAATTTTAAGTAGGTAAAATCTTTCGTTCGTCTATTCTTACGAGTTGTAGTGTTCGAGTTGTTTTGGAATTTTTTTTTATTATGGGAACTCGAGCACAAAACGGATCGAGATTGGTGCGATAATGTCGATTTTATAGGCAACAGCGCCAACCATAAATCTATCTAATGATGAAATAGTTTGATTATTCATCATTTGAAATTTTTTCTATATTGTCACTATGCTGATTTGAAAATTTAGTATATTCATTGTTTCTTTTGCCATTTTTGCTTACACTTTCAGGTCTTAAAAAATATTTTGGTGGATAATCTATTGATTTCCATCATATCACATTAAGTCAGCACATATGTGTTGCATTTTTTTTTTTAAATAAAATTAATGTTGCTGAATCTGATAAAACGAATTTTGTTAGTCAGCAACAGTTTTGTAATTGCATAATTGCAGTTGAGTAACCAAATTGTTTTTTCTTATTCGGCACAACATTATTTTATATGGCTAATAGTCTTAAAGTTATACTTAATGATCCTAATTTTATACTTTTCCGTGGATGCTCCTTTTTTTAACGAATGATAAGGATATATGTTTTACTGTTTCGCATGTATATTTTCTGTTTTAGATGATTATTATATAATTTTAAATGTTTCAGGTTGCATTAATTTAATCTTTTATTTTTATAGGTGTAAATAGGTATAAAATATTAATTAAGTGTATGAAATGTTGAGTAAAGCTAATTTTAAAGTTACAACCTGATACATTATGACTTTGTTAATTTGATTCAAAATTTTTGTTACAGGAAGAAAAGGTATAAAAAATATTTATATTGTTTTATAAACTATCGATTTTTTAAAAGAAATATGTAAGTCAATGTTCGTATATGTATCTATAATTTATTTTAATAGGTAAGTATAAATATAGTAATTTATATAACAATATTTTCCCAAAAATTGATCATCTTATCCTATACATATAAGAAATCTCTTACTTCTGTATAAAATAATTCTCGTTTTGTTTTATTTTGTAGCTACTTAGCTTTTTATTCAGACCAGCGCAGTCTATTGGCAGAAAACATCACCATTCGACATCGACAGTTGTCGTGAGTTGTCGACAGCTGTCGACAGCATTTTGTGGTTGTGGGAGAATCCGGAGGATCCGGAGAATGATATATGACGGAAGTAGTGACGTCGATATTTTTATCTTTGATCTATTTAGAATTTTATATTGAAATTTTATCGACAAACAACAATGGAAATATTTTATTTATCGTGATGAAGGTAAATAGGGATGTGAATTCAATCCTGTGACAGGTTATGATTGAAAAAATTTCTGTGACAGAAGTGTTCGTTAACTGTTTGACATTTCTATATCTTGACAGATGTCTCAGCATTGCCACTTTACGGACTCGCTATAATTTAAAAATTTGCTTTGAATGATTTTCATAAAAGTGTAAACTCCCTACACATAAACAGTTTCTTTCTAATTTCTTATTAATTTTTCCATAATTATCTCAATTTCAGTACTTTTTCTCTTGTGTGTCAACTCCACGTATTTTGTATTTATTCATTATTATTATTATATTACTCATATTATCTGTTTTTATTTAAAACCATATTGTAATCGATTTTAACTTGCATAGAAGTACTAAAGTAATTTTTGTTTTAGATTAAATCAGTGTAAAGAGAAAATGTCGGAGCCGAAAGACAGAAGCAATGTACAAATAGACATAATTTTACCAAAGGCGGGTATTCTTTGCCAAGAGGAGATTCCTGATTATGTTCTCTGTAAGCCAAAACTAATGCCTTTAAAATCACTTACTCTGGAAAAATTAGAAAAAATGCAAAAGGATGCCGAGGAAAAATTGAAAGAAACTCAAGAAGCTCAGGAAGCAGAAGCTGAATCTCAGAAAGCACAATAAACTAAAATTTACTTTTGCAGTTAAGAGAAAATAAAACGAATTAAAGATGAATCTTGCACCACTTTTAACTGAAGTCATCTTAGCGTTTTGCCTTGCAGTGACTTTACTCTACAGATATGGAAATCCATTCAGACAACATGTTATTGTCACCCTCTCAGTCTTAATTGCTTGGTACTTCTCATTACTGATTATATTCGTTTTGCCCTTGGATGTCTCCTCTGTAAGTAATTTTTAATATTAATAATAATGGTTAATTAATCATTAATTTAATAAGTCAGTTAAGCTAATCTCAAAATTCGATTATTTCGTTTTACATAACAAATATTATAATTAGATATTTTTTTGCTCTTTAATGCTCCTCTTTTTTAAAATAAAAGTTTCTCAAAAAAATATTTAATTTGAATACTTTTTACAAGAAACAAAAAATTCTAAATCTAAGCTTAAAGCTCAATCTTTTCATTTTATAAATAAAATATTAAAACTAAAAGGTGTTTCACTCTATATCCATAATTCTATTTGAAAAATAAGTACCGCTATAGTGAGAAAAAATATCTAATTATAATATTTGTTGAGTAAAATGAAGAAACCGAATTTTAAAGTTAGAACTTTGATCCAAAATCTTTAACACATTTTTACAGACTGTATTTCGGCAATGTATAGAGCAAGATATCCAAAATACGTCTACAGTAAGCCCTATCGAGAATATAACAGTAAAACCTCCGCACATGTGTAAAGAGCCTTGGTCCAACGTTCCAGAAGATGTTTTTCCAAACCTCTGGAGAGTTGTTTATTGGACCTCGCAATGCTTAACGTGGCTGATACTGCCTTTAATGCAATCGTACATAAAAGCTGGTGATTTCTCGGTTCGAGGAAAGTTGAAGTCAGCTTTAATCGATAATGCAATTTACTATGGGAGTTACCTCTTTATTTGTGGAATACTTCTTATATATATTGCTCTAAAACCAGGATTGGACCTAGATGGGTAAATATCTTTTTGAACTAGGTAAATAAATTTTTCAGGCCAAAAGGATTTCGCAGTCTAAAATAAATTACTTTTTCAGTCCAAAACTGAAAGCAATAGCTTCTTCTGCATCGAACACATGGGGATTGTTTCTCCTCGTCTTGCTTCTTGGATACGCTCTAGTCGAAGTGCCTCGGGGTTTATGGAATGCAAGTAAACCCGGGTACACTCTGCATTATAGTTACTTCAAAGCTGCTAAAGTCAGCATGGAGAAATGCGAAGCCGAAGAAAGTGTAGACGATATTCTCGAGGTAGCAAATTATGGAAAGAAATGGTGGTGGGATTCTAATTTCAGTTTCAACATATACTTGAAACAATGAATTTAGTTATAGAACTTTTTTTAGTTTTAAATCTCTCTTAGTTTTTAATTTATTTACTTGTATTTTTAAGTCCCTACAAGCTGCATCGGCTGCGATTAATCCTGGACATCCCTTTCATCGCAATCTAGAAACGATATTTCAAAAAGTCCCGGCGGAGCTAAAGGATCGGATGAACAGGAGACAGTTGCCTGAAGATACTCCACTTGATGTACCTTCAGAAAAAGCCTTGATTCGATTACATAGGCAGGTTGGTTCCCGACAATGAATCAAATCTTTTGACCATGGTAATTATAATATTTAGATCCAACCCTTAAAATATCTTAAACTATTTTTTTCAGACTATTAAGGCATTGCAAACTTTGCAAAGAACAGAGACCCAATGGGGAGTGTTAGTAGATAATGTTATTGAATTAGAAGACGTTGCTAAAAATCAGGCTAGTCATGATAGAAGGTTTAAACATACGTATCCAGTATTAAGACCTTTCCCGATTCGCCTTATTTTCAATCCCACAGTTGGTAAGCTTTAAAATTGATTAAATACATACCATTGAAGAAAAGTTTTTTAACAAATCTGGATTATTAATTTGTAGTGTTTATTTATTTCAGAATGGTATTGGAAATGCTTTCTGAAAAGCTACGTCCAAAAAGTAGCTGCGATTGCTGCTGCATGTCTTTCATTCGCAGTTGTTTGGTCAGAAGTTACGTTCTTTAATAAATCCCCTGTCCTTTCATTATTCGCTCAATTTGTTAACATAGCGAGAGCAAAATACGACTACTTTACTATAGAAGTAAGCAATTCAAATTTTAAAAATTTTAGATCCTTATCAATCTTGATGTCTTTTAAAATCAACCCCTCGTGTCTTATTAAGTTTAGAAAAAATATAGTACAAAGTAATTCATAATATTTTTATTGTTATTATTTTCAGGTTCTCTCTACTTTAATAATAGCCTATTTGTGTTATTGTGCTTATTCCACTGTGTTGAAAATCCGGGTGCTGAATTTGTATTATTTAGCGCCCCATCATCAAACCAATGAATACAGTTTAATATTCAGTGGTATGATGTTCTGTCGACTGACGCCTCCTATGTGTCTCAACTTTTTGGGTCTCATTCACATGGACTCACATATTATCAAAACGCACATTTTAGAAACCCACTACACGCAGGTGATGGGACACATGGATGTTATTTCCATTATTTCTGATGGATTTAATATCTACTTTCCAATGGCGATTCTCGCATTTTGCCTGGCTACTTACTTCAGTTTGGGAAGTCGACTTCTCTCGATGTTGGGTTTTCAACAATTTCTTGGTGACGACGAACTCACTTCAGATCTCGTCGAGGAAGGGAGAGAATTAATTAAAAGAGGTGCAACATCATTTTATAAAATATCTGATAATTATTACAATACTAGCCAAAATTAGCGCTCTACGCGCTTTTAATATTTTTTTTTTTAATAATATGCTTTATTTAAAACTACTTAAAATTTTTTTAAATTCCAGGACAACATTTTTTAAAAAACATGAAATTTCCAATAACGTTCTTTATTATAGATAATTTAATAATTTTAGCTTACTTATCTATTTGGACTACTTGTTTCTATTTCTTAAAAGAAAAAATTGGCCGCTTTTAAAATAGTTATTTTTTAATTTTAGAGAGGCGGAAACGTCAAAGGGTAGAAGATTCGATGAGCAGACGACGAGAGTTTCAAGAAAGGTTCAACAGTTCTGGAACTGCCTCTCGATATCGAACATCGAGGCAAAGTACGGATACAGGTGTGTCTACAATTTCTGAAATAGGCATGGCTAATCTCGCTAATCTCAACAATTCCGAAAGTAATACAGTAAACGTTCCGTAGTAAGATCCTTGAAAAGAGACGACTCAACGGAATCTGCACGAGCTGGTCTCTTAGGTGATTTCGAACCCTCGGAATACTACATTGGCACAACCTTTGGAAGTGAAGGTTACGGTGCAAATAGTCGTGTCGATCGCGATTATCAATTAGAGGGAGTTCCTGATTTAACCATCGAGGGTACGAGGTCGTACTCGACAAACAGCACTCGGGTTGGAAATCCACCTAGAGGGATTTTCGATGATATATAGATTCACTAGTTTCATTAAGTAGGAAATTATATTATTTACTTTTATTCTTTTGTGTACATACTACTTCCATATAGGGATCTTCACCAAACTTTTGTTTCGTTTTTAAAATCTCGTAACATTTAATCATTTCGTTTAGTTATTTCATCTTATTTTGAGAGTCCCTAAATGAAACTTTGTTTTCGAAACTAATTTAGAAAAGCATAATAGAGGAAGTTTTTAAAAGTTCAGAGAACATTTTCCACCAGGCTTTATGCTTTTTTCTCAGTACTTTAGTCCAAGCAATTTCTAAGAATTCAGATAAACTTGAGTATAGTTGTTAGGATAGTAATTACTATTATGCAATATTAGATAGAGGTAAATCAAGTTATGTACGTGTCAGCGAGTGAGATTTCGCATCGTTGGTTGATCTCTCGTACTTTTTAACCATAAATCTTACTTTTATGGTCATGATTTATTTATATATCAAAGAGGCCTTTTAGCCCTTGATCTAATGCATATTCTAGCTTGGAGTACTTTAATAAATTGGTAACCAGTGTCAAATTGGTTTTTGATTTAAATTTAATTTCGTCAATTATTCCATTCTAAGAAGTTTGTTTAAAATATGATTCAGTAAACTAGTAATTTATATTGAATGTTTATTTTAAAAATTGCTTTCAAGAAATAGAACGAAATTTAATTTTGATTTAAATTTAATTTACATTTAATACACGGGTATTTATTTAATATCCAGACTTCATAGTCTTTCCCCTATTCCCTTTTTTAAATAATTCCTCTTTTTTTCTTTGTTTTTTATTTATTATTTTCGTGACCGCAACTGGATTAATAAAACTACTAATTTACAAACATATTTCTTTATTATTGAAGTTTCTCATATTTTGAAGATAGTTGCCCATCAAACTATATTTCGCATGTTTCCTTTTCAATACTGTCATTCAGAACGTTAGAAAAATATATATCTTGTACATTGCAATTAAATTTTATTAACAGAGTATAATCTACTTAAAATTATTGCAACTTTAGTTTCTGAGTATTTGCGTTAAAAATATAGTTATTAAAAAATATGAACATTCAAAAATCGAGTGTTATGACGAAAATGAGATTATGTTTTCTTTAAGCATAATAAACATCTCTTACATTACAATTCAACAACAAATTCATTTAAACATAACAAACTTTATCTTTATTGAATTATTCAATTCGAGTCGTGATTTCGAAGGATAAGTCAATCCAAATAAATATAAACGGAAGCACATAATAAAGTGCTCGAAAATCCACTACTCTACAAATAAACACAGATTTGACGATCTTATTAGACGTAACAATAAAAGGTTAAAATCCAGTTTTTTTTATCGATATGGCTAAAAATATAAAGGACTGAATTATTACTAGCTGTAAAACGAATCGAGCTAACAATTTTCGGGGAAATTATCGGAAACTATTGTCTTAGAATCACACAATCTTAATTTTACTTTATCAAATGTAGATAAAAAATCACTATTCAAACAGTGCCTAACATTTTACATTTTATATTCTTTCACTCGATCCGTTTTAGGTCCAGAGAAAAGCGATTATTTGAAATTATACGGAATAGAAAATTGAGAAAATCTACACTTATCTGTGCGATTAAGTAAAATATACTACGTAAAAAGTGATAATCGTAACAATGACAAAAGCTAGTGTGTAGGCGATCACGATTTTTGCTAAAGTTAAGTTCTCAGTATGACTGATGCGATTTTTTGAAAAACTACTTTTGCCTTGGGAAAAATTCGGCATAAAAATCAGCGGTTCCAAAAGCAAAAGACTTGCCCTGTTTGGCTGGGAATCTGCAGTCAAATACTCGTCCCCCGAATTTTTCATCTTAACTTGATGGCGAAGATTCACCCAATTGTGCAAATCTGAGTCGAAACCGAAGCTCTTGAAATTTCTCAAACTGATCTTTCTCGATTGAAATCTCATTGGTATGTTGGAATTTTGAGAAATGCGACTCCAAAACTTACTTTCCTGACGATGATATATTTCCGTATTTACTATTCCCCTGAACTCGCTATTTATCATCACGATTTCTGGTCCCAAGACCGATTTCAAATCAAAAACGTCCTGAGGACCAGAGTGATAAAAAATCCCAGAAGCATTAGTTTTTGCTAAATTACAAACTGGCATGTAATCGCAAACCTGAGAAGACTGAGGTGAATCATTTGATCGAGGACTTGAGAAATAAACTGAATTTTCAAACTGAAACATTAAAATTTCTCTCGCATAAAGATTTTTTTTTGAATAAATTAAGCGATCACTATAAACAGGACTATCCTTGAATCTAGCGCACTCTTTGCAAATTTCAGTTCTCGAAAGACAAAGCGTGTCTATCAAAGTCTTTGCTGTAGTGGGACTGTATTTCTCGTAATAATCCAAAATGTCGTACTTTAATTTAGATCGCGATTCTTTCAAATTAATATCTTCATATTCATGATCCGAAGTAGATCTCAAATCGTCAATGATACTATTTCGAAATTCGGAGTTCGAGTATGCGACTGCATTTTTATTTTCGTTTGATTTTTCTATGGATTTCTCTTGTTGCTCACTGCTTTGAAAATCTGAATTGAATTTGGAATTGTAAATAAATCGAGCCGCTCTGTGAATGACTTGGGAGCTTAGATTTGCTTTCCAAGATAGGAAGTTGGTGTCTAGATCATTTGGAGGCTCTTGTCTGATTTCTTCTAGGCTCGAGAAACGTGAGGTTGCTTCTTCTGAAGAAGGAACAATATTTATCGTTATTGAACTATGAGAGGGTGTGGTTTTTAGACCTAGGTGTGTGGAGGATGCGTGTGTCTCCGTGCGTTGTGCAAATAGTGCTCTGTTGTCAGTACATAGCCTCTCTCGTTGCGAATTTCCTACGCTATGCTTCTTTTCTAATTTTAAATACTCTAAGTGTATGTAGCGGTGGTGAACACACGCAAAATTGTATCAATTCTCAGCTCCATTGTTCTCAGTTTTCAACTCACGTTTCAGTTTCTCCAGCTCGTAAAGGACCTGCAATTAAATGGGTCATGTGATTACATTTTATTTTGATCTTACTTTTTTTTATCAAGGGGTTAATCACTCTTGAAATCCTTTTACACTTCCTTTTGAAATCTTTTTGAAATACGTACCTCTAATATTGTGGAAGCACTCCATGCTTGAGTGCGACAACTATCCTTGCAATATTCGCCGTCTTTGTTCGTTAGTTCAGGTAGTCCTCTCCAGTGGTTAGTGGAAGCTTCGATCAGGTGTCGAGAAATTATGGCTTCCGTTGATTCTATCGTTCGTTTTAATTCCTCTTTCCCACCAACTAGTGAAGCGAAATGTAGGCGAGCTCTGAGGAAGAAACCTATCGGCCAAAGCCATTCCTACAAAAAAAAAAATAATAAATATCTTCCGCAATTATTTATAAAGGAATTGATTCTGTAAGAAACGAAACTTTGGGAACGGTATCTTATCAACTTACTGGACCCTGATGATAATTCCACCCGTGTGCCACTTTCGGGTCGTTAGAGTCATTCGAATTGTCGTAATAACCATCATAACCCCAGTCACCAGGATCCAAAGTCTTCATTCCAAGTGGGCCCAGGAGAATTTCTTCCCCTTTTTTTAGAGCATTCCATGCGTGTTCTGGTTTGAACAACTCTGGGGCCTAAAAAATGTGTTAAATTAGTCTTAATATTAAAATCACTCCTAAATATAAGAACTGTTTAAAATGTATTTTAAATACTTACAGCTACCATAGCGATGGCAAAATTAGGTCGTAGTTGATAATCGGTCCAGGGTTGAGTGGCTCCGTGACAGTCTTTAATAATTCCTCTTCTGTGAATTAAATCGGGTCGCAATTCACCTTCCGTCGGCTCTTCATTAACATAGAAATGTGTTTCGAAATTGGCAACAATTTTGTCAGCCCACTGCTTGTAACTCCACGTAACAACAGAACCTAACAAATGGGTACATAGTGAAAATTAGTGAAATACAAAGTCTTATTAAATTTATTACTACAATTTTTAGAATTCTCACCATCTCGGTTTTTCCTTTGAACGCTTCCGTAAGGGAATAAATTCTGTTTGTACAATTCCGCCAAAAAGCTTAGAATGCTTTTGCTAAGACCTACAATTTCTACAGCTGAGCCATCTCTAGGCGTTGCGGGCTTTCCTTTATTTCCTGCCTTTTCGGAAGATCCCATTTTATCCATCCACGTTCCACAGTTCGCTTCGTTGCCACCAAAAACAAAACCAGTGTCAGGATGAACACCAATTTGGTTGTTGAATCCACGATCAGTCATGTGTTCGTCAATCTGCTTTCCTGCATTTCTTTCTCTGAAGCAGAGACCTTGAAAGTGAACTGTTAAAGCTTCTTGGATCACGTCGTACAAGGGCTGATCCTAAAAAAAATAAAAATGGAAATAGAGTTTTGTCCAGTGAAGAATTGTCTTTACTTTGAGGAAAATTAGAAAAAAATTAAAACGTACAAATTCTCCTGCGGGTAGAGGAGGAGAATCGTCACTTGGATAAAGTCTCGAAACTTTGTCCGAAAGGAGTTTCAAGCCGTTGGGAACTTCCTGGACATAACACTGAATGGTGTAAAGCCACCACCAAATCGCATCGCGACAATTGTACCTAAAATATTTTAATTTGATAAAGTATTTTGCTTTTTAATCATTAGTAAACTTATCAGATTAAATGTGATACACTTACCTTGCACATTTACCTTTGTCGAGCAAATTTGGAATGAGCCCGTGTCTTAGAGTTCCAGCATATCCGAGAATAATAAATCTGGCTTCTTCTTGTCGGCCAGTTAATAGAAAGAGACCCCTGAGGGCGATAAAAGTGTCTCGTCCCCAATTTCTCATATAACCTGATGCGAAGTGAGGTAAACCGGCAGACAAAGTTAAACAATTTTGTTCAACCTTGTCGTTCGTCTCTCTTGTTTTTGGTTTTGGTGGGTCCAAATTAGGAGACAATTCTGGAAGCTGTGCTGACTTCACTGCGCCACCAACTTGCACGGAAACCAGGGACAAAAGTTTAATGAAGGTTGAGCCATTCTTCACGAAACTGGAAAATTAATTTTTCAAGTCAGTAGGGAAATAAATTAAATTAATTCAATAATTCGAGGCATTGATCACTCTTGACATCTAGTGTACACCCCCTTATGACTGCTCGAAATTATTTATAATACATATATACCTTGACATGGAAGTATAGCATTGATCGAGTAAGGTCGTGTATACATTAACGAGAATCACATCGAAATAGCTGGGAACCAAATATCGAGGAATTATCTTCAAAGGCTCTAGAGCTTGTTCCAACCATTCCCCAAGAGGTCGAGTTGCTTCGTCTTCTTTCAATCGTTTCCACACATAATCTAAAAGAAATTAAAAATTTTTTAATAACGTGAAAGAAAAAAATATACTTTTAATTTAAATCCAAAAAAAATGAAGTATTCACCGATCAACCAATTTCCGTCCCTCAAATTGACACATAAAGGATGTCCGAGATCATTATTTGGTCGAATGTCAGCTAGCAAGGAAATTACACCTAAAAAATAAAACAGTTAAATTTCATCAGTTTGTTGCGTTTGCAAGAGTTTTTAAAATAATGATTAGAAATAACTAATAAATAATTACCTTGAAGACCAGCGTAAACGAGAGGACCATATCCTGGAATATCATAAACTCCAAAAGTATTTGAAGTTTCGTCTCTTTCTTCCTGATCGCAACGATATAAAGCCTTATTCAAATCTGAAAGGTTCATTCGAGAAACGATAATTTGCAAATCTGAAGTTTTTGGTGAAGTTAGCTTAGCAATCGTATTATGTAATTCTCGAAGGGCGGGTTTTATGTTCACGTGGAGCGATACTCTACAATAAAAAGATAAATTTGTTTAATAATATTACTCGGCATTTTATTCTAAATTGGTAATAGAATTTGTAAAAAAATGTATTTCATTAGAATTTTTAAGTCACGTACCGAATCGCTACTATGGAGCCAGGTTGGAAGTTTACGAAGTTGAGTTGCGTAATTTTGGGATCGCCAGAGTCAACTTTTTCCAAAATTGATGAATCACAAATTTGAATGTGTTCTTTTACGCTTACTTGGTACTCGGAGATTCCGTTTATTACCTTCTCGTATTTTATGTACTTCTCAGGATAGCGGAAAGGCGAATTTCCGTTTCTAAAAATCATTTTTCAATTATTAGATAATCTAAATTCAATTGTAACATTTCGTGAAAATTCTTTCGTACTCACTTCGCATTTTTGTGAGAGAGGGAAGCCTCTAAAATAATTTCCTCTACGACTCCTTCAACTCGTAAGGGTCTGACGTGACGTCGAAGATCATTAGCGTTGGGGTCAGGATGCTTGAAAGCCGTGAAGGCGACTAGAACAACACTTTCATGAGATGATGGAGAGTGTCTGGTTACTGCAACTACGTCCCCGTCCATTTGATCAACAAAAACCTGCTTAATAAATTAGTAAATTAAAAATGCTAAATATGCTGAAATTTCTAGATACGAATAAAATTTAATAATGCATTTAGGGCGAGAAATTGATCACTTTTGAAATCTTTTGAAACCACTTGAAATCTTAAATTTGATGAACAATAAAAATTCGAGTGATTAATCTCTCAATTTGGTCTTAATTAGCATAAATGTATTTCACCTGAGAGAAATTTTTTCGACCGAGGCTGTTGTGGAGATCATTGAGAGCTTTTTTGGCGGAAATAATTCCGGATTTTATTCCAACCAGACTTGCATCATTCTCTGCTAGTTCGGGCTTGTCTGTCCAGGAAGTATATACTCTCTCTTCATCTACGACGTGTATCTAAAAAAAGTCGAGAAATATTTCACGTATAAAAATATTTAAAATCAATTTAATTTAATTTAGATAAATTAAGTTTACAAAAAACTTACATGGTGAGGAACCAGTTCATCATAGCCACGGTTGCTACCACTGGCACAACACGCCATTGAAACTAGACTAGCGCTTGGCAGTAAATCGAAGACACTACGTTTTTCAACAGGGCTAGGATTATCATGAGTCAAGTCTAAGAAGAGTGCATGGGCAATGCTCGGAACCAAAGGTCGAACTCTTGACTGCAAAAAAGCTCCAACTGGTTCACCACCATAGCGATAAACCAATCGACCTTCTTCGTGACTATCCCATGCCGACATTGCCTCTGAAAATAAAATTCAAACGTATTCAATATTACATTTTGAATTCAAAATAAACTAGAGTATTACATTTTACCTCTGATAAGTGATGTGATTCCAAGACGATTGACGAAGATATTGTCCTTCTGATCAGAGTTCGTAAACAATTCAGCCACGACGTACAAATCAGGTCGAACTTTCCTCGCTTCGTCTAACAAATACTGAAATAAATATAGTTTAATTCTCTGAAATACAACTTAAATTAGAATATAAATGGAATTGTGATAAAAAATAAGTGGTACCTCTGCGATGGGAATTGGTGTTGAATGACAATTATCCAGCCTCACACCGTCAAAAATTTTTGCCATTTGTTGAACGTAGGTTGCCATTCGCTTCCACAAAAAAGGACAATCTTCTGGTTTCTCTCCATATCTGAAAATTATCATTGAAAACTCTCTGAAAATCAGGGAAAAGTCAGGGATTTTCGAAAATTAAGACTTGCAATCACCCTGAGTTAGAATTGATTTTTCCATTTTTTTAGACTTTCAATGTAACTGGCAGGTCTGGAAGTCTTAACAAATTTTTTATTTACCTCAATTTTACACTGTCTCCCCAGGCGATCAGCTCTCTCCGGATGTAAACATTAGAATCTGGATCAGCAAAGTTTTTTAAAGGATCGCTGTTCATAACCCAACCGTTGTGAGCCATTAGATATCGACCTGCGTCCGAATACATCGTCGTTTCTCTTTCTGCCAGATTTTTTGGCGCTCCATAATCAGTAAAATACCTTATAAACACAAATTCTTCATTATTAATAAAAACTATCTTCATTTTCTTCTCAAATTAATTTAATTTTCACTTCATACCTTGGAACAAGAGGATTCCTTTCGCTTATCTCTTTCAGTCTCGGCCCATCGGATTGTATTCTGAAGTAGCGAATTCCAGCAATTGTATTTTCAATCGCTGCGTTCAGATTATTTTGAACTTCGTTCACGATTACGTCGTTGAGTTCTTGTAATTTCTTTCTCAAATCCTCTGCACAACGCTTTAATCGTGTATCTTCGTCAAAACAGTCAGCCCTGTAAATTGAAAAAATAAGTTTCAATCGTTGGATATTCATTTTTCTTCAAAGGTTATTATTATTTAATTTTTTGTTCATATAAAATGATCGAGGGGTTGATCATTTTTAAAATCTAGTGTAAACTTCTTGTCAAATATTTTGAAAGCTTTCAAATCGAGTCAACCCCTCGGAAATGAATATCTGAAATTGACTTGCCTGTAGGTATTGTACAAACGCAATGCAAGAGTCATATCGATAGACGATTTTAGTCTTCGAAAGAGAGGGTCTCTCTTTATCTGAATAGTTTCCTTTTCCGTAACTGACTCTTCCTGTGGCATTTGATTTCGAGCCAGACTCAAAAATTCTGCAACGATTTCGTTAATGTCCACAACGTAGAGCTCGTGCATTTTAATTAGTGGCAGAAAGTATGTGTGAAGTGCATGACGAATACTCTGCAATTAATAGCAAAATGTTCTGAGTACTTTAAAATATCTTAGCTTGAATTAAATTTAATGAATTAAATAGAAAACTGTTTTTTGTGTTAAAATATACAATACTCAAGCTTACATTCAGGTGTTCTTCAGTTTCAACGACAGTAGGGATACCTTTCATTTCCCATTCGCCAGCTGCAACTTGTACAGTTAATTCGAAAAGAGTTGCATCCAAAAGATACGAAGGTCGTAAATGAGGGCTGTTTACACAATTGTAAGTGCATTCTGGATTTGTTAAAAGGAAGGGACTCTCATTTGCCGTGTGGTTCAAAACGATATCGCAAATACTGGTCATCTGAAAATGTAATAAAAATAATTTTGTAAACAATTAAAAAAAGGAATATACCTTAGCATTAAAATAGAAAAACATACTTTCCATTCGTTTCGTATCTTCTTGACTAAGGTTTCGACATCATCAAAGGTTGTTTCTTTCTCTCCATTACCAAATGCAGAATTTAGTTTCAATTGATCGCTCAAACTGTATGCTGACTTGGAAGCCCCTAATTCCTGAAAAACCGAATTTAAAATTAATAAAATATTTAATATTTTGAAATATAATAAAATGGTTATTTCTGTTAGAAATTTAGTGAAGACATACTTGAATCGGTGTGAAGTGAATCATGTTGTAACCGGAATTTTTCGCGACCAACAATTTGCTTTCCCAAGTCGAAAAAGGCCCTAAACATTTCGACAATACCGTTTGGCACTGAATACAATCTAAAGGAAGTTCTTCGTTGTTTTCGCCTATTCTCAATTCAGGATCCACTAGAAGATATCCAGAAGCAATGGCTTTCGCACCATTTTCCATTCTGAAAAATAGATAGTCCAATTAGTACAAGAAAATTTATTTAAGAAGATTCGAGGGATTAATCATAAGAATTTTTAGTGTACATCAGTTTCAAGATTTCAAAAGATTTTATAAGGGGGTGTAAACTAAGTTTCAAGAGTGATGAATTCCTCGAGGAAATTCTATTCAGTAGTTGAAAACTTTGTTGATTACGTATCCATTATTTTTTTGGTACTTACTTTGCATCTGTGGCATAATAGTGGAAAGATCCAGCAGAAGTTACTTCTAAAGTCGCAGTTTCCTCGACCCATTTTAATTGATAATAGGTGTGTCTCTCATATTGTTTATCATTCGTTAGAGGATGATTGACGAATATATCGATGTTTCTTCCAAGCAGCGAGGGTCCTAGTCTGAATTGAACTTGCCATCCTGAAATTAAAGATATCATTAAATCTCTCTATTAGAAAATAATTATTGCTAAAAAAATTCTAATTAAAACTTGTAACTCGCCTTTTTGAAGTCTGTACAGAATTCCATCTTGGTGCTCTCCTTTGTTTACGGTTAAAACTCTTATTTGCTCCTCATTTTTAACATGAGTGGAACGTTGTCTTGCCATTTTTTTCTTTTCGGCCTAGAATTTAAATTAGAAAATGAAAATTCCGTTTATAAAAATAAATTTGTCTCTATGAAATCCCTTAAAATTGCTTAAAGTCACTTGAAATCTCTTTAAATCCCGAATCAGGCCAAGTAAATTTCTGCTAGTTACTTATACTTCTACATGGGAAATATTTGAATATTAATTATTTTTGGTTCAAAAAATGTGGAACCTTCTAAAAACGGATTCTGTGTTTTGAATGAAGCGATGTACTTACACGTGAAATGGCTTGACAAATAAGCATTTAGCTAGCACTTGCCTTAATATATAAGTTATTGGCACAAAGCATTTACCTAGCGTGCAAGAGCAAAATATTACATTACTAGGTTCTGCTACATGAACATGCATAAAGCTGATGTCTGCCCTTATTCTACTTCCTAGAGTTACCACTTTATATTGACGCGTCTAGGAATACAGAGACATTTCCTGTTCCAGCGTCTATTTTTGCAGTCGATTCGTTTGAAATGAATCCATCAAGGGAGAGTAATTCATCGTCAAGTGAAATTCAACACTGCTTGATCTTCACCTGAATCCTTTTTGCTACCAAGGTCTCTCAAGACATCTAAAGCATCTTATTTAAAACGACGTATTTTAAAAATAATTTAATTTTTTATCTACTATGGAATAATGAATAATTTAATGGTACATATTGAATTTCTCTTGACGATGAATAAAATTAAAATTAATTAGTCACTGTTAATGGGACTTACATTCGACCAGAGAAAACTGAGAATCTGGCAAGTAAACACATGTTGAATTAAATTCTGAAATTTCTTGACAAATTGCTGCGTCGATTGGCAAAGAAAGTTCTTTAGTGCGACCATTGAATCCATGAATAAAGCAGTGGAAATGAGCAACGCAACCGGCGTATACAGTTCTTCGATTTACTTTAAACTTTGCACCGGTGGCTTATCAATTTTTGAACTAAATGTTATTCATTTCCTTGTGCGCTGCCTATAAAAGATAGATACACGTTTTGTCAGATAATGGCAATTTTAAATTAGACATTGCAGACAAAGACTAAGACATCACTTTTATCTCAAGTATCATCAGTTTCCTGCATGCAAATTATATTTTTAGAAGCGTTGGATCCAAGTTCTAACTTGAAATATTCGATTTCTTCATTTTATTTAACGAATATTATAATTAAATATTTTTTTGTTCTACAGTGGTACTCATTTTCCAAATATATGTGTAATATATATATGTATTTAAATTTTTTTCGCTATATACGCACAATTTTGTTTGCAAAATTTTTGTTGAGTAAAATGAAGAGATCGAATTTTGGGATTAAAACTTTGACCCAACACCCTTAGTGAGGAAAACAATAAAATTTCAGAAATATAATTAGATATACATTACAAGGTCAAGAAGATAATCTCAGTTGATGTAGGGTCAATTGATTTGTTATTTTAGTAAAGTATTATAAAGTTGAATCACTTTTCGATCCCTTTTTCGATATAAGTCCCAATAATGATTTTAATTAAGCTTCTAACATAAAGATTAACTGTAGGAGAAGTTAGAAAGCAATCAATGTATTATTTCTATAAACAAACGTTTAAAACAGCATAAATTTTACAGATATAAAAAACTGGACACACCAATATTAGGCAACATTTCTACATATTAAGAGAGGTTTAATTTTAAAATAAATCTAATCTAAAGATTCGAATTTGTTTTCCAAAAACTACTTCTTATTTTCATGCAATGCAATAAAAATTGTTGTAAATATATACCTGGGTAAATACACAATACCTCTTCACATTCAGAAAGCAAAATTTGAGTCTAATTATTTGATAAAATGTATCTAACGGATTTCAATGTCGAAGCTCAAGTTGAAAGTCTTTGACCCAGATGATAATTTAAGAAAGCCACATTACATGCTGTTATTATAAAAACAAAAAGTGTCACGCTAGATTAGAAATTATAGAATCACTCACAGTATAATGCAAAATCTTCTTTGTTTATGCAATAGAGAATTTGGATATCTATAAATCTGCACGTAGAGAGACGATAGAAATACACACACGAAACTTTAAATAATCGTTTATTTCAAATTTGACCTCTATTTGAATGAAACAATTTGAAGGACACAAAAGCTGATGCTCGGTGATGCTGGTTCTCCTTTTCGCCGTCCGATAACAACATAGCAGACGACAGGCTAATATCTGACTTGAAAGCTTTAAACTTTAAAGTCCAATACATATATGTTTTAAATCAAGCATCCAAATGGCGGAAATGTATTTATTCAGCCAACTTCTATATTAAAGAGCTTTACACTTATTTATACTTATTATAAAATAAGAAAATTATGTTTTTTAGTTTTCTTGTCAGATGTCAGATTGAAAAGTGAGGTTACGTCGTACATTCAGATCATTCAGATGATTCTGATTGAAAAATTTTAATTGGTGGATGAAGATATTTAGCGGCAGATTAAAATAATTTGAAGATTATTTTTTTAATTATAATAAAATTAATTGTTAATCGGTACATTGGTAGAGAATCGATTCTATTATAAATATTATAAGTAAATAACATGCGGACAAAAAAATCGGAAACCCACAGAAAAAATTAAAGACAAAAACAATTAAGGTTCTGGTTTAAAATTTTAATTCCACAGTTTCTGAAATTACACTCTCATGCATTTTCATAATAAAACTTGCAAATGACGAACGACATCTAAAAATTCTTTCACAAAAAAAAATTACCTGATTTCACAATTTCACTCATCAGTCGAATATTTATAGGTTATAATTCAAGATTCGTTGACATTTGTTATCTATATGGTATTATCAATTTTTCCCAAAACGAAAAAAAAAGAAAATGGATTAAACTAGATGCTTCTTAATATCTGGCAGTGAAATTGAATATAATTTGACTTTTTAAAGGGATTTTGAAATTGACAAAACTTTCTTCATATTATACGATGTCACCCGTTTCGCACACCAACACATACAGTTCCAAAATGGCAGCGGCTACGGACGAACTGAGTAAGTACTCCTGAAAAAAATTACTTTACACTTGGAAAAAGCTATTAATCGTCATAAGAAGGCCAATATTTTATAAATAAAGAATTGCAGAATTCATTTATCCGTCTTTCTAATGCTAAATAAGCACTCTAGTGCATTTTTTAGACTAAAAAGAAAAGTCAAGTATCACGCCGTCGTGTAAAAAGGCAACTTCATCTTGTAGTGGGCCGTGTTTGTGTTGACATATACACTCGCACATTTGCTTAGTAGCACGTGGTTTCATCTGTCAAAGTAGGTTAGAAAATGTTTATAGGGACTTTAATTTTTAAAAAAGCAATACTTATCGTTGTGTCATTGTTGAGAACCATGAATTTTTATTTTTCAGAATGTTTAAAAATTATTCATGTTTTGACTTCTCGATTTTTATAAGAATTCGTATACCTCTATGAAAATATTAGAATTTAGAATAGGATCAATTAATTTTGAGTTCTTGTTATAAAATCCTATTTAAGTGATTTGTTATTTTTGTAGAAATTTAACTTGGATTTAATAAAATAAGGTCGGTTATGTCGAGAGGAGTGGGGGAAATGTAATTTATCGTTCAGATTATATGATGGAAAAACTTCAAGATGAGAGCACACATTTTAAAAATAAATGTATAAAAAACTTTTTTTTTATCTATTTTTTTTACTCATGAATTAGGAAAAATTAGGAAAACCTTGGAACTATATATCTTTTGTTTCTAATATAGTTCTCTTGGAAAGAGTTTTTCTCCGTCTGGGATCTGCGGAGACGGATGAGCAACTACAAGCATCAGTATGCAAATTCCTACCTCCTGTTTTACTGAAGCTTTCGAGCACTCAAGAAGGTGTTCGGAAAAAGGTGATGGAACTTTTAATCCACATCAACAAAAGAGTGAGAAGTCGACCTCAGGTTCAACTCCCAGTGGAAGCTCTTTTACTTCAATATCAAGATCCTGCAGCTAGTTCGTTTGTAATTGTAAGCAAATTTGTAATAATTTGTTCTTATCAAAGAAAAAGTAAATTGTAAGATTTGCAAATGGAACTATTGAGTCAAAATTTCGAATTATTTTTCAGAATTTTACGATCATATACATAAAACTAGGATATCCTCGAATGGATATAAATAAACAAGCTGAATTGGTTCCTTGTATTTTAAACGCCATGGAGGGAAAACCCTTGTCTCATCAAGATAGGTAATTATGTCTTTTCTTTTGAAATTCCTTAAAATCCTATGAAATCATTTAATTTGAATTCTGTTTAAATCACTAGAAAATCTTTTGAATCCTTAGAAATCTTGAATGTTGTGTTACTGGTTATAACTTATGAATTGTGAAACATATTTAATGAAAATAATTTTTTTTGTTATTTATTTTTCAGCTTAATGCTTATTATAATGCCAGCTTTGACTCACATCAAAGTTCCAATGGATCCAGACAAACGACGAGCTTTCCTTGGTTTACAAGACAAACCAAACGTAGCCAAACAATTAATTAATTTTATGCTCGATATGCTGTTGTTGCCCTATGGGTGCGTAGAATTTTCGAAAATTAGTTTATTATAATTATTACCATTTGCATATTATAGCGATGTAAATAATTATCTTTTCAAAACAGAGCTGTGGGAAACGTAGAAAGTCAACAATCTGGTCAACCGATCGATTGGACCAAATTTCAAGTTCCACCTGGCTTGAGTACCTACGCTTTTAAAAGAGTAATTGGAGAAACTCCACCAACTGCAGAGCAACTCGAACAAACTAAAATGGGAATTTTGAAATTCATTTCTGGTGGTGTATTTGCCGACTCTGATATACTCATACATTTAATTGTTGCTGCTGCAGATACAAGATTTAGCGTTGCGAATCTGGCTGATTTGGAGCTGAAGAAAATTGTTGGGTAAGTTTATTCGGCTGAAGTCTTCAATTATATTTTATTTTTACAAATGCTTTCCTTTAAAATTCTTGCTTATAAAATTACAGTACACTCGATTGGTCATCAATGCAGCTTGCTGCTCCGCTATATTCTCTATTTTTGGGAACTGAAGGTTTAGCTACTCAGGAAGTCAAAGAAGAGATGAAGAGATTGCCTGCCAGTACTCGAATTCGTCTCAAACTTTTGTATTATCTTTGTCGAGTGACAAAGGCTGGGTTTATCATTCCTCCCTGCATTCAGGTAATCGTAATTATTCTTTTTCTTTAAAATTCCGATTTTAAAATTGTATTTTCTATTTTATAAATCATTAATTGACTTAAAATTAATTATAAATGTTTCAGGTTGTATTCGACTCTCTTTACGGAAGCAACACCAATCCGAAACTGAAATCCTTGGCATTGCAGTTTACTTCCAATATTGTTCAACAGTGTGTATCAAATATATCTTCTAATTTATATAATATAATTCTTCGCAAATACCTTACATGAATTATTCAAATTTTTTAGGTGTAATTCTGCTTCTCTGGTACGAGTAGCAGCTGTTATTTTGAATGGAATATTGAAGTTAATTTCGGAAGAAGATCCAGCCCACAAACCAATGGCTTACACGATTGTTGGTCAACTAGGACAGAGAATTCCTGCTTTGATAAACAAGGATTTCAGTTTGCTAGAAAAATTCTTCGACACTCTCGCAGCCGTAAGTAAACTAAAAAATTTAAAATCATATAGAATTTGATCTGCCAATAAAAATTTGAGCTGATTGTTTTTAATAATGAGACCATTATTACTTTTCAGACGGACGGTGACTTGAGACATACAGTACGAAATGCTTTGATTAGCATGTCTTCTGCATTTAAATTGACCAAACAGGACGAAATTACGATGATGAATGCTCTGTTATCCGCGCATATTGAATCACCAGAATCACATGTTAGGTGAGATTCAATTAAGGATGTTGAATCCAAATTTTTACCTCAAAATTCGAATTCTTCATTTGAAGTAACAAATATTATAATTAGATAGTTTTTCGCTGTGTAGCGGGAATCTTTTTTAAAATACAATTATTTGCATATATGTGCATTATGCAAACTGAAGAATAATTCCCATCTTTTATAAATTTAAAAATCCCTAAATTTTAAGCTCATATTTAAATTCGTTTTGAATTCATTTTTGCAGATTCGTCGCAGTGCATTATGCATCCACTGTTTTCCCAGAAGACGATGCTCCCTCTCGTTATTTACTTCTCCTAGCTTGCGGCGATACAACCCAGGAAGTTAGCTTGGAAGCCCTCAAAGCTTTATATGGAACCGCTTATAAAAATGAGAGAGACAAGCAAAACATAAAAGAAATTCCCCTGCCAGAGTTTACGAAACTGATATCGTACGTCCATCTAAAATCTCAAGCGAAGATCAATGGTCCGAATTCGGGAAAGAAAGACTCTGTAATTAAAAGTTTGCCTTATAACAATGCAGCTTTTACAGAGGTGAGCCTACTTTGAGAAATAGTTTTAAAAATCAGGATAGGTTCCCTGAAATAGATTCAGAGTGACGATTAGTCCTGAAACCGAGAAATGACCTGAAATTTAAAATCGAACCTTAAATCGCCATTCTGAGATTGTTTTATAGATTGAAAAACCCAATATTGTTTTAATTTCTAGATCGTTCTTTATCTGCGTCTTTGCCTCGCCAAAAGTGCAAATATTTCCGCTCAGGGTGAACAGATTCAACATCCTTGTGAATACAGCCCTTTGATTGGTCGTTACCTCGAAACTTTGATGAAAGACCAACCTGAAGTTTTGAATAACTACCTCAGCTTTCTTAATATTCGGATCGGTCATACTAAGGATGCTGGTAGGATTTTACATTACCATATTTATATTTATAATAAGATAATTTATTTTAAAAATTGTAAGTAAAGTTAATTAAAATTCCAGATGAAATTTCCTTGAGTGCACTGCTCGAAGTTTTGGGCACGATGTCGTCAGAAATATCAAAGCGTTACGAGAAGGAGTTGCCCTGGTTTAGAAAATTGATGACATCCACGAAGGAAAATATTCGGGAACTAAGTGCCAAGATTTATGCCTTTATTGTTGCCCACTTGCCTTTGAATGAGTTTGAAAGTCAGGCGGCAGAGATTGTGACTTCAAGTAAAAATAAGCTTGTTGAGGTTCAGCATGGTGCTTTGCTAGCTTTATCTTACATGATGGAACAAAAATTGGTATCTTTGAAGCAAGAAAACGCAGAAGAGATACTTCAGTTGAAAATTTATTCTATTGTAGTGGAGATTATGTGTAAGATAATATTGGTAAATTAGTATTAACAGAGGGGTGATCACTCGAATTTTTACGCCAGATTTCAGGATTTTCAAAATTTCAAAAAATTTCGAGAGATTTCAAGAGTGATCAACCTCTCGGTATTAACTAATTCTAATCAGAATGTAAATTGGAAAAATTTAAATCACTTTTGTTTTTATAGGTACACTTTTAAGTGAAAATAATCCTCTCTTGCTGAATGCTGCAACTCAAGGAATTGGAATAATGGGGAAAACCTTTTCTCTCCCTTTACCAGACAATAGCGATAAAGGTTTTAGTAAAATGGGAATCGTAGACAAACTATTTTCTACCCTCGTGAGTCCTAAAATAAATACTAAGGTACGTTTTTGAACATCAATTGGAAATTCTAAGTCTTTATCTTTCAGTGTTTAAGAATCATTTTTAATATTTCAGATGAAGGAAACAGCTGCTCTTTCGTTAGGATTTTTGTGCGTTGGGGAAGAATTTCCTCACACGAAATTCATAGCAGAAAAGATTATTTCGATTTCAAAGGAAGTAAGTTTATTTATACAAAAAAAAATCAGTTTATCAGGCAGAAAATTCTTGAATTCAGAAAATAAATATAAATATTTCTGTTGACAGACTAAAGATGTGGAAATTCATCTCACTTTGGGAGAATCTTTGGTGTGCTGTGTCCAAGGTAAAGCATCTTTGGAAGGAAGAAATGCTTGGAAAGTTCTTCCTAGCGAGCATCAGATTCCTTTTAGTAAAGAAAGTGATGAGCTTTTAGCTTCAGTTCTTAACAAGTTGTTTCAAATTGTTAGAGAACCTCATCCCAACTTAAGACAGGTAATTTTATATATTTTCAAAGAATATTTACTTTTTTAAGAGAGTCTAATATTCATTTGTTTTCCTGCAGGCTGTATGCATTAGTTTACTTTCGTTATTGAAACACAATTCGGATCGTCCTTGCGTAAAAGAGAATCTCGCAATAATTCAGAACTCCTTTATGGATCTTCTTTCTGAAAGTAACGGTAATTAAAAAATTATATAAAATGACATTTTGATTAAATATACACTTTTGGATTAAGAATGAATTCTGATTACCTTTTTTGCAGAATTTGTACAAGATGCAGCATCAAAGGGACTCTACCTTGTTTATAATACGAGTGGAGAAAATAATCGCGAGTCATTAGTCTCGAATTTATTAGATCAGTTCGTTCATGGTCGAAGAGATGGAATAAAAGTGACATCTGACACAGTCTTGTTTGAAGATAATGAAATGGGAAAGAGTCCTTTAGGGTAAGCTTATAGTACAATAAAAATTAAAAGTCAAATTGTACTGCAATCATTCAAAATCAAAATAATATCCACATTTATGTTTTCATAGAGGGAATTTGTCGACCTATCGTGAGATTTGTTCTCTTGCCTCAGACCTGAACAATCCAAAGTTGATGTATCAATTTTTGCATTTGGCTAATCACAATGCGATTTGGGCATCGAAGAAAGGAGCTGCGTATGGATTTTCTGCATTTGCAACTCTTGACAGTGCCGAGTTGAAAAAGTATCTACCTATTATTGTACCCAAGTTGTTCAGGTATCAGTTCGATCCGACACCCAAAACTCAACAGAGCATGGCCAGCATCTGGCGCGCAATCGTACCATCGACAAACAAAGCAGTAAGTTGAGAATTATTAATTAAATACTAAATTTAGAATTGAGTATATATATGAAATGGAAGGCATAAAAAAAGTACATAAAGTAGACCGAAACGAGTCAAGCGTGTGTTTTTACTAGTTAAATAATGAAGTATTTTGTCCTTTATTTTTTAGATTGAGGAATACCACAAAGAAATTTTGGAAGACCTTACTATCAATTTAGTAGACCACCAATGGCGAGTGCGGAAAAGTTGTTGTCACGCATTAGCGGAATTACTTCGATCAAGTGCTCCAATAGATTTGACTGATAAAGCTCCTGAATTGTGGAAACAACTCTTCCGAGTAATGGACGATATTCACGAGGCCACAAGAACAGCTGCAGCAAACACGGCTAAAATTTTCAGTCACGTGAGTTTTTTCTTCGAATATATAGGTGAAATATCAGTGTTATTTTCTACTGTTTGTTTATATTTTTATAGCTATATTTTGGTTTCTTTTAAAGAAAATGATAATATTAAAAATTTCCAAATTCGATTTTCTTTTGTTGATAGTATTGCATTCGTCGATGTGATGCTTCTCACGGAAAAGCAGGAGAAGAAGTCCTACAGGCAGTGCTCCCAGTTTTGATAGATGTTGGTATAATTCACACTGTGAGCGCAGTGCGCACAATTTCCTTGCAAACTGTATCTCAGCTTGTGACAGCAGCTGGCAACTTGTTAAAACCTTCTCTAGTCAACTTGATTCCTGCATTATTAAACGCCACAGGAGAACTAGACAGTCCTGGTCTCACTTATTTTCGAAATGCATATTGCACTTCACAAGAGACCCAGGAAGCTTTCGATAGCAAAAGAGCGAGTGAAGCTAAAAGTCATTATTCTACAGAAACTATTACAAAAGTACGTAAGCCATTTAAGTATTTATAGGTTGTTGGATTTAGGTTTCATCCTTAATCACTCAGTTTGATTAAAAATACATCAAAATCAAAAAACTAAGTAATTTTTCATTGCAGTGCATCCCTTATATTGATGGTGCCATTCTGAAAGAATTGATGCCTAAAGTGATAGACATAATGAAATCTAGCATAGGACTCGGAACCAAGGTCGCCTGTTCACACTTTATAATTCTCATGACTGCGCATTTGAAAACTGAGTTACAACAATATGCCAGTTAGAAAAAGTTTAAATACTCTAATTATCTACACTTTTATTTATTTTATTTTATTAATAAATCGATTTACTTGTTTGCAGGTAAAATAATGACAACTCTAATGAATGGTCTCACGGATCGGAATGCTGCAGTGAGAAAAAATAATGCTAATACTATTGGTCACGTTGTTGGCTGCGCAAAAGACTCTAGCGTTGAAAAATTGTTGAACACTTTAAACAAATGGTACATGGAAAGAGAAGGTATTTCTTTTAAATATGTTTAAATTCTCCGAAATAACATTCAATTATTATTAATAGTAATAATTATAGTAAATATGATTTGGTTATTTCTCAAAATTACTTATTTACAGATGACTCAATCAGACTTGCAATTGGACAAACTTTGCAATCGGTAAACAACAATAACCAGGAGATTGTTAAAAAGTATACAACAATCATACTGCCCTTAACTTTTTTTGCTATGCATGCTGAGAAAGTACCAGGTTTGTTATTGTTTAATTTCGAACTCACTACAATTTACGAATAATAAACTTCATTACTAGTCTATTAATATTTATGAATTAGGAAATGAACCAACCATCGAAGTCTGGACAGACCTCTGGGGTGAAATTTCCCCAGGAACGGAAACTGGAATTCGTCAGAATTTAACTGCCATTTTGGATATTTTAAAATCAGCTTTGGAATCTGCTTCTTGGACGACTAAAGCCCAAGCTGCGAATGCTGTTTCCACTGTTGCTACCAAATTAGGTCCTAGCATTGATGATAGTGCAAGAGAAACGTTGCTGAATATTTTAACTAATGGTTTACAAGGAAGAACTTGGAATGGAAAGGAGCGTCTTTTAATCGCTCTTGCTTCTCTTGCCTGCAATAGCAAGTACGTTCCAAAATTATGTACCATATAGAGAACAATTTATACTTAAATCTATTTAGTGAATTTATTCATGTTTTTAAATATTTATTTCTATTTATAGAGAAGCCTTGAGTAAAGACACAAAGTTATCAGAAGAAGTGGTAGGAACTTTGTACAAAGAGAGTAAAAAAGAAGCTTTAGAATACCGAAGACATGCACTGAAGGCATTTTCGGATGTGCTACACGAATTGGATATTAACAAATTCACCCAGATTTATAACATAGCTCAGGAAGTTCTACCGAAAGTAGGCTTACTTTCATAGTTTTTATTCAGGGTATCCAGCGAAGCCCAGATTTAAAATACCCTGACTTTCCTGACCGCTGGTCACACTGAATTTTAGTTCATATTAAGATAATTTTTAATCAATTGAAACGCATTCTGAAAAAATTATCTATCTTTTAGTTATCAAATAAAAATTCCGATGATGATGATGACGTTTCAATGTCAGAGAACTCCAAGAAAGTAGAGGATAAGATGAAGCTCCAGGAAACTATTTATGAGTCATTGGGTAAAGCTTGGCCTTCTTGCAAGGAAACTCAAGGTAACATATTTTTCCGGTTTCTATTACTATGTATTGGAGTGCTATTAATCTAGAATTTTTCTTTTTAGATAAATACTGCCTACAGTTTGTAACTCACT
The DNA here is from genome assembly GCA_904066005.1 of Synergus itoensis. NCBI lineage: Eukaryota > Metazoa > Arthropoda > Insecta > Hymenoptera > Cynipidae > Synergus > Synergus itoensis. The sequence continues at coordinate 2,441,125 of CAJFCP010000116.1, read as the reverse complement.
GTAACGAAACGCTTCCTAACAGTACTAGAGTTGTTCAAGTGGCTATTTTGACAACTTTAAATTTGTTTGTCGACAAACTTATATTGTTTAAAATTCCCTTCTCAGAAAGCAATCCACAAGATCAAGAGACATTGAGCATAGTTTGCCAAACTCTGGAGAAAATATTAAGACAATCGATAAGTAAGTTTAAACATTTTTCATCTACCAAATTCAGGATTGGAAAATCCTGGAAAACTTAAAAATCCTACAAAATTAATATTTATTTTTAGGTATTTCAAAGTACACTAGGATAAGGAAGGAAGCCCTGAACATTATATTGTCGCTTACGAAGAAAATGACTGAGACAAACAACACCAAACAACTGGAGGACATAACTTCCCTTTTCAAGGAATTCTTACCCGAGTTAACTAAAGATAATCAACCGGAAATTCGCACCAGGGTAGTCGACATCAAAGACCTGCTCAAAATTTAATCAGCAATATTTAAGGACTCAAGTTCTTCATTCTTAATTTCTATTTTCAATAGCATATGCTACGAAATCCTATCGGGATGATATTTAAAAGGTTTCTATCTTATAAAATAATCTATTCTGAATCATATAATCATCCTGATGTCATAATATGGTGTATAGTACAATTTCTTTTTTTAAATACTATAGTAAGAATAATCTGCACTCTTTTTAATTAATTCCTTTTGCTAAAGTTTCAGGAAAACCTGCATTTTGGATTCTTTGATTAAAATTGTTATCTGTTTAGGCGTAAAATATTTAGTCTTATTTATGTAATCTTAGTCAAATAAAGCGGCATTAACGTGAAGATGGATTTTTTTAAAAACATTTATTATCCTTGAATGTCACTAGAGTTACTTAATATAAATTAAGTATAACAATACATTATTACATTATTGTATAACAATACATTATTTACAGTTTAATTATTCAATTTCTTTATTATAATTTTAGAACCCGGACTATCTAGAAGCATGAGTTTCTTCTTCAAGGACGCTATTTTGCCCAGCAAAGTTGAAACAATAGTTGGACTCACATTTTCTAAGATAAGAATTAACAAAAAGCAGCCTCTGTTTACCTGGATCCAGTTTTCTAGAATTCTTTTATCCAAACGCTCTGCAAGAACTTCTCCAAAAGAGGTTCCATTTTTATCCAAGAAGATTTTATTCATTTGAATCAGTTTTTTCAGAATCATGTGAAGACCTGCGTGTTCAATCGCCTTGTGTTCCTTTTCTTCTTCGACAATCTTTGAATCCGGATTTACAATGAAATCCGAAATCTTCTCGAAAACTGGTTTTAACTTCTCCTCGTGATTTGATTTCAAAATTGCAAGTGTTACCATTTGAATCGGAGCATTCGAAAGCCAAATTTCTGTCTCTGAGACAATACTCTCCAAAATTTTATCTATGACACTATTCAAAATTTCCTTTTCTCTCACATCTGCAGGTTTCTTGCTTGTTGTATTTTCGTCTCCTTTTTTTAAAAATTCTACTAAGGCTGGGTGGAAGTAGTGCGTGTCTCTTCGAGCTACAAGGTAGAGAATCACCTTTCTTCCATACTCATTGAGAACAATTTCTGTTAAATTGGTTAGGATTTCGGAGAGGATTATTTTTTTCAGCACAACTGTGTCATCCACGCTGTCGATTAGGGCGAAAAGGAGCAAGTGTCCATGTTCAGAATTGCAGATTTCCTTGACGTGTTCCTTCAAAGTCTTCATTATGATCTTCCTGTCTTTGTTTGATCCGTGCCAGATTGTTACCATCCCAGCCATTGTGCCGTCCCTAGTTTTCGATAAATCGACAATCAGAGTCCTTAGCATCGGAATCATTTCGTCTCTGTCTTGAGAAGTGCAGCTCGACAAGTATTCCCACAAAACAGAGTGAACTATCGGAGAAGTTCCCAGTTTCTTGTTAAATATTTTGATTAAATTGGCTTTTACAGCTGAAAGAGTTGGTATCTTCATATCTCCTGCGGTTTTGAAAACATCCTGGAGAGTTTTCACTTTATCGTCCTTTGCATGCTTATACATATCCCCGTAGAATTCCTGTTTAAATCTATTCTTGTCTGAATCTGTCACAAATTCAGTGATTGTGTATTCAAAAATTGGAGCGGAGATGAGATTACTTGAAAGTTTGACGACGTGACCATTGCAGGCTGCGAAAAGTTCTTTCCTAAGCTCATCTGACCCATATTGAAAAGCAGCCTTAACACAATTTTTGGCATACTTGGATTTGAACATTTCGATCAATAAAGACTCTATTTCGGATTTTATCGCTTGTCGAATTTGCGCGTTGGAATATTTAATTAGCCACTGAATTACACGAGACATGTCATGAGTGAGGATAAATTTGGAATAGTGTCCTTTCAATAATTCGTGCAGATCTGATGATAGTTTTGCTCGTTCTTCAGTTGCACATTCGAGCAGACGTAATTTTTCGGCGATTTTTTTAGCTTGTACTGAGATTTCATACACGTCAGTTAATTTCTTGACCTTTCGCTGCTCTTTGAGAGCCTTTTTCTTCTTTTTGAAGTCGAGCCAGTCGACCTTCTCACCCGAAGTTTCATTAGTTTGGGAATGAGGTTTGTCTTTTTGGAAAGGAATTTTGCCTTTCTTGTCTGTTTTTTGATCAGACTTTTTTAACACAGAAGGTTTATCTAAACTTTTCTTTGTGGCTTTGTCTTTTTTTAATGTTATCTTCTCTAACTTTTTCACTAAAGTTGACTTCTCGAATTTCGCCTTCTTTTTCTTCAGTTTCTTGTTTTCCCTAACAAGGGATTCTGGTTTATCACCTTTACTGGGGATTTCTCTCACATGGACCTTTGATGCGAAGTTTACAGATTTTTTCAACTTCTTTTGGCCTGGCTGGGGATCTGCTACTTCTTCGTCTTTTCGTTTCATGGTGATGGTTCCTGAAACAATAATTGTATAATAAGAAACAGATTATTTATTTTAAACAATTAATTTCATTTCAATGCCAGGACTCAAGCTCTAACCCAAAAACCCGGTAGTTACTTTTTAAATACGAGTGTATATATGCTGTACAGAACGAAAAAATGCCTAATTTTAACCTGAAAATTCAAACTTTCCATTTTACACAAAAAGTATTAAACTAAAATATTTTTTCGCTCTGTAAGCATACTCCTAGTTAAACAGAGACAACCGATAAGTTACAAAAATATATTTAATTGCAATATTTCTTAATAAAAATAAGGAGATTGAATTTTTAGGACAGAGCATTTCTTAATGAAAGTAAAATTTGTCTCTGTCGGTTTAGTTATGTTCACGTTAAAAATACCCTTTTTATGAAAGTTATGACATTTTAATATTAATCGTGCACACTATTAATTAGTCACTATATTTAGCACTTCACTTAGAAAAATATAGTTAATTACTTACTTTTATTTTCTGGATTCTGGATATAAAATTATAAATGAAAACACGTGGAGTGGAGGGATTAAGCCGATATGAAACGTGAAGACTGAAGTGATCGTCAATTGAAAGCAACGTGACTGCCATATTTTTTTCAATTTCAATGATGCCAACTTAATCATTTTCAAAATCGTATACGGTATGCTCATGTAAAACTTTACACAAAGCATAAATTAATTAATAAAATCACCTTTTATGAAGACTACATATTATTTTTGTATTAATTGTTGTTAAAATAATGAATTTTCCTATAACTAAGTAAAACTTAGTTACGCGTTTTAAAATTCGCGGGAATTTCGAGATGAGCGCGCTGCTTTGCGCACGCGCCATAGCTCAGAGTGCCAACATTACAAACTTAATTGTTCGACGCCTGCGCAGTAGCCAGTACCGAGTTATTTCATATAAAATGGCGACTAGTCTCATTGACGACCGAGGAAACTTGTGAACTTGTGAAGTGTGTCATATTTTGTCCAGTGAATTTGTGTCATCAATAAATATATCGGAACCATTTTATTCAAGATGGGGTAAGCAACAATATAAAATATATTATACATCGGTTATATTACTTAGCTACTAATAATTTACGTCTATAATCATTAATCTAGATTTCATGGAAGTCATTCGCCCTATTTACATTTTTCGGAATCTGTCTTATAAACCCTTAAGCAATACAAAATTCCTCAGTGATTCAACAATTTAGAATACATTTATTTCTGAAAAAATTGGATACGCGGAAGAAATTTGTTTCAGTTTTCTAATAACCTAACTCTAGGAATTGGTTAGCATCGTTAGCATTATCGCATCATAAATACCGTTTTATTACATATTTATCGAAGTAAAAGTTAATTTGCATCTGCTTTGTAAATTTAGTTTACTTTTTAAAAAATATCATTATTAAGGGCTATTTCATTTTCTTAGTGATGTGTTAGTAATATTATCTATTATTTTACAATAATTCAATAATTTAAAAAATTTATTTGACAAAAATCATAATTTAGGAATAAAATAATGCAAAAATGTACAGAATTGGAAAAATCCATGATAATTAGTTTCAGTCTCGAAACATTCATTATTTCATATTTTATATACAGCGTATCAGACGTAGAAGCTGTAGAATCCAAGGGAGAAGTACTGGAAGTAAATTCTGAATCGGAGGTATTTAATGAGCAAAAGAAGAAGAAGAAAAGAAAGCATAAACATCACAAACATAAAAGGGAGAAAGTTATAGAGAAAGATGACGGCAAAGTTGACAAGCAAGATAGGTTGGTTTTTTTTTCTCTTTCGAATTGACCCTGTGGGTACACGATATTAGGGTGACTGGTGACTACTAAAAATTGATTCTTTCATGATTCTTGATTTTATATTGCAGAAAGAAACATAAAAAGCACAAGCGTTCTAAGAAGGTAAAAGAAATAGAGAATGGCACAGACGTGATGAAGGTAGCGCATCGTTTAGGTCAAAAAGTTTCGGATGTAAATGGAAAAGTGGATGGCGCTTGTCTTGAGGTTCTCACTACTGAGGAAAGTGAAGAGGAAAAGCTTGTAGATTTGGATTCGGACGAAGTAGATTGCACGATTATAGAAGACGATATTGATCTAGAAGAATTAATGAAGCAAAAGGTTAGTTATTTTTAAATATGTGTGAGAACACTTTGTTTTGATTCTTACTAATTAGCAGTAGTCTTTTTAAAAATTGTTCTCGAAATTCTTTTTTATTTAAGTGTATTATCGACTTTAATTTGACCTTGATTCTTTTCTATTTCCATAGGAGCGTCTGCAAGCGTGTTTAGTGCAATATTTGTCCGATGAATCCGATAAAGGAAAAATTGCTGAAACACCAGATATTATTCTTGTAGAAGATGATAGCGGAGACGAGAGTATTTCTAAAAAGCGTCACAGAAGTAGATCTGGAAGCAGAGACCGCAAAAAGATAATGAGAACTGAAAGGCGGGTTATTGTTGACATGACAAGAGACAGAAGAGGTAGGGAAGATTTTAAGGATAAAAGAAGAGATCTCGATAGAAGAAGAGACGACAAAGGTCGAGTAAGGGAGGACTTGAGAAAGGATGACAAGTCGGCACGTAAAGTAGTCGATAAAATAAAGGACGACAGAAAAGATGATCTAAGAAAACGAATTGACGAGGATAGACGTAAAGAGGCTCTGAAAAAGGAGGAACTGCGCAAGAGGGAACATGAGAAAAGGTTATTAATTGCGAAATTCACATTGGTGTTCAATCGATACGCAAAATTATAAAAACGATGTTAACAATTTTTTATTTTCTTTTGCAGAGAAGATGATCGAAAACGAGATGGAGATCATCATAATGCCAGACCCAGACACGATTCAAAATCAAGGGACACAAGAGGCGATTCCCGACATCGTACTCTCAAGCAAGACACTCGTGATCGTAAAAGTAGGGATAGACCATTGAGCAGAGATCGTGAAAAGAGAGACAGTAGGGACCGATTTGTAAATCGAGGCCGAGAGAGATTGGATAATCGCGATCGGAGGGACACTCGAAATCACGATCGGACCAGGGATAGATCGAGAAGCATAAGAAGATCTCGTAGTCCATTCAGAAGTCGTATGGATCGAGATCGTAATGATCGATACAGAAGGTCAAGATCTACTTCCAGAGGACGTAGAGGCGATCGCCATGGAAGGGATTATGACAGGGACAAGGACAAAAATGGAAAAAAGGAGCGAAGCGATAAATACAAGGATTCCCTGTCGGAAGGGCTTAAAGTTGAACACACAGAGAGTTCCAGTGAAGAGGAAATCAAGGATATTGATATTGAAGAAGAGGAAGATGAGGAAGCGATTATTGAACGAAGGCGAAAGCAGAGGGAGGAACTGTTAAAGGTAAATAAGAGATTTAAAATGCTAGTTTTCTGATTTTGACTTTTTTTTATTTAAATAATTTAATTAATCATTAATTTAATTTATAACTAGCAAAAGTGAACGAATGAATGTATCGTACTTTATTATAGTTATAGTAAATAATTAACAATTATAATTATTTGTTTCATTATAGAGATTAGGAGGACCGAATGAAGATTCAAATCTTTCTGCCGAAATGAATACCACGACAGTTTCTCCTAGGTCGGAAGTTCAGTCGAATATTTCCCCGAAATCCGTTGGCGCGACGTCCAATAATAATGGATCTACCTCAGAGAGTCATACTCCACCATTGCCACAAAAATCAAATTCTTCAGAAACTGTGAAGAAAAGAAAGTCCAGATTCGACAACGAGAATGAAAAACCGGAGGAAACTGTGGAGAAAATCAAAACGGATGATAAACAGAACTCAAAGAAGTCAAATGAATGGGACATGTTTGCTGAAGTGGATAATATTGGAGATTTCAATGTAAGATTTTTTCTTTCTTTTTTTTTTGCAATTTCAATCCGTTAATATCTTATGTATTTCTTCAGAGCCCTACTGTTGAAGGAAAACGCCATGGGGGACCTGACAATCCGAGCCTTACAGACAACTGGGACGACGCTGAGGGTTATTATCGGTTAGTAATTATAGTTTTTTATATCTGCAACAAAATCATTTCATTTTCAGGCTTCACAATATTTTCTTTATTCCCCTGTATTCTTCCTTATTATTTTTCTTATTTTTTCCTATTAAAGCCTGCATTTTGGAAAAATATTGTAAATATGTGATTGATTATATTTTTTTAGGGTTCGCGTGGGAGAGACTTTAGATTCTCGTTATGTTGTTTATGGATACACAGGTCAAGGTGTTTTCAGTAACGTCGTGAGGGCAAGAGATAATGCCAGAGGAGGCCTCGATGTAGCCGTAAAAATTATTAGGAATAATGAAATAATGTAAGTTTTAAATTAACTTTTATTTTCAATGGTTATTTCCAACTTCGAAAATGTTTTCTTACTAACATTTTAATGCTTTTTAATTTTCATAGGCACAAGACGGGTCTGAAAGAGTTGGATATCTTGAGAAAACTCAACGACTCCGACCCAGAAGATCGATTCCATTGTTTACGTTTGTTTAGGCATTTCTTTCACAAGAACCACTTATGTATGGTTTTCGAACCATTAGCTATGAACTTAAGAGAGGTAAATATTCAATTTATACTTAAACATTTAATATTAAACTAATTAATCTTTTAGCATGTTATTAACGAAGATGCCAGCGAATCACTCTTTCCAGTTTTTTAAAACTTCAAATGTCGCTGGCAGGCTTGTATTGAATATAATGAATTATAATTAAATAATAATTATTATTAATTAATGAGGATTATTTTTCCCTCAGGTGTTGAAGAAGTATGGTAAGGACGTTGGATTGCACGTAAAAGCGGTAAGGTCCTACACACAACAGTTGTTCTTAGCATTGAAGTTATTAAAGCGGGCGAATATTTTGCATGCGGACATCAAGCCAGACAATATTCTAGTCAGTGAAAGCAAGTTAGTATTGAAGCTTTGCGACTTTGGATCTGCATCCTACGCACACGAGAATGAGATAACACCCTACCTTGTATCAAGATTCTATCGTGCTCCTGAAATTAGTGAGTATTTTTTATTTCATATTTTATTTCTTTTCAAATCGTAGAATTTTGTATTTACAATTTAACAGATAAGATTTTCCGGCATATTGATCTCGAAATATTTCGAGATACACTTGCAAAAAAAGAAATGTATTTAATTCAAAGACCCTCATCGAAACAATATAAGATTTACCTTGAAATAACACAACCACTTTTTAGTTCTTGGTATACCATACGATTATGGTCTTGACATGTGGTCCGTTGGATGTACCATATATGAATTATACACTGGAAAAATCTTGTTTGCCGGGAAAACAAACAACCAGATGCTGAAATTCTTCATGGACCTCAAGGGAAAGATGCCTAATAGACTAATTAAGAAAGGCTCTTTCAAGGATCAACATTTTGACTCTAACTTCAATTTCCTCTACCACGAAGTTGATAAAGTTACTGAGCGGGTAAGTTAATTTATCTAATTTTTATCGGCCCGGTCCTCGCTTAGCGGTAAGTGCCGTTTTATTCTTGAACCGGGTCTGATTAATTTCTTGTAATAGAATGAATAGGGCGGTGGCCGCAAAATCGAGTAAATCGTAAAATGATTGTACATTTTTTGTAATTGTAAAATAACCGTAAATTTTTTTGTTGACTGGGAATTTTAGTAGTTTTTAATCAAAAAAAGTTTTAATGGATTAAAAATTGGACACTAGATATTACTTAAATTATTTCATTCGACTAGCTTAAAAGATTTGAAACTCCCTAAAATCCCTTGAAATTCTTTAAAATTACCTGAAATATCTTGAAATCTCTTAAAATGCCTTGATGTTTCTTATAATTACTTAAAATCTCTTAGAATCTTGGAATTTCTTGATTTTCTTCAAAATCACTAAAAATATTTTGAAATTCTTTAAGATCTCTTGCAATGTTGTGAAATTCCTAAAAGTTGTTAAACTCCAGATTAAGCTCTTTTGAATTCTTTTAAAATTACTTGAAATTGGTCGGAACTTTTTTGTCCAGTTAAAATGTCCATCCTGAATGACTACATCTAACAAATCCATAATAAATTTTTAATAAATCTATTTTTATATTCTCCTTAGGAAAAGGTCGTTGTAATGTCCACATTACCAGCAACACGAGATCTCAATGCCGAATTGGGAGCAAATTCACTGCCACCAGAGCAATGTCGAAAAGTCGGTCAACTCAAGGAATTATTGGAAAAAACTTTGATGTTGGATGCTGGAAAGAGAATCACTGTCAATCTCGCCCTGACTCATCCTTTCATACGAGACAATATCTAGGTAACCCTAAGAAGTGGACCTTCCTCAACGGATTTATTTTGAAATAAGTTTGCACATTTTTAATCAGCGTTTCTCCTAACGCTAACATCATTGTCAGTTGCTGATAAACAATAAGCTTTATCTATTCAAGGTCAAATTTCCGACATGGAAAAATACCTGCGTATTTGGGCGGAAGAAGGGTTTTGAAAGTTGAAAATTGATAACGGAATGACCATTGTTTCTTCTGAACGCGGTAAAAAGACTAAAAGCATTATAATACTTGTATTATATTTGCCTTTTTCCGCAGGATAAAATCGAGTAAAAGTAGCATAATAGTAAATATTTTTTTCAGTCCACCAAACACGACATCTTTTCCCCCGATGTTAATGTTTTTCGTAATTAAATTACTGTACTTCGATAATTCACTAGCGATTATACTTTTCGTATTTTAAATCGAGATAGATTTCAATATCTAATGGAAATTGTAAATTATTATGTTTTAATAATACACACAGCAGTCTTGCGTTTTTTTTTTATTGCGAGACAAGTACACAATAATATGAATGAATTTATCTTGGCAGATAGTGACAAGCAGTTTGGTGTATTAAGGAATCAGATTTGTATAGTAAATAGGTCTGCAGTTGAAATAAAACGACACATGCTTGAAAGATCACGAAGTATTAACATGAAGTTTTAAAAAGAAAGACCTCTATTCGTAGTATTATTTTTTTTATCGGTGGCCTTGATTTGTTTTGGTACCTTTCAAGGGGTCATTAACTTAGATACATTGCTCTACTTACTTTCATTATATCTATATACCATTATTTTTGCGTCGCGAATAGCACCAAGATATTTTAATCTCGAGAATTTAAAGTTTAAATATTTTGTATAATAGTTTTTATAAGTGGATAATTTCTTGGTGCTATTTGCCTTGATGCAATGATTAGGAAGGAAAAAAAATGGTTCTCAAAAACTGTTGAAACATGACAAAATTGTACGAGGCTGCTTATGTTTCAGATGAGTCGTCGATTCAAATCATCGAAAAGTGCGGGTGGACCTAACAAGAGCCTTTAGCGCTGATCCCGTTGCAAGGTATTCATGGGGACTGCCTTATGGGATATTTAGTATACCCATTCTCATGTATCGTTAGTTACATTTTAATCGGCGCTATATGGTCCAAGTTTAATCGAGCTGAAGAATTTCTTATGAAAGCAATTTTCTGATATATTTTATAACTAAAAAGTGAAATTTTTCATTTAAACTTTTGTGACTTAGCTTTGCTCGAATATAATATAAATTGAGTTAAGGGTGTTGGATGCAAACAAAAATTTCTTCTCTGAGATTTAGACTTGTTTTTAATTAATACGGTGCACGAATTAATTTTATCTTGGAAAATTTATACGTAAAGTAACAATTCGGATTTCGATACAGAAGTAAAGAATCATTGAAGTTATATTAGTGCATCATTTTTCTAATTGGAAATTTGGTAATGTTTCACTTGTAGCCCTCCTAGTGAGGAGGGGAGGCGATGGAAGAGATGAAGGATTCGGGTCAAATCTCAAGTCTGCACCTACGTCTTGTCACCTCCTTAAACTTCAACTTCAAGTCCTCAGAGATTTTACTAAGTTGGTCAGCTCAAAGGTTTTTTTAGTCTCAAGTTTTACGTAGAGAATAGTAAGTATGCGACAGTGAACAGGTAAGGTGATGAATCTAAATTCATTTATTTTAATAAAGCATATTCGAGATTAAATTAACTAAAAATATAATAATGTATGTTAATTTCGACTGTGTTTTTTAAATACTGGAGGTTTGTTCCATTTTTTACTTTCGACAAATATTTAAATTTGAAATCGAACAAACTTTCATCACACTGGAATGAGATTTAACCATTTAATTATGAGCTTTCAGATTGGGATGGATCAAAACTGGAAGTGGAAATGTTTGGAAACTATCAGAAGTGGAATATAAAATATTTAAGAAACGATTTAGTAAAGATGGCAAGTGTCTCAAGATTTTTGAATAAATATTTCTGTAGGCGAGAAATTAATTGAGGATTCTCTACCAACCCTTTCCTCTAAGTTCGTTTAATATTTTTAACAAGAAATTAGAATTTTTTCATGTTAATTCATTTATTGAAACAGCTATTTTGAGACAAAAGTAAAGTTTTTGGATTTTTTGGTTTAAAAAAATATGTCTAACGTTCTTTTGTAGATGCTGATTCAGTAACGATAATTTTTAACTCTGGGTACCAATCCAACTTTGGTAATTAATCTCGTTCTGGATAATACTGGGTCAACACTTTGGCAACTTGTTGTGCGAGTGACATTGACGATGCGCACAATACTCTTCTGCTCATAATATCAAAGGTTCCGCCTAAAAAGAAACAAAAATTTTATTTAAAAAGAAGTTATATAATATCTATAGCATGTTTTGTAACCTATTTAGATCATTTTATTATATTTTTGGTTTATCTCATACAAAAATTAATTACCAGCAGGATCGATGCAGACTCCACCAGCCTCTCTGACGATGAGATCTCCAGCTGCAACATCCCAGGCGTGAATTCCGTATTCGTAATTAGCATCTGCTCCCCCCATTGCAACCATACACATATTCAATGCTGCCGATCCCAGGGCTCGGGTTCTGTTAAAAAAAATCGAATGTTAAACAAACAAGAGAAAAATTGTGAATCTTGAAACTTTCAAAAGAGATCTCGACCGGTTTCATTTACCCGTGAATGAGGGGCGTCAACGTTGTTATATTTTCTAAAATAACCTTTAGTTTTTCTGGATCTCTAGAAGTACCCATTTCCATCATTATCAGAGCTTTTTGCAATTCTGAAATATAAAAATATTTTTTAAATCATTTCTTTAATTATAGAAAATGCTAAATTGTTATAGTTCAGTTTAAAAAATGTTTATATGTAAAAGATACCTGTCTCGTGAGAAACATGAATAGATTTTTCATTTAAAAAAGCTCCTTTTCCTTTCTGGGCTGTAAAGAGTTGTTCCAAAATTGGATTGTAAACAATTCCAATTTCTGCTATTTTATTTATCCAAAGCGCAATTGAAATACAGGTGTGGGGTAAACCGTGAACGAAATTCATGGTTCCATCCACAGGATCGATAATCCATGTTGGATCGTCTGTCAGTATTATTTTGTTGTTTGTTTCTGCTGTAGTTTCTTCTCCAATGAATCTACGATATACCACAACGTTAGATGTTTTTGCCAATCAAAAAATAAATAATTGATATAGAGTTATAAAAAAAGTATACATACCAATTTTTACTCAAATTCTAAAGTGAGTTTTCAATTTACAAAATATAACAATAGATTGGTCAAATGAAATGAGAGTTGATAGTTCCACAACTTTTTCTTATGATTGAGTTAGTTCAATCTGAGGTAACAGTTGGGATAATTCAATTAACTATCTTTATTGAAAGAGGCCGTTGAAAACGCGATTATCTCAGAGGCAAAGTAACATGAAATATTTTATTTTCAGTTAAAGAATAAATTTTTTTTTTATATAAAATGATATTGAAATAAATTTATTCTATTTAGAGATTCAATGGGAAATTTCTTGTTAATTTTCAGATACTAGATTGATGGATGGAAAATTTATTGCAGCTGTTTAATTAATACCTAGGTATTAACGATAACAAGTGGTAAAATGAAAGAATAAAAGCTTATCAAGGATATAAAATATATCTGCTTGAAAACGATTAGATAGTGTATTTAACAAAAATATTGACTCGAAGATGTTCAAATTATAAACCCGTGATTCATTTTTGTAAAATATAAATTTTTTGCAAGTACAAGTAAAAGAAACTTTACTAAGTGGGTAATTGAAATATTTGAAGCCTTATGTCTGTGACCAAGTCTTAATAGTCTCAAAGACTTAATTTAATAACGAAATTCAGAATTGATTTTCAAAACTCAATTTCAACTTAATAGACATACTTATTGATTCATTGAGAGATCGTACTTATGATCAGGAAATTTTGCAGAAATTCCATCCATCAGAAGTTTCTCCACTTGGCGATCTGTTTCTGTCACCAGGTCAACGTCACAGGATTTGATCAAGACATTCTTCTGTTTAGATATATTTTCCCTGATGAGCTGCAATAGTTCATAAAAAGTAAGTAAGCAATTAAATTTAAATGTCTGATCTTCTGTTGCATCATTTAAAAAGAGGATGTTTCAAAGAAAAGATAGCTTATCAAAAATTGCCAATAATTTAAATGCTAAATGAATGATATCAGTTTCAGAGTAAAAGAGTCAACACCGAGAAGAATTTTGACTTCAAGTTTTATTAAAAAGTGATGGTTCTCCAGTGAAAGTAGAAAAAGAAGAAACCTAAAACGGAAGATGCTAAAAATATTAAAATCGATACAACGTTCATCGGTGGAGAGACTAATCTTAGTAATTGAAGGTAGTTTATTATCGGAAAAAGTCAGTCTTTAATCCATGTACTTATGTATTTTATTCACTGAATATAAATGAATATCTCACCTGTCCAGACTCTTTTACAAGTTCAATGACAATCTCGTAACATTCCTCTATGTTAGTCATTTTGCACTGTTCCCGCCTTCTTAGAAATTGAATGAATCTAGCAGAAATAAATTTTCAGAAGCAGAAAGCTGTCGAGCAAAGGAGAGAGAAGATACGGCTAGCAATAATATACTTCCAGCTGACAAGCCGGTTCGCTTCGTACTATGTACTCTACAGGCTCTACAGTACTCTATTATGGTAATGGCTTATTTCATCATCCACGAGTTCCACTCCACTCTTCCACTTTGACTACTTTGACGTCTAATGAGGTCTGACGTCAATCTATTGAGAACAATGCGCAAACGCAAGTTCAAACTATATTTTCATATATTTTCTGGTAGGTATTTAAATTTTGTGTTATTTATTAATTCCCTAATGGGTGTAGAGCGAAAAAATGCCGATTTTAATACTTTTTTTTAAATAAAAAGATTAAATTTTGAGGATAGATTCGAATTCTTCGTTTTATGGAAAATGTATTAAAACTAGACATTTTTTCGCTCTGTACCCATAATTCTGTTTTAAAAATAAGTACCTCTACAGAGCGAAAAAATATCTAATTAAAATATTTATTAAGTAAAATGAAGAAATCAAATTTTGAAGTTAGAGCTTAAATCAACATTTTTAAATATTATGGTGCATTTATATACCTATGTCCATCCGACCAGTGCAGGCAGAAAGTATATCAGAGTAAAAGAGATAGAGAATGAAAAATTGGACAAAAAGAACTCTCTATCTTACTCTCATGTATTTTCTGCCTGCATCGGTCAGGCGGACAGAGGTATAAATGCATCTAAAGTCTTCTCTGACCTTCTACTTTTAAGCATGCGCACAACCCTGAAAATCTTTTGAAATAGTTTAAAAATCCTTGAAATATTATGAAATTTTGAATCAAGTGTATACTAAAAAATGAATTAAGGATCGTGAAAAACGAAAAATTAATCGCGTGCAGTGCAAATCGCATACTTGCTAGAGTCTTAAAAATGAATGAAAATAAAGTTAAATAGAAAGTGTCAGGCGAGGGGCTACAAATTAGAGATTTTTATTTTAACAGAACGATAAATGTATATTTCAACATATAATATATACATATATTTATAGATTCGCAGTTCATATATCACACCTATAGTTACTTTTGTTTTGTTCCGCATGGAATGATATGTATGGTTGCTCGCCTCATCATTGACGAGGCGATGGCGTTTTTTTTGTCTTTTGTAAATTTCATAAAATACATAATACAATACATAAGTGCGTTTAATAAGTGCGCGTAAATCCAGGGTCTCGTTTTTTTTCTCGACGATCTTAATTCCTGCTTTTGTAATTTTTTAGTCGTTGTGCTTTTCTAATTTCAACAAATCTTTCAGTACAGTTTACATCAACTTTCATACATTTTATACTTCATTATAATTCAAAGTATTTGTATATTTATATATTTATCATTCGGACCATCACATCCGTGTAGCGTTTACTTTCAGCGAATTTTAATTTAATTAATTAAAATTATTAACTATACATAACGAAGTCGCTTGTACGTTTCAACATTTCATCGTCCTTGTCTTTTATCTCAGTCGCTTGGAACATTATTTTTCTGTTATTTGAGATTCTGGCATATAAGTATTGAGACTTTCATTCATGTGAACAATGCATCTCTCATTAGCTGAACTCTTTCATCATAAAGAAAATATTCACTCGACTTATCTCATTTTATTTTAGCTGCAGCATTCAAGGCTAAAGAATACTTCATTTATGTTTGAAAAAAAAAAATAATAACGGACTATTTCTCAGGTTTGTTTTGTATGTATGTACCTGACACACTCTCTAAATTTTAGACAATTAAATTTGACTGATTTAAGGGCGTTGGGCTCAAATTCTAAATTCAAAATTCCATTTCCCCATGGAAATGGGGAAAATTGGATTCAACACCCTTAAATTTAGAAAATAATTCTCAAAAAGTGTTTGCTCAAATTAGCGACTAAACGCCTCGACGCTGCGAAAAAATAATCATTACATTGTAGAGTTTTAAAATCTGCATAAAGCAGCGAAAGCCAAAAAACTACTTATCTATATATACACAATACATATCACACTGCTACACAGTTCAGGATTATTGACCATTTAAAAATAGCGAAGCTCGTACACTGAGAGAAATATATTTTATCAGTATATTTTATATTTACTTTTTTTTAATTTAAGAGTCAAAAACGTAGCTATATTTGTAAAATCTTGGCTGCGATTTTATTCTCTCAGTGTATTAGAAATAACTTTAAAATGTTAACAAACAATTGTATGAATTGGATTATTTAGACGCAGCGTAAAGCGTTTTTGGAAATTAATTAGACTAGGTTTCAGCCTGTGATTAAGACCGGAACTCGATTATCTCCGACGTCTTTTGGAACACGTCAGTTGCAGAAAGGAATTAACGAAAAGCCATTTTTCGTTCCTAACATTGTGAAAATTACTAATAGGCTTTTTTAGGACTAGAAGCCGATTTGGGCCTAGGGCCTCAATTGGAATAAAAGGTCCACGATTGTTTCGTCGGCTAAAGTTGAGGTATCTCCAACGTTTTTATCTCCAACTGCAATTTTCCTCAAAACGCGACGCATTATTTTTCCGGATCGCGTTTTTGGAAGGCCTGGTGCGTGCTGAATGACATCCGGTTGAGCGAAGGGTCCAATTCTTTCTCGAACTGCAAATATTCCATGATTTGATTAATAGATTCTTGTAGTTTGATTTAATTTTTAAAGCGAAATATTACAAAATAAATACCCTTCTTCTTTAATTCATCTTGTAATTTCTTGTCGAAAGTGGTGCCGTCATTTGGAGTGATGAAACAATATAGACACTGCCCTTTGACAGGATGTGGTTTGCTAACAACTGCTGCCTCGGCTACCGACACATGTTCAGCTAATACACTTTCCACTTCGGCAGTTGACATCAAGTGACCCGAAACATTCAGCATGTCATCTATTCGTCCCGTCACCCAAAGGTAACCATCGGCATCGCGTCTTGCTCCTAAAAATATGCAAACAAAATTTAAGCATACATATTAATGCATTATTTGATACTCATTTTTAATATTTCAAAAACTTTTACATACTTTTTAGGAACAAATATCGACACCTGCAGGGTGTTTCTCAAAACTGAATTTCATATTTTTTAATCTCTATCGATTGTACATAAAAACACTAACTTCAAACCAATCATGGAAATTTTGACGTTTCTTTAAACTGAGGTTTTCACCTCAACTTAAATTTCTCTAAATTCAATTTTCAAGTTAATCTTCCAGATTCAAAATTACAAAAAAGAGTCTGTAACAATTAGAATTTTCAAATAACACAAAAGTTTACAATAACTGTAAAGAAATATAAGTTTTCAAGACCTAAAATTCTCATCATTATCTTTCAAGAGGAAGAATTCAACAATGCCTATACTAAAGATTAAAGCTCGTCAAATATTTGATTCTCGAGGAGATCCCACCTTGGAGGTAGATATGATAACCGATATTGGATTATTGAGATCATCAGTTCCTTGCACCTTATCTCCAAATCCAAACGAAGCTGTAGAACTCAGAGATGGAAACGAAACTTCCTATAATGGTCGATCAGTTTTTAAAGCAGTAGACAACATCAATAATATTCTGGCACCTGAGATACTAAAATCGAAGCTGGATGTTTGCCAGCAGAGACAGATAGATTCCTTGATGATAAAACTCGATGGGACGGAAAATAAATCAAAATTAGGTGCAAATGCTATCCTTGGAGTTTCGATCGCTTGCTGCAAAGCTGGAGCTGCTAAAAGAGGACTTCCACTGTATAAATACATTGCTGAATTGGCAGAAAATGGAGAATTATATATTCCTGTTCCTGCATTCACTGTCATCAGTGGTGGAAAAGCTGCTAATAATCAGTTGCCTTTTGAAGCCTACATGATTATGCCAACAGGTATTCAAAATTATAAGTCAGAAATTGGTACTCTCTATATTTAAATCATATTCAAATAAAAAAATCTCGCATTGATAATATTCTTCCAGGTGCTGTGAGCTTTGCAGATGCGATGAAAATGGGAACAGAAATTTATCGCGAGATCGAGAGGAAAATTGCAGAACAACAAGAAACGAAAGTGCCACTTTTGGCCAGTGATGAAGGCTCTTTTGCTCCCGAAATGGAGGACAATCAGGAAGTCTTGACGTTGATAGATGAAGCAATCAAGACAATCGGTTACGATGGAAAGGTCAAAATTGCCCTCGATATTGGTGCCTCTGCGTTCAATAAAGATGGTGAATAATTTGATTTTTAGTAATTTTAGGTCCTGCTTTCCAAATATTTATTTATTTTATTTCCAGGAATGTACGACTTGGCTTTTAAATCGGATGACACGGACCCAGATGACTACTTGGAAACAGAAGCCTTGAAGGATCAACATCTTGAGCTTCTGACAGCGTTTCCAAATATAGTATCCATCGAGGATCCCTTTGATCAAGAAGACTGGGATGGATGGCCTATGCTTGCTGATCAAGATATTCAGATCGTAGCAGACGAACTAACTGCCATGAATGTTGAAAGAATTGAGGAAGCAGTTGAGAAACAAGCAGCCAATTGTATCTTAATAAGACTCATACAAATTGGAACAATAACAGAAGCTATTAGTTGTTGTAAAATGGCTCGGATCAATGGATGGGGTACTATGGTCTCTGCAGGCTTTGGAGAAACTGAGGATGCCTTCATAGCCGACTTTTCTGTTGGAGTTTCTTGTGGGCAAATTAAGATCGGAGGACCTTGCAGATCTGAGAGGACAGCAAAGTATAATCAGTTACTTCGCATTGAAGAAGAATTGGGGAAAGACGCCAAATATGCTGGTAGCAATTTTAGAAATCCTTTTTCGAAGTAGCTGAGGATTTGAGGAAAGAAGATTGGGTAGGTCTAGATATGTAATTGAAAGACATCAATCGAAATTGTTTTACCATCTCCTGTGCAGTAGAATCCGTGGAATCTGTCGAAGTAAGTACTTTGGAAACGTTCATGATTTCCATAAAGTGTCCTCATCATTCCAGGCCAAGGTTTTCGAAAAACGAGGTAACCTTCACCCTCGCCTTCGATTATGTGCCCATCTTCGTCTAACAATTCTGGTAGAACCCCGAAGAATGGAAATGTCTGAAATTTTAGTTCAAATGAAAAGATTGAATTTTGAATTTAGATATTCGAATTCTTTTTTTTATACAAAGTAAAATGAAGAAATAGAATTTTAAAATATTGTAGAATCTTCAAAATAATAAGTCTTACAACTTTCAGGTATTAGAGGGAGTAACACTGGAACTTACGGCTGATCCAGGTTTCATTGGAGTCGCTCCTGGAAGTGGAGTTATCACGTGACCTCCTGTTTCCGTTTGCCAAAAAGTGTCCACTATACTGCATTTTCCATGACCAATCAAGTTGTAGAACCAGAGCCAAGCTTCCGAATTTATTGGCTCTCCGACTGATCCAAGGACCTGATAGAATACAATGAGGTGAGAATGCCTTTTTGCAATACCTTTTTTTTGCGTATTTTGAATTAAATTTGAGTCTTACTCTCAGAGAGCTCAGATTGTGTTTTTTGACAATATCATCTCCAAACTTCATGAGGGACCTAATGGCGGTTGGAGCTGTATAAAACTGTGTGACTTTATACTTGTCGACTACAGACCAATACCTGTCGTTCGTTGGATAAAAGGGGGTGCCTTCAAACTGTAAAAATAAAATCAAGGATAGGCCCACATCCATTGAAGATTTTCTTCATTTAGGTCGCTAAATCAAATTAAATCAATCGATCTAAAAATAAGAAAACTAACTATGACTGAAGTTGCTCCATTTGCCAGAGGTCCATAAACAACGTAAGTGTGTCCTGTGATCCAACCGATGTCGGCTGTACACCAGTAAACATCACCCGGATGATAATCAAAGACATACTTGAAAGTTGTGGCCGCATAAATTAAATATCCCCCTGTCGTGTGAAGAACTCCTTTTGGCTTTCCGGTAGAACCACTGAAACAAATACATGGTTAAAGGATTTCAAAACATTTTAAACATTTTGAATTATATTTAAAAAAATTCAATTAATTTGCCAAGATTTCAACCTTTCAGTACCTTGTATATAAAATGAATAGAGGGTCTTCTGCTGCCATCCAAACTGGATAACAACTTGGCTCGACATCCTCCATTTCTTCATGCCACCAGGCATCTACCTCATCATTCCAAGGAATGGTATCTTCACTAGCCTTGCTCCCATTACTCGTTCCGTTTATGTCATTCGTTTTGTCTGAAAATGAATTCTCCCTCAGTTTCATATGATTCTTTAAATAGAGGTTGGAATTTATTCTAACGAAGGAATTTAAATTCTAGTCTATCTGAGGATCTCACCACTCTTCTCTGTCTTGGAATGTGGGCTGGTTATCCTCCTCATATGAGAAACGACTATACAACTTTCGACCTCATGACCTTGCTTTTTTACTTTGTCCAATGCCTCGTCACAAATCGACTTTAATAACAAGAGTTTTTCTCCTCTCCAAACCCCATCTGCGGTTATTAGAACTTTTGCCTTCGAATCTAATATGCGTTCAGCAAGCGAATCTGAAGAATATCCTGCAAACTAGTAAATGCTAAGTTAGATTCGATTTCTTTATTTTACTCAACAAATATTATATAGTTAAATATTCTTTCGCTCTGTATCACAACTCATTTTTTAAAACAATTATAAGAGATTAAATTTTAAGATTAGCTTTCAAATTTTTCTCTTTGTGGAAGAAATATTAAAAGTAAATATTTTTTCGCTCTATAGCCACACTTCTATTTTGATAAAGAGTATGCCTATAGAGTGAAAATATATTTAAATATAATATTTCTTGAGTAAAATGAAGAGATAGAATTTTGAATTTACCACTTTGGTCCAATACTCTAAGCAGTATAAGAAAATACTGATTTATTTAGCCATTTTTTACAGTTATTTTGCTTCACGATGACAATAAAAATTAATTAGCACATTTAATTACAACGAAACGTTTCTGTAAAGTTTTCCTCAACAGTCTGATTTCTCTCGGCAAGAACAGAACTTTCGGTATGTCTTTAGGATTAATTAAATCCATTAGGATTTCAATTTCAAGAAATTGGAATCTCCCTTAGATTTTCTCAATTAAATTTCCAAATCCAGTCAGGGAGTCGATGGATCCAGTGACTTAAAATTCCCGGGGTTTTCTCGGGGATTTTAATGTAATCTAATTATTTTTGATTATTTTTACGTTAGAAGTAATTTCTTACCACTATGCTATGGACGGCACCGATTCTGGTGCATGCCAGCATTGCAACAGGAAGTTCCATGATCATCGGCATGTAAATAGCCACCCGATCTCCTTTTGTGACTCCTTTAGACTTGAGGACATTAGCAAACTTGCAGACCTCTTGGAGAAGTTTTCTGTAGGTCAGGCGGGAGTAATCTTCTGTGTCGTTACCTTCCCTGAAAAGAATACATAGACATCAGTCTGACATCAGGACAAAGAAATTACCACGCGCAGAATAGGAGCGCGTTTTAAAATTCTAGTTGGTTTCGTAAGCAAACACGTAAGAGTCAAAAGTCAAGTTTCATGAAAAGAATGCACATTTTAAGTATATTCTTTGAAAAGCCACATTTTCACGTTTCTTTTTATCAATTTTTTTAAACGTATCTAAAAAAGCAATATTTAGTATGGAAACATTGAATATATGATTATATTTCAAATTTGAATCAAAGTTAAATGCTTTCTATGTTATGATTAAAAATAACTTTCTCCTTTTATTAGATAAATAGCTTGAAGAGATTTAGATCAGAGTCTCGTAAAGTAGATTTTTAATAATATGTTTGATACCTATCAGCGATATCTTAATCAGAAAAGTAGACATAATTAGTATAACGTTTAGTGCATAAAATATTTACTATTTGCAAATATAAATGATCATGCTTTTCTGTAGAGCATATATGACATCGCGTGTCAGGTGCAAAAGTACGTATTTAAACGACATTTAGTTTATGAATTTCTGCAGTGATTTTAGATTTCATTGTAATTTTTCGGTCCCGATACGCTTTTAGCACTTAAATTAACTTGAATGCTTTTAAATTAGCTTGAATACTTTTGAATTCACTGGAATTTTTGTGAAATTCCTTGAAATCTTTTCAAATATTTTAAATCGCTTGAAATCCAATTTTAAACTCTTTCAATATTTTAAAATCGGCATTAATTATTATGAAATCTCTTGTATATTTATATATTTCGAGATTTCTTTTTGAAAATCAATTTAAATCTTTTTAAAGCCCTAAAAATATTCTGAAAACGATACTGTAAACTCTTAAAATCCTTTTTAATCTCTTGAAATCACTGAAACATCAATTTTTTACCTTTTTCATCTGATAGATATAAGAAAAAAAGTCATCGAGTAAAGTTTATATTATACAAATTACAAATTGAACCGTTAAATTTTCTTTCAAATGAATATTAGGCGTGAAATTTCTTCAAATCGTTAGGTAGACAGTGGTATACTATATCTCGTTACACATTCGAGACTGACTCGTGTGAATCTTAAGAAATCATTATTTTCCTACGTAGTCATAATCAATGAGGTTCGTGGGATCGAGTATTAATTATTAGAAGTCTAGATTGTGTTTACCGATTAAAACATCTGCGTGAGTTATATAGATGTAATCAATCGGGATACGTAAGTGTAAGTGAAGAAGAAAAACCTTGTTCTCTTTCCGGGGTTTGATTACGCGAAACCCGTCTAGCAATTGCATAACTTCCGATTAGGAAGGTTAAATAATATTAAAAAACAATATTGCACTTTGGGTTTTATCAGTTGGGCACTTTAAAATTATCCAGCGACTTCACGATTCCACTCTTATTATCCAAGCCCACAAAAGCTCAAAATTCTTTTTATAGAGAACGTTTGAAAAATTTATAATAAATTATAATTTCTTAAAGAATTTTAAAAATAAAGCTTTATTCAAAAAAATATATTAAAATCTATAAAAATAATTGGGAAGACTTTTCTGATATTCAGAATCATAAAAAAATGTTAACTATTAAATCAATCTCAAACACGTGATTCTGTGAGAGAGTTAATCGTAAATTTTTTCTCATCGAACATTGGAATATAAAATAATGAACATGGACCTCTAAGTGGACTCTCGTGAGCTGAGCATGATTTCTTGTTATCATTCGACTTTCACGAACGCTCAAGCCGCCGTTCATATCACGCCACGCAAATTTAACCAATCACATTGCTTCATTTGGTAGCGCGCGAAATTTTCATCACCTCAGCAAACCTCACTACACGCGATACTCAGCGGTTCAGCACTGGCTTTAATCTGATGATTATTATACAATAGGGTAATGGACCAGATTTGATTGGTGCTGGAGTTGATTGCAACATGTAGAGAAAATTAATTGTGGGTGATTGTGTACTTTTACAGAAGGTCTCATCGTAAAATTCTGATTTTTATATACGTCAATGAAACATTGTTTGAAGTTCTTTTACTATTTTCGAGACTATTTTTAATTTTATTTTAAGAAATTTCAGAATATTTCAAGAGATTCGAAAGATGTCAAAGGATTTTTAAAAAATTTCAAAAATACTGCAAGATCTTCAAAAGATTTCAAGAATTTTAAATGAATTCAAGAGATTTCGGAAGATTTCAAGAGATTTGAAGCTATAAAAAAACATTCTTAGCAAATTTAGGGGATTTCGTGGGATAGTTTATAAAATTCGAAAATAATTTTTTGAATTGCTATGTACGAATAAAGTACAACTTTATATGTATGAATATGCATTATGTGTCCAATTTCGTATACAGTTTGTAAAGTCCTGCTATTCAGCACCTCACTGTGA
This sequence comes from Synergus itoensis, assembly GCA_904066005.1. Taxonomy (NCBI): domain Eukaryota; kingdom Metazoa; phylum Arthropoda; class Insecta; order Hymenoptera; family Cynipidae; genus Synergus; species Synergus itoensis. The sequence goes on along the minus strand of CAJFCP010000116.1, from coordinate 2,417,474 downwards.
GTTCAACGAATGACTTGCGTCTACAAACTGACTGCTTATTTTGCATCATAATGAACATGCATCCAGTGGTTCTCCACTGAGGCCCATTGAGACTTGCAAATTAATTCAGTCAATAAGAATGGTAAATTTATTTAAGAATTTCATTTTGAGAACCACTTCAATTGACAAATTATGATGGTTACACACAATATTTATCGACAGTGTTCAAATAAAAGGTAATTTATTCGATTTACTCTCCAAAGGTTCGCGTCCTTGCCCAGCTTTGCTGTTTTGAACAATAAATTTTTCTTTCACATACTTTCCTCTTACTTGCTATTTCCTAGGGCGAGAAACTTAAGAGTGATGGACTCAAGCGCTAGATTAAAAATTCAATTTCCTCGTTTTGCGCAAGAAATATTTAAATTAGACATTTTTTCGCTTTGTAGTAGTAGTAAAATGAAGGCTATCTTTTCCTTAAAATTTTATCTTTGACGATAAGACTCACCAGTAAAAAGCCACCTTGTCTCCGTTGCCACTCTTAACATTCTTATCCAGTAGGTTAAAACTCAGATTCGTAGAAGCTCCTTCCATCCACTTGATAAAAATATCTCCAGCGTTCAGATCGAAATTATATGAGAAAAACTTCCCATCTGTGGCCGTAGTTTCCCAATAAAACTGTTTCGCTATTTCTCCCCAGAATTCTTCCGGTTGTTTGATAGATCTGCAAAATTATACAGAAAATTCTTAGACATTTAAATATTGCATTAAGTTGAGGAAAATTTGTCAGATTTTATCGAAAATCGGGCCTGGCGAATAAAAATTGACCCAATTGCTGAAATTTTCTCAAGTACGAAAACAGCAATTTCACCGCGTGTATCGCAGGGTCAAGGGGTAGACGGAGAATCGATATTGTGTCTATTTCTATCGATGCAGAGAACAAGGGTATGCTTTAAAAAAACATTTTTCAAGGAACAGTTTTAATCTTTCCTTGAAATTATTTTCTGATTTCCAAAAATCACTCTTAGAATTATTGAAGCACACGTCAAAACATAATAAGAAATATGGAAACTTGACCTTTATGTTATCCGGAGTTTCCTTATTTTTAATTTTTCAAGAAGCTTTTAATTAGATAGCGAAGTCAGTTCATAACATTGACAATAACAGTTTCCTGAATTCCGAACTTCACCGAAATTATTTCCTTTATTGATTGAACTCTCAAGTGAGATTGAATGTTTATTTGGCCTTTAAAAGTATAATTACGGCGGAATTTTTTACTTAATCAATACTCTTACAAGCACCGATGCTATCTACTGAAAAAGTCTAAATTTATGTATATCAGATACTGACCCAGTAATCATTTGCACCTACGTTATGCAGTCACTACTATCGGTAATAACTAGTTTCAGTAAAGAAACTAAGTTTAAATTTCATATTTCAAGTCGTCTTCAAAAATTTCTAGAGCTTACAAAAAAAATGTTAAGGATTTTAATGTGGAATTTCAAGACGTTTACATAAATTCTTAATAATTTTGGGGCATGGGATTTTAAGGGGTTTCAAGACATTTCAAAAATTTTTTTGGGATTGCAAAATATTGCTGAAGATTTAAACAAATTTTAATGAGTTTCAAAAGACTAAGTGTTTTCAAAGATATGAACAACTGTGTGTACCATTTTCACCCAACTTTAGGTTAAAAAATATCTTCGGGATTTACTCTCCAGATACTATGGACCATCTGATCGTCATATGTAAAACAAATACATACATAGAAAAAATAAATAATTCATGTTTATAAATATTCTAAACACAAATATTATTCACATCCATGTTAACAAATTTCAATATCCAAATTAAATAATGGATCCTTCCTCGGTATTCAAAATATTTTCAACCTAAATACCAAAACCTCCAGGAATGAAAAAACCATCCTCAAAACTGATTGTCTCTTTAAAATACTCACTTTTCGTGCATTTGCTTATATTGCTCCATGCTCTTGCAATGAGCCTTTTTGGAAAGCTCAGGATGAGGGTAGTATATCCTATCCGCCATGTTCTCTGGTTAGGGTTGCTCTTCCTGTATCCGAGTCTTCCTTACAAAAGTGTGGAGGTTCGCGTGAGAAAAATTAAATTGAATGACTCGATCAGAGCTACTGGCGTGAAATAGTTCAAGATACCAGGGCGATAAGAGGGAGTATAAAATTGTTGATAAAAAAAAAAAGTTGTCGCACGGGTGACCCTTGTGGAGGAGAGTTTAGAATTTACGAGATCGATGGTCGGTGATTGTATGAACTGTATGTATGAATGAGAGTGAAGCACGAATCGTGGAGTCGTACCCCTATCACCTTCACTTCACTCCTATCTAGCCAGACCGGGTTGGCTGATAGACCCAGTGCGACTGATCAGAAAACCTCACCGACTACTATTCGTCAAGTTCCCGGAGTTCCCCTCCATGAAACCCCTAAACCCACGACCACAACGTTGCGATTTCAGTTAAACCCCCACTATGAAACGAGAGTGCGATCGATACGGTAACTCTTTGTCTTTCTACCTATTTTCTACCTGAATTAAGCAGAACATAAAATACAATTTTTTTAAGAAAGTCCAGATTATGAAAATGAAGAAATTTGTTCAATATTATCTTTTTTTTTTTGGGGGGGGGGGGTGATAGAGGATAAAGAGACCTGCAAAAGCTTGGAAGCTTGTAAGTCCGAGTCAAAATTTTAGCCCTTTTTTAGACTTTAATTAAAGGATTTAATGGGTCTTAGGAGAACCTGTGGAGGATTTAATTTCTATCAAAATTAGGCCCTCTTTTAGTCCTCCAAGGTGGTACATAAATCCACTTTTAACACCTAACAGGACTAAACAGGGGCTTAATGTAAATCTTCTTTTAGACCTCTTAAGTCCCCTTTGTAAGCCCTTCTGTAGCCCTAGAAATCCTCTAGGACAAGAAATGACGTCATTTAAAAAATTCATTAATTTTCAAATCAATTTCTTATTCAACATATTTAATTTTTTTCAAAAAATGTATATTAGACTAAAATTTCCATAACTTGATAATTCAACTTTTTAACTCTGCTTAATTATGTATTCTTAACTATTTTTATTATGCAATGACAAATTAAGTAAATTAAAAAATTATAATAAATATAGGCAGGTATAAAGTAGATTCTATTTGGAACTATGGCTAAAATTTCCATATATAATGTATATATGTAATACATATTTCTTGGTAATTCCTATTAATTGTTTTATAGAGGTCTGATAAAATATAAACCGATATTATACCGTTTAGCTGTTAACACGAGATGGATATGAATCTTTGAAGGTCTGTGAGTGGCCGTGCAAAAAGTGAAGGGATCTTAGAAATTGATCCCTTGATCGATAAATAATTTTTTTTAAGTATGTGTCCGTACAATATCTAAGTATGCCACGGTTACCCTTGAATAAAAAATTTACACACCCACACATAATCTATTCTTAATGTTTTTAATACAAAAAATTGCATATCTTTCACGTTTACTTATACAATAAAAAATAAAAATACGAATTAATTAAAAAAAAAAACAAATTGATATTCATTGAAAATTGAATAATTTCAATTTAATTTTTCACTAAATAAAAATCTGTTTCGGACATTTATTATTTGAAAAATTTTTTTAAAAAGTTAAAGATAATGAAAAGAAGTAGAGATTTATGAAATGTTATGACAAGTAGTGGCATCTAATGATTGCAAGGTACACCTGCTTTGTACTCGGGAGATGTTGCGACATATGATAAATACAAATAAAAAATTCTAAATTTTTAAAAATATGTAGATATCTATTTAAGCATAATTTTAAGGTGGTTATTAATGCATCTATTTAATACAATTAAATACTTAATTATTTGATATTTTTTATCGATTAATCTACTTTTTTCAAGACGTTTTTAAGAATTAAAAAAATTTCAGTACTTCAGTCTATATTAAACGGAGGTAAATAGCCTAGTTTTAGTAAAAAATATTTATTATTGCGAACGTAAAGTTGCGGAAACTAAATTGCTCTTATGGTAAAGTATCACATATACCCTTAAGTGTGTAATCCGAAATTTAAACGATTTTATTCTCTTCCTTTCTCGTACACTAGATGTAAGAAAAATCTAATAAACATAAAAATTCTTCTCACGAAAGCTAATCAAATAAAGATCCTGATTGCCCTTCATCAAGAAAATATAACAAGATAGTAACTTTCTTAAAAAGTCACGAACAAGAGGGAGAGTTATAATTGTACGTCATGAATTAATTCCCTTTAATCAAATTATGTTAGAGACAAGAAAATGATCATGATTGTAAAAGAAATGTTTTATAAATCGGTTAACTGCAAAATAACAATTAAAATAATGAAAATGAATGAATAATTCCTGATAGAATAGGAGGGAAACTGCATTCAACGTCATAAACTTTTTCGAAATTCGACATCAGTGGTGCAGAACACATTTATTAGTAAATATCATACATTCACTGATAAGATATCTACAACAGTCAAGTGACTTCGAGATTACTGTCGACGTAACCATTATTTATTTCTCCATCTTTCGGATTAATTGCAGAGGTTTCTTGTGTGTTTACAAAATATATAATATATTATTTGTTTCGATTTTATTCTAAGGCAATACGAACGTAAAATTATGTTTTATGATTCGATATATAATCATTTGCCACCATCCACATAATATTTTACCATGCTGACTTTTTAAGGCTTCATGTTCGCGGAGCAATTGTCCTGATTGTTCTTTTGCATTCTTTCTTGTAACTCTCTGAAGTACCTATTAACTTTCATTTTTCATTCCTCTTTACTTCACGTCTATAATACAAATTCAGAAGACTCATATATATATATATACTTTTGAACCATAATTTATAATATGTATGGGGCGAATTTATTTCATGTTCATTTATTTATGTTCAAGTCAGAGAGTCGCTTCCGGGTGAAAAGATTTTGTTATACGAATATTTCAACTTTTAAAGTTGGTACAGATTTTTTGAAAATACATATTTAATCTCAATTTTCTCTTGATTTTTTTAAGTTAATACTCATATAGTGAATATATTTCGTTATAATTTATCTTATGCCCGATTTGAAATGAATTCGCCTCTACAATATTTTTTTATTGCATGTGAGTCGATATTCCGAAATTTAAGAAAAACTTTGGGAACCTAAAGGAAAAAAAGTTTTTTCTTATTTAATATTCGCTCAAGGTTCGCACATAAAGTTCAGAATATTCAAGGGATTTTCTCAATGTAGGTAGAGCAATGCTCCCTCGATTTCTCTTGGGCATTCTTTTCTCTAGGAAAAAAATCCTTTTCTTAAGAAAAATAGGCGTTTCCTTTTCAAAGTTGCCCAGTCGAGAATCAAGAGTTAAGGGAAGAATTTCTAATTTCTCTTTTTATGTTTAGCAGAATTACAATTTCAAACTTACATTTTTTTTCATTTATAAATTATCATATCGTTATATTACTACATATTAAATTAATTTATAAAGATTCTTAATAAAGAATCTTGTGTAAGAAAGAAAAGAATTTAAAATCAAAATTGAGTACCAGATTCATCAAGTGTTTCCCCTTTCACGGAAATTTTTAGTACAAGACGAAAGATTTGATCTTTATTGAAGGGAAACCTGAGATAAGTAAACACTCAGAACTCTTTCTCGTATACAATTAATAATTAATATTTATAATGTAGATGGACAAAGTTCGCTATAAGAGTCTGATACAAAAAATGTGATCAGATTGCATTGAGATTTTAGTTAGATATCTACAGCAACAGTTTAGTACGTATACTCCTCGACCGATTGTCAATTGCATAATTAACAATGAATTAGTTTACTCGAGAGGAAAACAGTGATTGTGCTGTTGCACTTGGAAATTCAGCTGGAAGCTGTCGAATCCCATAAAAAAATGCAACTCACACTTCAGTAAACATATTTCCAATATCATTATTAATAGTATATTATGCACCAAGGGGGAGAAGAGGGACTTTTTCGACGAGTACGAAAAACATAAATCTAAAAAGTCCTCTCTCATGACACATACTATACCTCCTATAAAAAATGCATGAGTTAAACCGTTTTTCATGCCTATGAAAAACATGCTGAAATCAGGCATGTTTTACAAAAAGAATTTTTATTTTTTTAAAAATTGATAATAAAGAAAGAACGAGTTGCATTTATGAGAGTGTATTAATATGCTTATGGAAGCATTTAGATTTTCTTATGTGATGGATGTAAAGCCCTTCAGACGATTCTCCAAACGCATCAGTCGTTCTTAATCTTAAGGACACTTAACCTTTTAATCTCCTTTAAAACAATAATCACATTAACCATATTAAGGTAGTCGTAAGAATAATGATTGTTTTTTCCATTCATTGTCATTCGACGCACATGTATGTATAGGAACGTATTATTTATACATATCTCGAAATATATCTTTTATAATTCCTTAAAATTATCCACGAAATTATTTGATATCTCTACGAAAATCTCCAAGTTTTGATTTTCGACGGTTGAGTCTGAGCGATTGGTTTTAAAACACAAAATTCTGTTCACCACGTCAACAAAAAGACGCTTCTTATTTTTTCTACTCAGAAAAGACTTCAATTTTATAATTCATTGAATATTTTTATGCATATATTTTGCATTAATACAGTTTTTATAAATTATTTTTTAACACTATCTTATTTTTGTTACTGGAGCATTTTCAAGTATTGAAGGAAAAGTTGGTCTACTGCTAACTGTATATACAAATGAAATTCGAACTCTGCCGAATATGAAGTTTTTCTATGTGATTTCAGAAAAGAGATTTTTTGTTTGTTTAGATTTGGGAAACGAATGGCTCAGCCTCTGTTATTCAAATTTCTTATTTTCTCACACACGTACTCAACTACACACACAACACATACATGTAATATATTTTATATATGCATAATAAATGAAACTATACGTAATAACATCTTACGGATCTAAGCGAGGTGATAACAAATTTTTTATTCTATTTAGGTAAGACGAACATTCGCGAAATATAATTGGGAACCCATTAGACCCGCGAAAGACTGCAACACAGTCTCGCAATTTCGTTTACGTGAGCATCTGCGTTGTTTTACATATTTACACTGTGCGTCAAAATCCGACCAAGTTTTTTGACTTCTGGTCTTTTTCTTTTGTTCGCATTCTTCAATATTAACGAGAATCTTTTCCATTTTCTGCACAAATTAAACGATGATAAATATATATACTTATATACCACTATCGAAATATATTTCTGAGAAAATTGTATAATTGATGTCAATTATTCGCTTCCTTTTTGAAAATTTTTGTGAATAAAATAGAAAAAAAAAAATAAAATAAAAATAGATTAGATTCTTCTTTTATAATCAGTTTTCTTGAATCATAAATCAAATACATAACAAACTTATTCATCTTATCAGTTGATATGTTACTAATTAACTAATAAAAGTATCTTTTCTCATCGGATGATCGATATGCGTTAATTGACGTATCTTAGAAATGCAGTACATATATCGACAGAATGTGTGGTTTTTAAATTTATTATATCATTTCACAAATGATAACACTTCTTAGGTCAAACATTTTTCATTGTTGACATGAATTTATTTTAATTCTAATCTTGAATGATTTTTTATTTAGATATGATTTTTGTCTTAAATATTACAAGTCGTCAAAGAATGGAAAAAGTTCTCGAAACTAAAATCAGAAACTTTCATTTCCAACAGACATTTTATATTTTGAATCTATTTCTTAACATGTATATTGCGCATTCGATATTCCTATCTTGAAATACTGTTTCTTCTGCAGTTTGACAACTGAAAAATCCCGAAAAATAAAATTCACTACACGTGTGAAATTCTTGACCAATTAAATGCCGAAAAATAAAGTGCCCGATATTATAAAATCGCCGAAAATATAAAACTACCGGCGCTGGAAAATTTCCAACAATAAAAAATTGCTGACAGAAATTGGCTGCTATCAAATCATCGACGCTGTGAAATTCGCGATTCTGAAAAATTGTCGACATTGGAAAATTGGAGGCAATTTTCTAATGTCAAGAATTTTCCAATGCCGCTGATTTTATAATAAAATTTTCAATTTTCTGTCGGAAATTTTGCAACGTCGAGAATTTTTATTTTCTGAAATATAATAAACTGTCGGGAATTTTATTTTACGAGATTTTGAAGTCGTCCCCTGTGGTTAACCTTTTTTAAATTGATAGAAAAAAGAAATATAAGTTAAAAAGAGTTAAGGAAATAAATGAAAAAAATATTGAGAAGTGAAATGAGAAATACGGAATTATACTTTGATATTGTAAACAATTTTTGATATTGCTCTCATTAGGATCGTTTAAAAATATTTTTGCTTTATTAAATGCTTTTCGGAAAGTGACGGCAAATTTTTATTATACTGTGCAATATTTAATAGCTATAAATATATTTCTGGTAGATAAATAGATCTCTGCAGGTACAAAAAGCAGTTTGAACTCGTGCTATCTCGCAGAGGTTTTCGAGGTCGGATTTGAATATAGAGGCCTTTTTTCTGTATAATATGTACGCCACATATTATGTTTTACGTAGCGAGAAAGAGAACAATAAAAACATTCACCGATAGAATAGGTACTTTTATAGAATATCACAGAAGAGAAGTAGACTTGATATTATGAAAATGATACGCCAGAAGCACTGTTTTTTTTACATTTTTAAAAAATTTCTCTATTCATATTATATTTATCATCAGAGCTCAGCACTAACAAGAAAAACGACCATTTAAAGAATCCAACTTGCGTACATTGTACGAAATTCAGTTTCTCTCCTGAAATTTATTCAGAACTTTATTACATTATTATTTTCATGGGAATTTATATTGAGGAGTCCTCTCAGAATATTGAGAGAGAAGCTGCTAGAGAAGATCATAGAATTTTTTATTTTTGCATTGATATTTGCAAGTCTTCGTTATATTTTAAATTACTTTCTGGAAGGCAGAAACACTATTAATATAACTATATAATGGAAGTGATTTGAGTAGGCCGTAAAATTTTCCTAAATTTATTCAAAAGATGAAATTGAACGTCAGAGACGGAATAAGAGTTTTCGGGATTGTCGGAAAATGGTTTCTAATTGGAAAATCCATTCGGTTGCCATTTAGAGGAACAGTGTCTTGTTATTTCAGAAATAGTAGGCATACTCTTGTTGGACATATTCATTTCTCATTCTCACTTACTGACAATTTTTTAAATTATTCTCCGATTTTCCGTTAGGCGCGCCCAGTATATCTGGTATAAAAGCTACCTTAAAAATTAATGATTGTTAATTCAGCGATTAGAATTAAGTAAATTGACGGATCAACCGTACTTCAATTGGAAATTGTCACTCGCATTTTTGCAGATATAGGGGTTTATTTACTTTTCTCTTAGGCGAGGGGACGAATTTTAAGTTTTTCAATTGTGACCCTCACTCTCGTTTTTGATTTCGCGTCTTAGTTAGTCAAGAAGAAAAACTAAGAAACTTTACAGAAAACAAAAGTATTCACAAAAATTCATGCAGATAGGGGAAAAATAGAAAAAATGCAAATTAAGGGAGGAAATTTCCAACGACGACACCCTGAATTAAAACGAATTCAAGCAGATAATTAGCTTGCAGCATTAACCAGAACCTAAAGAGGATGTTCATAAAACGATTCTGGAATAGAGCACATGTGTTATGAACGAGACCGAGGATCAATAATTGCCAGAGGTTCCTATGCTTAATCTTACGAACGTAATTGAACTGTTAATTAGACGATTATTATTCAATCTTTTCTCATCACGGTTATTCTCACAGTCAAATTCAAAACTTTCGTCATACTTGAATGGCTGAAAGTAAAAAGTGGAATAAAAATTCTTTAGAGTCAAAAAATGGGTCAAAATTAGAGCTGTGAGAATTCATATTGATCCATTTTAACTCGCGGAAGAATTTTTATCCCACTGATACAAAGTATTTTTCTCCATTTTTTATTTTCAGCCTCACTATTCATTAAATAATAGTTCTCACTCCATGTGAGTTCCCTCGTCGTAGAAATTCATTGATTCGCTTTATAAAGGCTTAAAAAATAATTCGAGGGGGAGAGTCCATAGAGGGGTAAGAGGAGCGGGTTTTTTTAAAACAGGGTTGAGTCAGGACTATTTTGTCCTACGAGAAGCCTTTTTTGGATACTTTCACTTCGATTAGATTCAGTCCTCTTTGATATATTTGATTATATTTTTTGATAGATTGTGTCCTTTGAGTTTTGAAGAAATTTCTTTTCTTTTTTCTGTATTTCTTCAATTTATTTACTCGTTTTTTTTCCTTTTAGAAGGTGAATTTGGAGCTGGAATTTTCGGAGAAGCCTTTCATTCGTATCTTGTTGAATATGAAAGAATGTTCTCACTTCCAGCTCGGTCGAACCCTCACGAAGTCAGTGAAGAACTTCTGCGATTTCTTTCCAGATCCGAAGGCTTAAGACCGTCCAGAGAACAGTTGGTACTGTAACAAAAAATGGCGATATTAATATTTGAAAGAAATTGGTGACGGTTATTAACTTCGAAAAATGGGTCCTTTTGCAAACAAAGTTTAAAATTATTTTTTTAAATCTTCGTTTTCGATAATTTCTACAGAATATCTAAATTCTCGAATTTTCCAATAATTTCTCTTTTACTTCGAAAGTATTTTTACCATTTTTAACTTTCAATCTAAAATGATATTTCTGTGATATTTTTGTCGATGAAATTTATTCAAGATACACTATAAATGTCTTTTTGTAAAGAGTAAGACATTGAAAATAGGAGAAACATTTTCCATAAAAAGGATCAAAGAAGACTGAAAAAAAGTATTTTAAGTTTTGATGAGGTCTCTTCTTGATTAGATTTCTCAAAGTCAGAAAAAAAGCAGAGGCATCACTCTTGAAGCAATGCTGCCTTCAGAAGCGTTCATGCACAAGTCATCAGTTGCGCTTGAAAACTGACCAAATCGAAGTTCAGTGCTTTCTGAAATCATTATCAATGTTGGTAAACTGGTACCTGATATTAAAAAAAGAAAGCAGCAAATTCGCAATCTCGTCTAGAAATTGAAACTTCAGACAAAAACAGTCAACGAAATTCCAAATTACATAAATTGAAACTTTACTTTCACTGAACAGATGAACATATACAACACTTTTTATGGTACTAAATACGGAAAATTAAACAATGAATTTTACTGGAAATTTAAATAAAAAGTTTACTTTATTATAATTGATGTAACAGGACTAGGGTGGTCTTTATTTTCGAACTTCGAAATTCAATTTCCTTATTTTACTAAACAAATATTATAATTAGATATTTTTGACTCTGTTTTGACTCATTTTGTAAATAAAATTGAAAAAATGTATAATGTGAGTATTTTTGCTGTATTAAAAATAGACATTTTTTAGCTTAATCTATTTGAAAAATATGTACCGTTATAAAGCGAAAAAATATTTACATAATTATAATATTTGTATGGTAAAATGAAGAAATTGAATTATGATGTTGAAACTTGGATACAACGTCCCTAAGGACCGCCCTAGTAATAGGACTTAAACTAAAGAGCAGATCTAGAAGATTAATCTAATCTAATGTAATAGAGTGATGGAGTAAAGGAAAAATGGAGATCTCTTTTGTACAATAATTTCCCTCTAGTATTTCTGAATTTAATGTACTTTTCGTTTATTTAGAGTTATTGTGTTTTGTTGGAAACTAAGCCTTGGCCTAAATTTCGAGTTGCTTGTATATTGTATATTAATATAGTGTAGCTAAAAATGTTAATTTTATACCATCGATTACTGAAATAAAATCATTTAGCCCTGTAATTAAGAAATTTTATCATGTTAGAAAAACGTTATAAATCTTCAAGTAGTCTGCAAGGAGGAGTGTAAAATGGTTGATAGGCTGATATTCTCAATGAATCATTAATTTAATGACATGATTTGATACAGCAACAATTTCAGTACACAAAAATATTCTGGAAATAATTACATGACACTGGGATGTTTTCTTCAGACATTTTTCTACAAAAACAATAGACCTTTCATTTCAGGAATATTTAGTTGAATAGTATATTGTGTATCAAGGGCGGCAAGAAAAAAATTTTGCGAAGCTTGTCGAGTCAAAACCGCTTTCCGCCCAAAATTCACACAATACTTTTTGCCGTGCCAAAAAATTGAAAATTATAGGGTGTTTAGCGACCTGGAAAAACTTAATTTCTGGACCTGGACAACCTGAAAAAGTCCTTGAATTTTTTTCGTGAGAATCGCTGGACACCCTGAATTACTTTTTCAAGTTCCATGTAATTTCCAAGGGAAAATGCTAAATTATGTATGATAAAAATAAGACAAACTCTTGATTTTTGAAACTGACTGACTGGTATAAGTCCGAGCTCTTTCACAAGAAACTAAAAATCGATTAAATGAATATTAGAAGATTGAAGTGTGAGATTCAGATATTGAAATTGTTGAAATTGGTGAATTTGGTGAAATCCCAGTGTTATGTTATGTAGTTCCAGAACAGCTTTCGCAACAAGTCTGTTTTGCTCAACACTCGGTGCATCATCTTAGATGGAACGAAGCTTTTGGCCTCCTCGTGCATCCGTTGATAGCATATGTAATTATAGTGACGTGCTTAACCACGAGCATCAGATGCAAACTGCGAGAAGGCAAGAAAGCTGAGACAGAATAATAATACAGAGGCAGAGAGAGATAGAGAGAGAGCAGTGTTTATTGCAGAGTACGTATCAGACATCCAGGGCAAAGGAACTCATCGTACTCGAGAGAATTGGTTGGCAAAGGAACAGAGAGATCCTTACACTGTAACCAAGGGTCAGTGGGAAGGCTGTCCCGATGGCTGGAATGATGGAGAGAGTGTTGGTTGTGGTGGTCCATTCAGGTTCAGGCAGATGGGGGGTAGTTGTCTTACCATGCCACTAATAGACTGCTGGAGAATTCCTTGTTGTGATGCATTCGATGAAACTGAGGGTCGTCTTGACCCACGAATACTGTTCATACTCGAGCTCAGAAGGTAAGGAACGCTGCTACTCGTGATCGGCATTCCACCCTGGGAAGCATCGATGGATGCGCAATTGCACAAAATGCATAGATCGCAATTATCATATCTCAATCATATTTCAGATCATATTTATATATTATATAAACCAAAACCTTTCTTTAATTCATATACATATGTATCACTGGTAATAATAATAATAATTCATGTATGAGTAAATTAAACTAATTTACAGATGTCTTACCGTTGGTGGTGAGAGATTGATGTTGGAACCTCGTCGTTCTTGAGGGCCGGTACTAGAATGTCGTCGAATTGGCAATCCTCCACCAGGAGTACCTCCTGGAGAACTCGCACAAGATGGAGCTATGCGGATTTTGGGAGTCATTAAGGTATTGTCGGAGAGACGACGACATGTGAAGGTGTTTGCTACCCTCAGGAAATTGTTGTCGTTTGTGGATGATGTTGATCCGAACCACCAGCTTCCAAACATTCCTAAAATGTATGAACAAGTTTTTTTTTTTATTCATTTTGTCATTATTTTCATGGGAGAAGTGACAAAATTGACTTTTGACAATCTGAGTATGCAAATAGGGTTGTTTCGCAAATTTAGATAAAACTTGAATCTGATGCACACTCAAAATTCGAGCGATCAACCCTTCAGTTCTTCTACATTCTTATAAAATTTTAATATTTTTCCGAAATTGAAATAAAACTTTAATTTTAAAATTTACTTAATTTCTTTTTTTAAAACATAAATAAAGAAAGTTTTTTTATGTTTGTACTTTCTGCAGAGCAAACAAAGTAGTGCCGGACTTATTTCTAGGAAAGGATACGGAATAAAAAAGTTTCGATTATCTACTAAAATGAAAACGTAATGAGAAGTGACATCTATTTAATACTTTAATCAAAAACGAAATTGGAAGACTTTAAATTAGTTTCCAGAAGGAAATTGAAAGTAGATCTCATTTCTTGAGAGGGGATATAAAACAAAAATAATTTTTTCTTTTATTTTATTTGTGGGATGATAAACTTTTATATTTCTTAATTTAAAAAATTTGTTAAGATTAAAAGGGCTTGAAATTTTGAATTTACTTTATTTGAGACTATTGAAACTTTGAAACCTTGGATTCAACACCTTGGAATTTTATTCAAATGACTCACCAGCCATGGAATTCTTCCTAGCCATGTTTTCGGCAGAAGCAGTCATCGACATGGAGCCTACACAAAAAATAAAGAAAACTCAGTGTACATAAATAGAAGCACGCAATAAAAAAGAATATCTTCGTGGGATTTTAAGGAATTTTACGACAGCTATTGGAGTTTTATATCGAATTTTAAGGAATTTCAAGATCACATTAACAATTATTATTACTAATTCTGAGTTTTTTTGTTTTAGATTACCGATTGAATTTTTCCTGGCCATATCTTCTGCTGAAGATGTTTTCCTCTGCTCTATACGAAGATTAGGAATATTGAAAGGTGTTACATGCATGTTGTCTGTGCTGCATTGGTGTCTCAGAGGTCGTCGTATATCTGCATCCAACTGTAATTTGTTTCTTTGGTTTCTGAAATAAGTAGTAATAATAATTATTTATTATTTTTTCATTCATACTCTTTTTGAAAGTAGAAATTTGCCTGTAGAGCAAAAAATTGTTTAATTTTTATAAATTTTGCGTAAAACCTCTATAAAGCAGAAAAATATAGGATTACCTTTCTATTTGATTGAGCATCTCCTGCAGAACATCCAAAAGAAGATTGAAGTTCTCCAATTTTAGAGCTGGATTCACTGTCTGGGGTAACAACGATGGCATCACTCTTGTCGCCATAAGATTTACCGAGAGGCCATATTTTTTATCACTCAGCATCAGTCTGTAAATACCTATTAAAATATAACAATATAAATCATTTATTTTGCATAGAATGCTGAAAATTTAAATATTACAACCGAATTTTTGGAGAAATTCACTTACTTACTACCCGAACGACAATCTCTGGTTCTTGCAGCTTTACATTCCACAAAAGTGGCATTACCTCATCAATGATTTGCTGTTTTTCGAGTCGATCGAGAATACTCGCCAGAGCTTTCATCAGAATCCTCTGATCTGTTGAGTTTTTCTCAAAAGCTGCTTTTATCTTTGGCAAAACTGTTCTTCGTATCATCAAATCGTCCAGAAAATGTGTCACGTTCGCAACTGCCACAAAAGCTGCACTCTAGATTTTAAAAAATTCGGTTTAACTTCAAGTAAGTTTCGTTTCCTATTTATTCAAAGATTCAAGTTTGTCTAATAAAATATTTTCCAGATGACGAACCTCAATTTGAATCGTTGGACTATCGAAGGAAGCGAAGAGCATCGGCAAAACTTCGTCTCTAACCACATCGAGTGGAGTTTTTTCCAAAATTATATGCAAGTTTTCCAGAAGAATCACTGAGCCTTGAGTTGACTTTGGAGTATTGAAAAGTAATCTAAAAAGTAGTTTCATTAAGATGAAAAAAATATTTATAAGCTTTTATTTTATTTTGTTTAGAATGTATAGATTTACAATAATTTCTAGAGCTTATTCTTATGATTAGGAATTAACCGGAGAGATCTTATTCCTTAATTAGTTGAATCCCTGTACTCCTGGGAGTCAAAACCCTTTCATAAACCCATTTGAATTTGAGTTCATTTAGCTTCACTACATATCTACCTATTAAAAATTTTAATCCCAATTCCCTTGATTAAATAACTTAATATACTCTATCAAATATTTATCAATTTACAAGATTAATAATATATCTAATTACCAAAGATGAATGAAATATTTAAAGTTAGACCCGGATAGCATTAAGCTGCTCATGAATATTTAATTACACTGTTAGGTGTTCTATCGATCGGCTTATTTCACAGGTGGCTAATAAAAAACTCTAACCCAGAATTTCTTATCTTTAATATTTTCTCACGACACATTACTGACAACTGTGAAAGTTTAATGGTTTTATGGGGTGGAACCGGTGTTCATAAAATACGACTTATAATAGACTTTGAAGAGATTCTAATTTCCGTTCTGCCATTCAGCATTAGTAAGGAATTCAAATTTTATTTCAATTTATGATTTAAAATAATTTAGGAGTCTTTTCTTTTCCTTTTCATTTGCAAAAAAGTGGGTAAATTTATTTTGGGATGAAAAATAATTTTCTGATCAATCGAACCAAAATTTTCCGGAAAACCCGAAAAAAACAAGTTTTTCTTGATTTACTATAAAATTATTGGTTGTCTCAAAAAAGTGTTTGAATAAAAGTTGTAGATCTCTAGAAATAACATCTTTTTTCTTGAATTAATTTTTTCATTGAACAAACCCTTCTTAAAAAAGGGTAAAAAGGAAAAGAAGACCTCAGCGTCTTGCATTTTCTGAAATTTGTATTTTACGCTACGCCTTAAATCATTGCATATCTAAAATAATTTATTTACCTGAAACTGGGAAGAATTATGTTTTCATATTCCTCTGAGGTACTGTTCTGAATAATGTAAAGCATAGGTTGAAGAACAGCAGCAAAAACTTCCTGCGATCTCGTCTCCTCTTGCAAGTAAGGCCAAATGTGTTGGTACCAAAGTTTCTGTGAAAATTTGATGCACATTTTGAATTGTTTTTCCTTACAAGTATTTATTTTCAAGGAATTCATTTTCAAAATTGCTTACTCGGGGAATATAAGGTAGGGCTTCTTTGAGAGTAGTTCTATAGAAATGGGCTTTTTGCGTAGGATCCTTCATATTAATGACGTCCAAAAATTGCAAGGCATATACGGATGGGTCACTGAAAATTATTATTATAATATAGTGTTAAAATGAGTCCTGGAGGGCTAAATAAAATGAAAACACGAGTCGATAAAGTCCCTTTCCCTCATTGCACATACGATATTTTTTAAACATGCATAACTTTATAACTTTTGTTATAAAAACGAATTTTAGGAAATAGGGGAAAAAGGATAAATTTAAAAAAGTGTTTTGAACTGGCGTAACACCTGAAATATTTGATAAGGGTGAGTAGTTGAGCCGTTGGTCGGTGCCTGGGTTCTTTATTC
Organism: Synergus itoensis; assembly: GCA_904066005.1. Classification (NCBI taxonomy): domain Eukaryota; kingdom Metazoa; phylum Arthropoda; class Insecta; order Hymenoptera; family Cynipidae; genus Synergus; species Synergus itoensis. The sequence continues at coordinate 2,400,364 of CAJFCP010000116.1, read as the reverse complement.
AAAAGCCTCGAAACAGCTTCTTGTAAGGGTACCGGTACTCTTGACAAAATATTGTGTACTTGGTCCTCCAGCTGAGAAAATTAAAGATTTAATTTAATAGATTAAATTTTATGGAAATTATTTAAATTTAAAAATTACATATTGTTTAATTAAAGTAATCATACCGAGTCCAGTTGTCTACCGTACTCTGAGCAATTATGATTCGCTTGAATCAGGGGGCGACCATAATTAAAGATCGCACAAATTACCATTCCAAAACTGTACATATCACTGAGTATACTTCCCCTTTTGGTCAACTGTACCTCAGGAGCTACAAATTTCAAAAATGAATCTTAATTTTAATAGATGTGGATATTAAATTAAATTGAAATAATATTAAAAATCGAGGTCATACCCAAATAGTCGAGATTAGGTTGAGCCATTTTTGAAATTCTATGAGTCCATTGTGGAAGCGGAATTGGCTCCGCTGCATCTTTCTCGTTCAATACTCCTTCTATCAAAAAATATCGTGTGAACATCGGGCGGAAAGCGATTTTGAATCGTGCGAGTGTCACCCTCGCATTCATCGAAAATCGTTTTCTTCCCGCCCCCGATACTCATTAAACTATTTAGTAATTTAAAAAAATATATATTTACCTATAAATTCAAAACCAAACAATTTCCATGTTCCCTTTTTCGTAATCATTATACTACTTGGACAGACATTTCTGTGGAGGACTTGCCGACTATAATGAAGAAAAGATAGGGCTTCTGTTATCTGAAAAAAATAACAAAATGGATTTAAAATTGTTCAATTTTGCCGCCCTCCTTTTTGAAATGGTACAATATTAAAGGTCTTATTTAAAAATACATCAATTTGTAAAGATTACTCCATTTCTTTTGAATTTTGTTCTTTAGAGCAAAATAGAAAGTAAAATAAAAAGAATTCATAGAATTCATCTTGAATTCTAATGAGTTTTGTCATATTTTCTCGTTTTCTTATTGTGAATATTTGTAAATTCTTTTGAGAATTGTAAGGATTGCACGATTTTTCATATCCCTTCCTCCTAAAAGCTTTTCGTAATTAATTGACGCTCCCTTTTGGTTAAAATATTATTTCAAAAATTGTTTCTTACCTGTAGGAGACCGTACTTAATTTCCATATCTAACAATTCATATTCTTTCACATAAACTGGACGATTGTGTTGATTATGTTGCTGTTGCGTTTGTTGTCCTACCGCCGAAGTAGAGGATTGTGCTACAGCTAAAGCTTTTTGTTCTTCGTAAGCCAAAACGTTAGCTAAACTTGCGAGAACCGGTTCCGAGGCAAAAGCTAATGTTTCCTGACACTGTTCTGCTGAATGTATCACCTAAAAATATTTTAAATTTCTCTTTTCTATTTTCGAATCTTCAAAATCAAAGTTTACTTGACGTTTACAAATTAATTATATGTGATCAAAATTCTGGAAGAAGAATTCTTGACTCGATTAATTTTGAATTTATACATATCTGATAAAGAAGATTCTACTATACTTTTGCTGCAAGCTTTCCTGAAAGTTGTGCAATTTGAATAATTTATAAAATAAATGCATAAAACTCTAATACTTTAATAAAAGTATTTTCATCCTCGTTTCATATTTAAATATATTCAAGAAACTGAGTTTTGAATTTAAATTTCATTTTTATAATATAAGATTCCAAGCTTCCTTTGAAACTGGATAATATATCAAATAAAAAGTGGGAGAATTCGAGGGATTGTTCATTCTTCTCTCTAAATTTGAATCAGTTATAAATTTTACTAATTTCGATTAGTGACTCAATTCTAATTGTAATTCAGTTATTTTTTATCAGTAGAAAAAAACTGATTTATATAGAATTGCGTCACTGATTGAAATTAGTAAAAATTATAACGTTTATAAATTTAGAGAGGAAATTATTAATAAAAAATATAAATTATCTTCATGAAATTTATAGGTCTCATGAAAACTCTCGAAATATTTTATAATCTTTTAAGATTTTTTAAATCTTGAAATTAATGCAGTATTTGTGGTATTGCAATTACATGCGTAATTCTCGAATACTTTTTTCTTTTTCATTAGTCGTTCTCCTGTTTCTTTGGTTTTATTACGTTACTCGCCACATAACACACAGCAGGCAACAGCTGAACCGTATATACATATAATATAACTTGTATTACTTTTTTCATTTTTTGTCTACTTTGCTACACGTGTTGCACTAAAATTAAAGTCACACGTTGATACCAAAGAGAAATTACTAAATTAGTATACTCTTCTTTATGAGTTGTTTCATTCAAATTATGCAGAGTTTTTCCCTCTACTTATGCAGATTGCAGTCGTGAAGTTATTATTAAAAATGGTCACATTCATAAACTCAGAAACTCAAGAATTCTAAAATAGCATTGAGAGAAATGTTGAATTTATTTGATCCAAAGAAAAAATATCCCGAGGAATGTCCGATTTTCAATTTCCGAATTTTTATTTAGAGGTAAAAGCTACATGTAAGTTTCAAAGGGTTGAGTTTTTCATTTCTCGTATTTGATATTTTATACCAGTATCAGGCTATCTTTAGCTTTAGTCACTTTTATTGGGTTTTAGTATTTTTAGAACCTGTCAAGACCAGTCTTCAAAAAAGGAGATTGCGAAAAACGATTGGAGTGGTTGAAAAATATATCTTGAGAGCGATAACAAAAATAAATTCATTTTAAATTAACGCTTCATTGGAATTCAGTAATTTTAAATAAAGTTAAATAAACATTTGGTTGGAGAAATGTTTATTTATCACTGACCTGCAAAATTTTTGGATGTCGAAAGCGTTCCAAGTTCTGTACTCCCGCGCGTAAGGTTTCTGTAATTGTTTCTTTTCGTTTTGGTTTTGTAATCTTCTCCACTGAACGTTTCTCAAACAAAAATATTGACACTTCCTGTAATGAAAAATTATCCTTTCTAAAATAATATATCAATGTCTTTATATGATGTTTCATGATTCCGGCCATGTGCGATGATTAATGATTATAAATTATAAATTAATTATTTTAAAAAGGGATGTGGAATACTTTTGGACATGTTTTGAAAATTGTTATGATTTGCTAAAATCGCAATTTTCTATCTCTCTCTCTTTCTCTCTCTTATCGATTTAAGGTATTATCTGCGGATCAATTTAAACGGATGTATTTTCGAAGGATTATGTGAAATTTAATAAAGGGAAGAATTTCTTTCTCTCTGTCTATATATATATATTTTATATTACAGAGTATATTATACATAGCACGTTATATAGTAAAATTCCAATACTAATCACATGAAATAACGATCATATCAAGTAAATAATATATAAAATTTAGATTACAATTTACTGTCTGAAAATATTAAAAAGGGTAAATTGTAAGGGTGCGAAAGTTGGCGTGAAGATTTGACTTTAAAATGTTGCGCTCCTTCATATCCTTTCAACGTTAAATTCCCAAAGGAGCCATTTTCTCGTTTATGTATTAATGCGCTCTATCCCATACCAATCTAGCTGCATTTTAAAGAAATTTTTTTGACTTTATTCCCCGGCAAATGTTTTTCTATTTATGTGTAAAAGTAATGTTAGCCAAAAGTCTAACTGCATAATTTTATGTGTTAATTTACTGTTACAATAACAGGAGTTTACTTTCTCCCAGAAACGTAAAAAAAATTCTTTTAAACTAAGAATCCATTTTTGTAGGTGTATCAGATTCTTCATTTATAAAAAGTTTTGCTATAAATAAAAAAGATTTTACTCGTGTAATAAAATACACCATATATAAAAAGAAGCTTCAGCGGATTCTTTTTCTGTACTTTTTTCATCAAGTGCAATTCAATAAAAGTTTTCCTCTTGACATGGAAACTGTGTTTCCATTCATATGTCTTTCCAGAAAAATTGCAGTGCCTCGACATCTCATCTGAGAAAATTTCCACTCAGATAAAAATGGGAAAAACTTTTCGTTTCAATTTCTTTTCTTAATTTATCATAATTGTAGATTCATCTACTCCTTTCGAAACTCTTTCAAGTAATATAATCAGAATATTCAACTCAATATTTTTCACTGTTTTTTTTTTTTATAGAAATTATGACAAGAATCAGTGATTATTTTACTAATTTTTATTAGAAACTCAATTCTAACTACAAATCAGTTTTTTTACTGATCATGATCATTAGAAAATAACTGATTTATATTAGCTAGAATTGCGACATTAGTAAAAACTATAAATGATTCAAATTTAGAGAGGACATTATTAATAAATATAAATTATCTTTACGAAATTTGGGTGATAGAAGCTCACTAATGTTTGCAAATTAAAAATTGAAACTGATCAATATATTGGCGAACCGATTTTCCAAAGTTCTATTAGGGTCGTTTTCATATTCATGACAATATATCCTGCATAATGGAAACATAAGTTGAGTGTATTATATAGTACATTAACTGTTAAATTGCATTTATCTTTAAACACTGAAATCCAATTGGCGAATTATACATCAATTTTTAATTTAGAAACGGTATAATAGAAGATGTCTGACTGTAATCGGCGTTTACTACTTGAAATAGAATGTCTGATCTTGAACGTCTTTTTCTACTTATAGTGTTAGAGAACGCGTTTTAAGTAGGGAAAGTGGGGTTCAGACAGACCCTGGTATTATGAAAAGTAGAAAAAGGAAATATTGGCTAGACATCAAATTCATACAGAGATAAATGTTTTGATCTTAGAAAGTTTTAATTAATATAATCGTTAAAAAAATCTAAAGGGTAGACTTGATAATGCGAATCTAGGGAGTTGAAAATAAGTGTAGTTAGGCTTTAAATTTAAATTTACACAATTAGCGATGAAAAACGTGTATTAATTTAGGTGGAAAAATATGAGCGAGATATGCGTAAGTAACACTCGCGTTTAATTCTGGACTTTAAGGAGGAATGAGTAGCCCCTGGAGCCTCGTATTTTACAACTTTTCAAACTGATAAGAACCACCCTCGAAAGTACGTGTCCTTATCTTTACCTTGCCATCACTTTTACGGTATCCCTCGAGAATCCTCCAAACGTTTTCTGGGCCGGCAGTCGCGGATTGCTTTCCTACCTCAAAGTGGTTCAATATGGGGTTTGATTCAAGAATGTTTGGTGTTGGACCACCGCTTTTAAACTTGGAAAACATCGTTCGAGCACCCATTCACAATGCTCCCCGGTCCTGGGCTGGATCTTCTGTCAATCAAACAAAAAATTACAATTATAATACATTTCCACTTTCTATCTCTGCCATTTATTCTCCTTTTAAATTCATTCCATTGTGAGGGGTTGTACACTCGAATTTTGAGTGTACTTCAGATTTCAAAATGTAAAAGTATTTCAAAGGATTTTGTAGAATTTTTTAATTCTAAAAGATTTTTAGGAATTTAAACGGAGTGTGTGGATTTTTACGATATTACAAGATTTTCAAAATAAAGTTTGAACGGTAATAAAATAACATAAAATTTCATCCTTCACTATTCCAGCTTCACTATTTCATGTTCTTTCTACTCGATTTAGGAATTGCTTGACATAAATTCTTTTATCCGAAAGTCTTTTCCTCCAAATTGATTTGTAAGGCTCGTGTGGAATTCAAAGAAAGATATTTCAGGCACAGAGCCAATTTCTTTACCTCAGATCGAAATTTATCCTAGAGATAAACCCCAGACTCTTGTCGATTAGGTTTCGGGATTTAGGGTCCATAGGAAAGATTCACTTTTACTAAAAGACGATGATATTGCCTCGAAAATAGCTTTTAATACCTAAAAAGTTCAGATTTCTTACGGTCAGAACATTCTTCACCGAATTAGTTTCAATCGAAAGGAGCTCCAAAAATATATTTGTATCATATATTTTTATTCGTTCAATTTATATGTTGCTTTGGTTTTATAGAGCTTTTTTCTACTGAAAGTAATGTCATACCGTGGCTAAAACAAACAGTTGAGGCAACTCTTTTATCGAGCTGGCTATCGTAATCGTCAGCAATGAAACGAATATTGCTGTTGAAAACTCTTTTTTATTTTATTTTTGTAGTCAACCAGAGATGGTCATTGATGTCTATATTAGCTATAAAATTCTATATAGTTACATGTATATAAAGCTCCGCGAAAATGTTACTTTTTATTCCAATGTTAACTAATTCTTCAGTTTTATAGAACACATCACTTTTTTCTCAGTTCATATAGAGTTCATAGTTTTCCGATTTTGGCTTTAATAATTTGACATTATTAAAACACACCCGGTAAGAAGACTTGAAAATAAAATAATTGAAAATTTTCATTTATTTTAGTACATGAAAGACATTTTTTTAATTCCATGAAAAGAAATTCAAAGAGAAGAACACGCAACCCCTGTTAAAGCCCATCGAAAAGACAGAATTAAAACTGTACGATTTCTTATTTTCTTGAAATTTACTTTATTAATTTCATATGACGATTCTCAAAATATCACAGCCCTCCTCTCCCACCATGAAAGTATATTGATAGTATTTAGCGTAAATACAATAAAAAATATTACTTTATATTTGACATAATTTCAAGTATAGGTACATTTGTTGGATTCTTTAAATTCCTTGATTTTTTTTGTTTTTTTTTTTTTAACTGTTTGAAGTCTTTGAATTCTAGTAAATAAAAACTTGGATCGTTCTTATTTGAAAATTTCGACAAGTTTAAAAAGTGTTCTTTCTATCAAAGGAAGAGGCAACTTTTCATTGATATTATCGAGTCATTTCAGATTTCCAAGGAAGATTTATTCCTCTACTTGAAATATAGGATCGACTGCCATGGGGTTTATAGTGAGTGTAAATAGACGAGAGTGGGCGAAGCAGCTTACACCGGAATGTCAAACTTAATGACGCCAGGGGCGTGGAAGGCTGGACTTGGAAGGATCTCGGAACATTCCATATCCCCTTCACCCACCGGAAAAATTCACAAGCACTTCACACTCTTCTATGAACTCCTTTTCAAAATTGTTCGACACATATCTGTCGATAAATATACTTCAATGAAAAAAATCAATTAAAAAAACTGAAAGCGTAACACTATAAAATAGAATGTTATGCGTACTCATTCAAAGTTCATATAAATTATGCAGAAAATGTCAATCTTCATCGATTCTTTACATCTGATATTTCATGCATTTTTTTTAAAGTCTAAAAAATGTAATTCACAATATTTTAATATTTAATTATGTATTAAGGACGAACTAAAATGTTATCTACTTGTCATGTCTAAAAATAGAACGACCATCTGTTAAGACAGCTCCCACATGTTTTTTTACGAGACATGATAAATGGTGTAGACTACTTGCGTAAAAAAGATTAAGAAAAATCGGGATTCACAATGTACTAGAGAAATTTCGTATAAAAATGCGAAAATGCATCAACAGATGTGGAAAAATATCTTGAAAACAAAGAAATAAACGAGAGAAAAATATTTGCCTAAGTAGTTGCAGTGAGCGTATGGTCAGACGCGAGATAGGGTTGATGTCACGTTTCAGTATGCGAATTTATGCGCATACATAAATATAAAGAGCTAGCGCATGCACGGATAAAGGAGTTGCATTTTATCCCCCTAAACCATCAGTTTTATTCTACACCGTATCTCTCTGCTGCACATAAAGGCATACAAATAAAAACTCGTAAACTACTTAAAAGTGAATTTTAAGAAGATTTCGCTCATACGCACTTGAAAAAAAAAATGCAAAATACTTCTTTTGCATCTATTTGCATCTTCACACGTTACAATTAGTTTTAGTTTATTGCAGGGTATTTTTATAACTAAAGAGCGTAAGGATTTTAAGGGACAAGAAGGGTATAAAAAATCATACAAATTATTCTTAAAAAATTGATACCTTTACTTTAATTACGTAAATATTCATTATATTTTAATTTATTAATAGAAGCTTCTTTAGAAAGAGTTGAACTATTTTAGAAAGTTTTAAGGTGAATTTAAAGAAATTCGGAATTCTATAGAGATCTGAGTTAATTGGAATTTTTATGAATGGAAATGACCTCATTTATTAATGAAAATTATGAGCCATAGCCATAATGGACAAAATGCAGTGAAAAGGTAACAATTTTAATTAAATTTCCATTAAATTCGGATAATTATTGTAGAATTGATAGAATATTTATGTATGAAAACGCGAAAAATTAATGAACTAATATCATGGCTGTTTGAAAAACAATTACCAAGATTACATGTTGGCAATAAGGAAGTTTATGAAGTAAAAATAAATACATGGATAGAAATTAGAGTTTAATTTTGAGGGTGCTGGAAATTAAAATGTAAATGGTATCATCAAGAGCGGACATTAATTATTAAACTGTAATAAGGAATCTGAAACAGAGAATTTTTTACACCTTTCAGCTAACAGTTGTGCTCTTGCGGCGTGCACATATTTTATTCCGTGGACGGTTAGATGTCACGGAAACGACCTCGTCCCGGACATTTAATAGAACCAGCGTTATGCTCCATCTTGCATAAATGTAGAGACCGGCGAAAACAAATTAAATCTCTCTTTCGAATACTAGAAGAGGGAAAATAGAAAAAAGTAAAGCTACATTTATAATTGAAGAGTTTGAATTATCGTGGAAAAAAATATAAATTATGCAATTATTGCGGAAAAATCAGCAAGAAACGAATTAATTATTACTTTGTTCGTACGAATAATTTTTATTTCTTTTAATAAACGCATGAAAAATATTGAAGGGGAAAGAATTTCTGGGATTTTTATCGAAATTTTAGAGATTTTAAAGAATTTTAAGAGATTTCAAAAAATTTACAGGAATTTTGAACGAATTTCACAAGATTTTAATATTTTGAGCGCGGAGGTAATGCTTGAATTTACATATTTAGTTTCTGACATTCTATCTAGGTTAAGCTGCGTTTATTTCCTTAGAAAAATATAAATTAGCATTTTACTGTCTACTAACATAAGTGCAATCGAAGAAAAGTATCCTCGTGAAGTGGATGGAATTACTTTGTCAAATTGAATTACGCAATTGATTATCTTGAAATCGTTTAAAATTTCAAGTAGCGAGTAATTTTCCACAGAGAAAGTTAAGTAGTACAAGAAACAATGAGAGTGCAATAAAAGTGCCTTCAGCAGAATACTGCTGTTAAAACTTTTCAATGCGAATAGACTCTCTCAATGCGGGTCTTTCAGTTTTTATTTTCTTCGTAAGAAAATGGAAAAATCTGTATAAAATGATTTAAAGTTGTGAAAAATGTCAAGGATAAAATATCCTTGCACCTTTTTACCTTCAATTTTATTATCCTATTTGAAAATATTCCACGTTCCACGTGATATGAATAAAAATAGTAATGTATGTAGGTCTGATTCGATTTTACACATTTCACCTTTAGAATCAATAACATAAATTTTGAGATATCTCGTGTCCTTTTTTCAGTTGAATTTCCCTACGGCTTTTCAAACTATGTGCCAACTATACATATAGTAGATTTTATTATATTGAATAAATATAATTTAAACTGAAAACCTGTGAGTACGAAAAAATATGAAAAATACTTTCAACTATTACATATATTTTGTTTAAAAAACGAGGCACTGTTTTTGTCACAGTTTATCTTCTTTGTCTCAAAAGGAATTTCTTACAATGTATCTTACGCTCCGTTTATAAGCGATGCAATGCACCTCGAATAAGGGGATAAAAAGCAATTCCTTTGCGGAAAATGGAAAAAGAGAAATAAAAAAGAAATCAGTTTGAGGAAAGGAGTAGAAAGCTCGTTGAAATCGAAAATGTCTCTTTCGGATTAGTGCACACTGCACTAATAGAATTACTGCAATGGGGCGGATAGCTCGAGAAGTCTCATTCGTTTCATAATAAAGTTACAAAGGGCAAAACAGCTAATGTTGGTCAAGGGTATTTGGAGGGATAACGCAAAAGTAATAGTGGAGGAACATCAAAGGGATAATAGTACGTGAGAATTGAGAATAAAGTCGATTTTACAATGTCTGACCACAGCCGTACCTATTCCACTGCGACTGGATAAACGCGTGCTAACTATGCTATTTTGATAAGAGGCAATTACTTTTTTCTCCAAAAAAATCTAGTGTGATCCATTTCAGTGTAAGATTAGTGAATCAAGCTTTTTTAATATCAAAGATAATAACAAAAAGGGAATTTATTGGTAAAAAGGTTTTGGAAGTATAAACTAACGTAGCAAAAAAGTAGTTTCCAGCTGTACATCTAATAAAAGTGAAGCTGAGTCTGTGAGTTTAAAAGAGAGGTAGAGAGGGGTTAAAAATACTGCAGGAGGGAGAAACGAAGGCCACGAGAATTTCCTGAAGGAAATACGATTCTTGATGGAGACGTTTCCTCTTTCACCCTCTTCTCTTTCACTTCGATCCACCAGTTTCCTTTCTTCCTGCCAACCTTCTTTCCTTCCTTCCTTCCTTCCATTCTTTTTCACTTTTTTTTCATTTTACTTCCTTCTCTTACATTGAAAAAACATCGACAAGAGGATTTTCACAGATTGAACGCGATGAAATTTTCCCGAGGGTGAATTGCGAAACTGTATTTACTTAGTTGGATATAGTGGTTGAGGTTCCAATTAGATTAGAGAGATTCGCTCAGAGAGAGTAGTTTCGTAAGCGCATATTAAAAACTCTGGATAACAGAGAACATACACATTGTTAAGATTGATAAGTCTCGGAATTTACAAGGGTCTTAAATGTTTTAAATTTTGGACTACACAGTTTTTATTTACCCTCTCTCTTTCTCTCTCTCCATCCCCCTTTTTACACAGACATTTTAGGGGATTTTAAAACATTTAAAAACATATTGCGAGCATTCAAAAGAAATTTCAGATTTTTTCTAATAACTAATTCATTAATTGATTCATTAATTAATTCAATATTATTGAATTTATATTTAATACTCATCTGCAATTTTAAGAAATTATGAGGAGAATGAATCTTTCAATGAAGACTTCCTCTACCATGAAATCACCTTTTCTTTTTTCGCATTCAATTTAATTACAATTACTCTGATCGGATTCTACTGATGCAATTTATTCAGTTTTATATCCCTGGAACAGATTCGTACAATCTCTATCTCATTCGTCGAGAAATTGATCCTTTCTCTCAGCAGTCTTTCCATCTGTCAATTAGTGTTCTCTTTTGTCTCTTCCGAAATGACTGGAATAATGAAGCTTCTCTTACTAAATTAATCCCTTGGGAGGAGTGGAAAAGTTGGTGGCTGCTGGTGAGTGAGTGGGTGGTTCCAGTTTGAACAAACAGGGGTTGTTAATAGTAGAATTAAGGGTAAAAAGGGCGTGGGGCGGGGAGAGGGAGAGGTGTAGAGTCAAGAGGAGCAAATGGAGTATAGAATAGTACATTTACCCGATTGTCAGGTCGTGCCACGCGCAGCTGTAGTGCGACGTCAAATTATTGTTTCCCGAGCAATCAATTGGCTCGTCGGTTTCTCGATAAATTGAGCAGAACGACTTGCATCAAGAGATAAAGCGTTACATTCGACAGGATACCAATTTATCCATAGCAACTTGGAACTCATCTATCTTTATTTCTCATACTTTATTCATCTCGGCACTAGTCATCGGTTATACAATTTTATACATATTTTCTATAAATATTTTACCATTAGAACATTTTTTTACTTAATCGGCATGTTATGGCTTTTATCGTTTTTATTTTTAGAACTGCGAATATGAGAAACACGTTTTAGAAATTGAATGTGTATTGAGTTAAGAGTATTCAATACTGGCAATCAGTGCGTTTGATCTATGCAAAATTATCTTTTCAATCATGAAAATAGTATTATGTACGTCTAAACTGACAAACTGGCATTTAATTTTGCATTACTTCTTGAACAGTTGGGAGAAAATTTTAATTCTATTATTATATAAGTCTAAATTTGAAATATCTTCAAAAGAAACTGAGAAAAAGAATTTTCTAATTTGAGTATTTGACTAAAACTATACATTTTCTGATGAAAAGACAGAACATGCCACTTGGAGCTTTGTCTTTTCTCTACCTTTTGTTTTACATGCAAAGCGAAAATTATTGTACTTTGCGTGTGTTTCATGTGAAGAGAAGGAATAACTTTCTACCTTACTTTCTTTGCAATCTTCCTTGCGTGAAAGTAATTATTATTTTCCTCCCTTTATATGCTGGATATATTTCATTCTCTCTTTATATACAAGTTTAGCCAGGTAAATCAGCGCAGTAAATATGTTATAATTCATTTTCAATGCTTCACTACTTATGAGTTAGCACCTATTCGCATCCAATTTCTGGAATTACAAACTTTCATGGCCAAACTTTCTGCTTCGCAACTTTCACAATATAGAGCAAGAAATATCATTAAAATCATTTTCCTTGTGGATTTATTCGATGTGGAAGTTGTGAGATGACTCGGATCTCACAAGAAATGAACATGAAAATTATCAGAAAATAACTATCAATTTCTATCAATCTCTAATGAAAATTCTTTTATTTTATTTTCATTTGGATCTAAAGCAAAAAAAAATGGGTGATTTTTTTCGGAATTATCAAAAATTTTCAATTTCTCATTTCTGAAATTCACATTTTTCAATTTTTTGTTTCATTAGAAAAAATAATAGTTTATCCGTTTTATGTACGCCCACTGGGCGTGAATTGAGTAAGTTCCCAATCTCTTCTTAGTAACTTTTTTTCTTTTTCAAAGTTTCTAAAATCCGTGATCTTCCCACACGTAGTTAGAGGTTGCCGGTTATCTCTTTTTCTTATCACTCTCGACTGAACCTTGGTTGCAGATCTCGTATTTACTCTCTTTTTCTCTTTATCTTGCTACCTCCTCTTTAGTCTGCTTTATCCTCGGGCAAATGACATTTTGCGGAGACACCCTTCTGGGATATAATGAATGTTTGGGGGGATGAATGCATAAGTAATCGTTTCACACCGACATGCGACTCATATTCAGTAGTAAGACAATTTTTGCATACATACAGTCCAAAATTCTTAAGACCATTTTTAATTCAAGGCCTTTAAATTTCGACGCTTTTAAATATATAACCCTCAACCTCTTCATTCCACGAAACTTTAAAAAACCTCTTCTTTTTATTTTTCGTGGAAGGAAATGTCTTTCAAATTCAAAGCTGAAAGTAGTCCTTGTTTTAAAGAAATCCGCCCTTCTCCCTCTCCTTAAGATACGAGGGTGAAGAGAATGTAGAATGGAAGCTATAAAATTCGCATGTTATAACCATAAAGTCTTCTCTAGAGGAAAAGGGAGTGTTTCAAAGCTCTTTTAATGTCTTTTCATGCTAAACAATATTTAAGAGTCACGTTCTCTAAGTTTCTTATCGTTTCGTTATAAAATTATCTTTCCCCCTAGAAAATATTTCGGAAATCGATTTAACAAGAGGATTTTTAAGAGGTTTATTTACTCTCGCAATCTAAATTAGTAAAAAATTACTAATGAAATAGTGCCAATTTGTTTATTAATTTACAAACATCGTTTTAATTTTATTTCTATTCACAACTTTTTTGAAAGTAGATTTTTACATTCTCATTTTACTTTATTTTTCCTGTTACTGTTCTTAATTAGATTCATTAATTTACCTTCATCAAAACGAAATGATCTATTTGTTTGGCATGCAAATGCAATTTACAGTTAGCTAACACTCTACAACTAAGTTAAAATAAATCAATGAAATGTGAGACCAAACTAGAACCCGAGAATAAATAGAAAATTTTATTTGCAATGCAAATTATCCATTTTCAATTATTTAAATAGAAATTGAATTCAGAAGTTTAACGGATTTCGTCAGTAAAAACAATTCGAATAAATAGAGGAAACATTATTATCACATACTGCATATTTGCACGATCAATTTACTCCAAGTTCATAAAGGACTTCATTTAATTAATTTAAACTAATTGAAATTCCACACTTGTTGGTATCTGTTAATCTGTGCTGAAATATCAGTTCACAGTTTGGAAACTTGAAAACAATTTTAAATAAAATTTCATATTTTTATCGATGATTTTTTATGAATATTTTGAAATTACAAGTCATTTTCAAATTTTAATTTTTAGTTTAATTTAGATTTAAAACAAAAAGCTAATATTTTGTGCCTATTTGCAAGGCACAAAATGTTAAAAATTTTTCTACAAACACAAAAAGAATAAAGGGAAGAAACCTTTTTTTAACTGTCTCGATGAATACTAATTTTTAAATATTTACTTTAGATCTAATTTAGAGTCTGCTAACCTAAACATACTACCCACGAAATTTGCAATTCGACGATATCAAATGACTCTTCTCTCAGTAACTTGTAAAACTGCCAGAAATAATTGAAATACCCGTTTAGAGTTTGGAATTAAAGGTAAAGATAAATCGGTTCTTAGAAGAGAAGAAATTAGAAGACGAAGAAGGCCTTGATTTAAGTTCTTTAATTAAAAAGTAAAAGCACTAAATTGTTTCAATTGATAAGAATACTGGCCTTGTAAAGACTATAAGGAGTTTCAATTGACATTTATGTAAAATAATGAAATCCAAGGACTAATATCAGGCTCGGGTAGTTTGAACAACAAGTAAATGTGAATTCAGGAATAACAAGGACGTTTCTCATCTCACGTTCAGGTAAATTTGATTACTGTAAATTAACTAATAGTTTACTTTAACTACAGAGTGGATTCAATTAGCGTCAGACGAGATTGTGAATTGAATCAAGATCCTCTCACGCTGCAATTCAATTGCATCTGCAACTAAACGACCTCAAATTCCAATGCAACACATTTTTGAACGTTCTAAAAATGTCTTTAATTCTTTAACATTTAGGGGTATTATGTCAAAAAGGTAACTCCCGTAAAAGAGCCAATTTATAATAAATAATTAGGAAAGACCAATAAAAAATCACATTGAAATTCATCAAAAACCCTTACAGTGCTTTGAATCCTTAAAATTTTACAAAATCTTTTAAAAACCTTAAAAATCTCTTAAATTCTATTTAATTAAAATTGCGGAACAATAGCTTTTTGCCGAAGAACCAAAATCTAGAATGTGAGAAATACCGAAAATATAATTCATTTTTTTTATATATATATTTTTTTATTTTCAGGAATTTGAATTTTCGGGAATTTAAATGTTCAGGAATTTGAAAATCTTTTAAAATCTCCTGAAATTTTATAAAATCAATAAAAATCTTTTAAAATTCCACGAAATCTTAAAATCCTTTACATCTGTAACAATCAATTTCATTTTTTTTTTAATTCTTTCGAATCCCTGTGAATTCTTTAAAGTTTACTTCAATTCTTTTGAATTTTTTTCTTTGCTTTGACGTCTTATACGAAATTCAGCAATTACTTATATTGTAAAACAATATAAGTTATTTTACAATTAGATATATAAACTTTTATCTCAGTTGATTTTGAATTGCATTGCCTGAATAAAAAGTTTTAATGAAATTATAAATATTTGATATTGTCTCTGCTTATTACAGAAATGATAAACTTCGCTCTGATAAAAATACATATTTTTTTAATTCCACCTAAAAGTTTTTATTCTTCAAAATGAGATGCAGCAAATTTCATATTAATGACTTTTTGTGACATTTTTCAAGGTAGCATACTTTAATTTCCTATACCTAAGCTCACAAATAAAAAAAAAACTATTTCCTCCCCGTTGACAAGTCGAAAACATTTTTGTACTTTTCGTCCCTAAATTCTAAAAATATCCAACACACAAACTATTATCAATAATAGTATCTTAGAAATAAGACGCTTTGACACTGCGACTAAATTCTAAAGCATGTGGTTGTAGCAGTGGTTCATCAAGGTAACGCATCCAAACCACAGGTGCCACAAACTCGATATCCTCGGTAATTATCTTCTCACCGCAAAATTACCCCACAACAAGTTTTAATTACAGTGGCCTCAGAGCTTTCGAAAAGTGGCAATTTTGCCGGTCTCTCTTTACGTGGGCGTAAAAAAGCTAACTTTTTCAATAGCCGTGTGCCATTCGCGATAATTGGTGGCTCCGCATACCACAAGTGTCGTATAACCGGTTCATGACTTAACCTACACGTTGCCCACTCATCCATGCATTCTACCCTCTCGTCTTCTATTTATTTCTGATTGATTTTCCTTATTACTGATGAACATTCTCATGATGAAGATTCGCGTTTGGCCTGACTCACCTGTTGCTGATGAGGAGGCTCGAATACGCATATACACCACTAGGAACGCATATCATAGGAAAAAAAGGGCCGAGGTTGCGAAGTTACGCGGCGAGGGCGGCTATTGCAGTGCCGTGGTATATCGCAACACTGAGTTGCACTGAGTTAGCCAGGCAGGCAGGATCCTGTTATCCTGTAAACAGTACGGGGGTAACATCCCCTCTTTCTGCTCCTGTGCTTTCAACCCCTCCGCACGAGTAAGAGGTCTGGAACGCATGCGTCGATTTTGGCCAGGGTGTAGGCCTGCCTGGCCTGGGATATTATAGGTCTGGGCTGCAGGTAGCTAGGTTTGGGTTTGGCTAGGGTCTCCTGTCAACCGGCAGGCTTGGGCAGGCTGCATCAATACCGAGAGGGCCATTCCTATCCTATCCTGTCCCACAGTCTGTACTACTACGGATAGGGCTACGGCGACGACGACGGTGGTTCAGCTCACCAATTTCCCTAATTCCCTGTCAGGCATTCGGGTCAAGGTCAATTCCTATCCTGTCTCCCATATCCCGAAGGCTCGAATACTCTACTTTAGACTCTAGACTATGAGTATCAGTATATATGTATTTAGTATTACATAAATATGACTGTATCTCTGCATTCAGGCTATTTAGTATGTGGTTTAGGGTGGCTCAAGAAAAATTAAGTTCCTTTGATTTATGGGACATCCCCCAAAAAGCTTCTATTTAGTGAAAAAACCACTGCATTTTTCTCCAATTTTTTTACCAAGGGTGAAACTACCTTGATAAAGTCGTAGAAAGTAACAGTCGGAAAAGGTAACAAAATGAAAAAGGTGAGAAAAATTTAAAAAGCTCACCCAGAAATGAAAAAACACCCCTTTTTTGGACGAAACATTCTACAATGAATATAAAATAAATACAAAATTTCTTCTTGTAATTTTTTTGCGATTTTTCGGTCAAGTGCCTAGCCATGGATCGATGCCGCATCTATTCACGATTGACTGTATGTTTTGATCGCTCGTGCTCAGCAATCCCTCAATCTTCACGCCACGTACTTCACACTTCACGCTTAACACCCTTGCTGAAAGAGAAAACACTCTTTTCATGCTACAAGATCTTCCTGACATGAAAGTAAATGTTAAAAGGATATTAAGGATCGATCTCTGAAACTTGCTTCTCATCAAGGTCATGGATTATGCTGTTTTTTTAGGAGAATTGGTATAACTTTTGGATTGAGGCATGTTTCATTTTATGATTTGTTGTCGTATTATGTTAGAAAGATTTAGCTTAATCAATTAAGCTGAAAATTTATATTCACATTTATATTCGAATTTCGAAGAAGTATTTATTTATATATTTCAATAGATTCGTACATATTTTAACGCTCAACAGCTACTAAGAAGCTTAGGATATTTTTAGAAACGTGTGAGTTATATTCAACTGTAGATCCTATTATGAAATCCTCTCACTGCAAATTATACAGGAATTTGGAGTTAAATTGGAGATACCATTTCAAATATTAGAATTTATCCAAGCATTATTGTTAAAGCTCTGAAATCATAGGAGATAATTTTAAACTGCAACAATTAATCCGGGTTAATCATGTCGTTACCCAAAAGTTGTAGAAAGATTCTCTATTTAATTCGACCAAAAATTGTTTACTAATATTGAAATCGCACTTTTTAGCATGATTGTACAACTTTCTGTGTGAAAAATGCAATTTATTTTGCACATTTAATTTATATACATATGTTGCTTTATTTGTGGCATTTGTCGAATCGGAACATAACAAATTTACAGAAATTTTTAGCATTTGTGTGCACTTTGAATTATTTAAAGAATGTTTCATTGAAAACCTCAAAATATATTTTGCTCTGGCAGCACATTTCTATACGTGCACCGTGCATAATTTGATTGGATCGATTGTCGATGGTCAGATAATTCTAGAAGTATTAAATATTTCAACTATATTTCCATATAATATATACGAATTCTCATAGATTTCCCTGGAGCATTTTGATTGAAAACGTGAATAAATTTTGAATACAGCTAGCGAGCATCCTCAGAATTAACAGTTCCAAAATAATTTTTTTCCAGATTTTTTTAAAATATAAATGAAAGTCTAATATAAATAAGAATGTTATTAACATTATTACGTTTCCGACTTGATTTAAAATGAATTAAAATTGAATAAAAATTTCTACAGGCATATGAATAATTTTTTCTATACTGCTGTTTTTCATCCAAAGTAAAATATAGCTTTTTATATAAAATTGAAATCTACAAAGCTTTTATTTTTGTAAAATATATATTATTTGAAAATATCAATCGATATTGAGAAGAAAAAAGGGAGTTTTGGTTGAAACGCGGAAGATACATTTTAATTGGAAAGATTCAAAAAAACGTCCAAGGGCTTTTGGTTATAAAGACGGAGCTTTACTCTCTGACATAACTTTTTTATGATGCAGAGAGTTTTTTTTAGCTTTTCTTGTGTGATTTTTCTTTTTTATTCTTACGCAGACGAGAGTAAATTCTGTTAAATACCAAAAGTGCTATCCTCAACCCTAAATTAATACTCCGACCGTTTTTTACGAATACTGAATCTTCATCAGGGATTGCTGGTTTAATTACGCTTCCCAGTTCTACAATTTAGATAACGTATTTTATTAACGAAGTTGTAGCTTCTCTAGAGAGTGCAAGCTCATAAAACATTATTTCAGCCTTTCATGAAAAGATTAAGCAACTTCATAATTCGTAGATAAAATTAATTATCGCAATAAATATGGGCGTTTATTTTTGAATTAGCTATAAGCAAATATCAAGTCCGACAAAAAATTAAATTAAATTAAAATCCTTTAAAGGATTTGAACGAGTTTTTTTTTTACCTTTTCCGTCCCTTGAGTACTTTACGTATTTTATAGACGCCCCAAAGAAAATTCTTTTTCTTAAATAAAGAAGTTTTCCAGTGCGACTTTAATCTTTAAAGAAAATTGTGCATTGAAAGTTGAAGGACTAAGAATGATCTTGAAAGAATAATGGATTTTTGTTTGGGGAAGGTTGTCGTCGGTGATGTTTAATGTTGACGATTCTGATACTAAAGTTAAAGAGATCAGAGTCTGTAGCACCTGGTATGATATAACCCAGGATCTCGTCGACCTACTGCCCGTTTCTCAAATTTAGGTCAAGGCCGACAAAACTAGTCGATCACGAAGCACACGTATTCCTGCTCGCACCTATATCGGCCACTATACTAGCGTCGATTCACCTGTAGAAAATACATTTAAGTTTGCACCTCCTCTCTTACGTCGCTAATCCTCCAAGGACATTTTCGATCTCGAAGCAAGGAGCACCCTTTGCTATACATATATACATATATAGTTCCCATATTCTAATAGCACATGGGCTTGGTTACCCTCGTGTATAATTTGCCATAGACCACCACTATGATTTACTTCGCACGTCATCTCAATACTATTCATAAAACCTAGGGGGAAATCACACATAAAGTACAATTTATCTCGGCATGATTTCGAACAAATCTCTCATTTTTTTATTTATCTACTGGGAATCCGCCCACACTCATACCTTTTACGACTTATACTTTTATTTTTCTCCAACTCCTTTGACAAATTTCCTTACGTCAGATTCCATCAATCACATAGTTTCCCAAGAATTCTATTCGAGAGAAAATATCTGTTTACCCTTAGCTTGAAAACAATATGTTTATATTAGACTGATCAAAAATAATAAGACTAATCTTTCTTTTCTATTTTTTTTTTTTCATTATTTTATGTTTTATATGAAACGATAAGCGATCAATCTTGATCGTTATTAAATCATTATATAATTCATTCAAAACAAGAAAAATTTAAAGAAATTATTGGTTTTCTAATGATTAATGATTTTGCATATGTTTATTATTTTAAGGTTGTCCCTCGGGTTTTCCAACCGAATGATTCTACCTTGAGCTTTGAAATAGTGACGTCTCTCTCCCTTTTAATTAGCAATTGTAAACGCTCGGAAAATCGATGCGGTTTAATTTTGAAACTAAACCGGAATTAAAGTAATTTAATAGTTTTTAAAGTTTTAAACCTAATTGCCTAGTAGATTTCTAGATTTCTAGATTTCTAGTATAACTGAAAACTGTTATTTTCGAAACTTTAAGTTTAGAATTGCTATTTGTTAATTTCCCCCTACAATTTCGTGATTTCAAAAATATTTCAAGAGATTTCATAAAAAAATTTCTCCATTTCACAAGAGTCTTATAATGAGGAGTTTTTTTGCCCCTTTTTTATACTTGGCGGCGATTCGATACTTAGAATTTTTCATATTCTTGAAAGAGTATATACAATTTACTAGAAAAAATTGTATCTCACCTGAGATAATAGTCCGCGAAATTGGTATCCAATCCTATAATATTTTGTGAGTGTTAAAACTTGAGAAAAATCCCATTTTCTCTCCACTTACTTTTATTTGTTTTTATCATTACAGTTTGCCAGAAGAGAATGAATATGTAGGATGTATTTCAATTCCTCAGCTCTCAAATGAAATATGAATGCATAGTATATTTGACAAATGCGAAGGTTAATTAAAGGCGTCTGAATTGAGTAAGACATCCTGACAATAATTAAGAAAAGAATTCGAATAGCCCTAATTATTTCTATTTCCATGGCCGTTTCAGCTCCCACGCATCTAAACTTATATTTAAATTATATTTAAATATTCAAGTTTTATGTATTATATACATATAATTGATTCCAAATTGACCCATTCAAATCGGGGGATCTCTTGTTGTTTTCTTCTTGAATCAGGTATTAATAGCTTCTTTGGTAATTGATGGATAGGTGATACAGGAAATAATTGGATTGCCTCCATAACTCAATTAATCTATCAATTTTCTGCCAAGAAGTGAATATTGCAGAATTTTCCGTAAGAATGGCACGAAAACTTAAGGCCTAATTTCTAATATTTTCTATTTTTAAAGCCAAAAAGTTTAAAGATTTTTTGAAAGATGTCAAAAAAGAATTTCTAAGGTTTTAATTATTTCATAAAAATAGGAAATTATGTAATGGTTCACCTAATATAGAAAATATGAAATTATAAATCGTTCCTTTCTATATAAAAAGAGGATGGAATTTGAGGTCCTGATGACCTGTTACGATTTACTTACGTCACCCAATGGAGACACGATCTCCCCTTTGATAATACAAATAAGAAAATTCACCATCTGCGTCATCTAGAATTTGTACCTTTCAACTAGATTACGTAAAGCTATCTCTCTCATTTATCTCTCTAAGGACAATAAATATCACGTCTTAGATTCTAAATACTGCTTTTTGTCATAGGATTAACTGCAGTAAAGTCCTTAATCTTGTGTTAAATAGAAAATATTTATTCAATTTGAATGGTTTGTATTATAAATAATTGTAGTTTAATAAAACAGATTTATAAATAAATTAAGATATGCGCTTCATTTCTATTTAAGGAAGCAATTTATTCAAAGTTTTTCGGTCAGATAGGTATGCATATTCTGTCTGACCCTTATTATCCTTATCTACTGGATTATATTTATGCTCCACTCGCCTTGAATGGTGAGATCTGTCTGATAATGAAGGCGATTAAAGGCTATTGAATTCGTCATAGATTGTAAAAATTCTATATAAAGATGAACATTTAAACAATTTCTAAAAAATTTCAGGATGTTTTAGAAAATTTCAAAATATTTTTTAAATCTTCATACAATTGAATTCAAACAGAACTCAAGGTTACCTAAAATATAAATATTTAATTTAAATGTTCATTTCAAACGATAGAGCAAACTGATTTATTGCGCTGTGAATTTTCTCGTCAAACATTTTCTCGTATTTTTCGAATTTTTCGATATACGTGGCTTTGTATTATACGATATGAGTGGCTTTGGCCGCGCGATCAATTGACATCAAAATCGTCCACGCGTTTCGGATTTCTATTTTAAGTCAAAATTGATTTTTACTTCCATAATTCGTTTTTAAAAATAGTTTAATATTTGGTTTATTCAAAAGCGATAAAATGGAAATGAACTACAATATTTGATTTTAAACTCTTGCTAAATTTTTTTTACGGTTTTTAATGTTCATCCTTTGTAGATATTGAGAGACAAAAACTTCTCGATTTACTGATTAAAAATAAATCCTTCTTTCCTTAAATAAGTATATAGGTACATACTAAAGTATGTTGCTTGGATTAAAAAATTAAATTTTCATTTGTACTTCATTCCCATCTTACAATTACATTTTCCACGAACACTCAGAAAAAAGTTTGTTTGAATCAAACAAACGTATCATTGATATAGGGTCAATCAAAAAATATCTTTGAATTAAACAAAATTTGTTTGATTCAAATAAATTGTCTTTAACTCAAAAAAATTGATTTCATCATATTAAAAAAAAGTTTCTTTGAATCAAACAAATTTTTGTTAATTCAAACAAAAGTTGTTTAATTCAAAGATATTTTTTGATTGACCCTATATCAATGATACGTTTGTTTAATTCAAACAAACTTTTTTCTGAGTGAACTTTTCACTTTTTTTTTATTATTTACCTTTGGATTGTTTTGATAAATCCAGTAATCGAAGTGAATTTAAAAACGACATCAAGTCGGCTTTAAAAAAAATAAAATAAATGTGTCGAGAATCACGGACGACGGTTCGTATTTTTTAAGGCCAATATCTTGCGATTGGATGATGGAAGCGATTTTGTTTCATGGTCTACTGAATTCTGATCTCTAACGTCTCGGATGAGCAGAAACGTGAAGATAGGAATTCGATAAAAGATTTTTTTTTTAATTTTGCTATAAAACCATAAAAATGTTCCAGTTTTAAACTGAAATAGAGTTTCAAGTAATTTTAAAGAATCTTATAGGATTTTCAAGAGATTTCACAAGAACTAAAAGATTTTAAGACATTTCAAAAGATTTCAATGATTTTAAATGATTTAAACACATTTTTTATTCACATTTTTTTTTCAAAAAAAAGTTAATTTCATCCGTAAATTCGATGCGAGATTCGAAATGAAAAATCTCTTATTTGATTAATAGACGTGAACTGCTTTCCTGTGACACACATCTGTTTTATACGTTAAAACAAGTAATAAAATTTTTTCATCAGAGCCGAGAAATACGTGTACCCGATAACAAGTTCACTTTGCACCGAGACAGGAGTTCATAATGATTGATAATAATTGAACGAAGGTCAAAAGGTCAAAGGTTCGAAAATTCTCTTTAAGTTGCCGAAGGTATAAGAATTTATGAGAACGTTCATGTTTTAAATTTATTTTTCACATTATTTTTCTCAGATAGAAGCTTGATCAAAACACGTACATTTTTCAATATTTTACTGTAATTCAAATTTTCCCGCCTAAAGATGCGCTTGCATGGGAGGTGTGAAGGAATCTTTATATAAAGGTTCATTCACACCTTGTGCATCTTTAAGCGGGAAAATTTGAATTACAATTTTTTAATTTACATACCAAGAAATTATGAACTTAGCTTTTTTGTCAAACGAGAACTTTATTCTAAAACCTGGTGAGTATTTGACAAGATTTGAATGATTCTACAAAAGTTGCTACAGCATTCCATCAGCCTTAACAATAAAAAATCCAATTAACGAAATGAAAATAGTATTTATTAATAGATTTAAATAATTACACATAAGATTTCGATTCGATATTTAATTCATTATGCATCCATAACAATTATCAAATAAAAATAACAATATACAGGAAAATGTACAAATTCTTCACGATAGAATACGATATTTATCTCTATACAAAAACTTGAGGTTGAAACGAGCGATTCATCTCTGTTTTCGACACTTATTTTTTTATTTTATTTATTTTTTTATTACATATATTGCACGGTGGAGCAAGAGGTTAAACTTCTAACCACTTAAACACAAGAAAAGAACTAGACGATCGACACGATTGTATTAAATAAACATGTAAACAGGAATATGTAGGACACCAATCAATGACCTTTTTTCTATACCTGTGAAACTTCTCTTCACACAAATACTGTTCTGGTCACACATCAGACGTAAAAACTCAGAGACGAATGCTGCACACGAATAAATTCTACAAAAGCACGTAAACGGATGCGCAATGACACTTCATTTTTTTCGATATATTTAGAAAAAGAGCTATGTACCAGTCTTCACCAAATTTTATATCAAGGCTTTTGAATTTTTAACTAGCAAAGTATCAATAGAAGCTAAATTCGAACTATCGTCTTTTTCGATATTTGCTCACGAATATAAATACCTTGAGTAGAAATAATGTACAAATAAATAGAAAAACAAAGGTTTTTGGACGGGTAATTTTCTAATAAAGTTCCCCTATCCACTCTCTTTTTTGAGAAACTCTCAGTTCCACAAATTTTCAACCATTATCCGCCATTTTTCATTTTTTTTTTTTTTTTTGAAAACAAGAAAGCTAACTTTAAAGGCGCAAACAGACTATAAACTATCTAAATTTTCATTAAGCAAGTATTATCGATTAATAAGGCGTTTTCGATGTTTGACAGTTTCTTAAAAGATTCCCTTTTTGCATGACGGATCGGCTGCTACGACTAGTTTCAAAAAGAACATGTAACTTGTATCTATGAACTGCGGTATTTACAAGGTAGTCAAGACAAAAGCGGTAAACATTTTTTATAGTACTCGACAGGTGCGAGACTAAGTCCGTTGATGCTAAATAGAAATCTTGAAACAAATTCGTACATGTTGTTTTCAATTGAAACAATAGAGTCGCTGCATATACACTCGTTATGCAAAATTTACAGAAAGAAATTATTGATACAATGGGCGTACAAGTCCAAGAAACTAAGTTTCTAACTATAATTTTAAAAATAATTAATCAGTGGATTCTCTATATAAATATTATAAAGGAAGACAAACGTAAAGAGACAAAAATCAAGAGTCTTTCTTCTCGAAAATTGACCAGAAACTGTAGAGCGACTCTACTTTTTCAAGAGTCAGAGAAAGGACACATCATACTCCCCAGTCAAATGGAATTTATGGGTTATAGAGGTATTTTCGAAGGAATTTGATGTGTCCTGGCATAAGTAAACTAACGAATACTTACAAGGAAAAGATCTAAGCTAGTGTCATGTTTGGCCAATCGAACCATACTTTTAAACTGTACAAAAGTAGAGTAACCAATTTGGATAGAAATGAACGAATTTAACTAGTCTTATCTACAGTTTGTTCAAATAAATACAGAGCTATAATAAATCTACACGCATTCGCCACTTATTTGTCTTTCACATCGACTCTAAGTAATAGTTTTTGGCTCAGTTCTCTTGCGAAGACTAATAGAATACAAGAATGGCGATTGGGATTCGTAGAAAATAAATACGATAAATGTTTCCATCAGTCCGCGGGT
The DNA here is from genome assembly GCA_904066005.1 of Synergus itoensis. Taxonomy (NCBI): domain Eukaryota; kingdom Metazoa; phylum Arthropoda; class Insecta; order Hymenoptera; family Cynipidae; genus Synergus; species Synergus itoensis. Next base: position 2,374,781 of record CAJFCP010000116.1, on the reverse strand, counting down.
ATCGAAGACAAAAGCTAAGGGAGGAGAATCGTCTCTTTGCTTTTCTTCTGACCCTGTTCCAATAGTAAATTCTAGTTTTGATAGTGACTTCTAGATTCCTTTTATCAATTAGTCTTTCGTGTTTTCTTTCTGATGGCAGGAGGAACGAGCATAAATACTTGTTTGCACTCGTCGAAAGGGTGGAAAAATTTTCTATTTAAAACTGGTTTTAGATTCTTGGCTTCAAATTATCAGCTTTCTCTCCGACGATCAACGTACAGATTCAGTTTTGATCACTTTTGGTCAATGATGCTGAATCTCGGGAAATCCGAGTCGGATTCTAGGTCTGTCTACCACGGGGCAGAACAGTCTTTCGATTTGCCAAACCGAAGCTAAGTTCGGTTTTTATCCTTGGCGATTTTTAACTCTTTGAATGCACGTTTGTTTTTTGGGCTTTCTTCTTTCGAGCAGCGAGCATGTCATAAAATGGATTGTGGGATATACTTTGCCTGCAAATTGAAAAAAAAAAGTTATTTTTGTTATAGGTTTTCAAACTCTTTCCTAATTTACTTTATTAGAAGTAAATTAATTTTGAGATAATACTGAGATTCTTAAAAAAAAAATGATCTTACCGCACACACTTGATCCATTCTTCTTTTTCTTCGTCGGTCGCTGCTGACATTCTATAAACAGTGTGTTTACCTAAAACATAAAATATTAACATTTTTAATACTATCTTTTTAAAAATATCTAAATTTAAGTCACTTTCAATTCTACATTAAAAATAATAAAAATTCCTGTAGGCTCTAAAGAAGCGTTTACACAGTTAGAAACTGTTGAAGGCTCTAAACGTCTATAATTAACTATTACAGAATCTTCCCGAAGGTCTAATTTATTACCTAAACATCTATTCTAGTATGATTACCATTCGACTTTCGCTTATGCCACCTTCAAATCAATAAAGATGCCTTTATGAAAAAGTAGAAATAAGTACATTTGTCACATTCAAATATTTTTAAAAGTCTCCTTATTTTGCAAGAAGGATTCGTTTCGACGCATGATTCCCATCATGTTACAGCAGAATGTAGATGGTTGAAGTGCGATGGGAACGCATCGCGCCATCGCAATGATCCCATTGTTATTATTATCGTTAGTATCGTTACCCAGTTGTAGAATGTAACGTACCTTCAACGACCTTTCCTTCGCTGTCTGTCTTACACGCCTTGATGAACTCCGAGCCAGCGGCGTAGAGCTCGAAGCAATGAGGCTTGTGTCTGTCTTGCACTTCTCTGACCTTAATGTTTTCCAGTGGAATAATGCCTCGTGGTTCTTTGTCGGTGGTGTACTCAAAATAGTAAAGACAATTGTCGTTGAGAATGAACCACCGTCTCTTCCAACTTTTGTAACGTCCGCCTGAAACAATTAAATCAATTCCTTAGAAATTAGGAAACGAGAATGGACGGAGTTGGTATTTACCTGCTGTCTCCGTCAGGGCAGCAGAAGGGACAAAGCGATATTGTTTAAGTTTAAATTTAATTTACAACATTGACATCAAACACCAAAAAATCAATTCCACAATAAAACACTCACACCAAACATTCGACAGTGACGTAACACAAATATAATCGAATTTCCTTTTGGAAGATTTTTAATTTTCTGATAAAACTTTTTTAAGCATGAAGAATAGGAAATATTTAATTGTCAGTTCTCAAACCTTTCATATTTTATTTTATAAGTAATTAGTTTCTGTATTAAAATTTTTAATTACAACTTTAGTCAAGGCGTGAGTGCTGTAGCGAAATATTTCCACTCTTGAGGAGACTGATGGAATTTTTGGTGCATAATGAATGAAGGGATGAACGGTAATTTGGATCACTGATTATAATATTTTTCTGAAGTCACTATTTATTAATTTTGCGAAATAGGACAGTTACGCCACTGGTTCCCAGACTTTTGTCTTTCCTCTACTGCATAACGTTTGTCTTGTAATGACTGACGTGCAAAGTGAAACACGTAGATACGACGAAAGCTGCAAGCGTACTTGCAATGTGGGTAATGACGAAATTACCTTGTTTCCAAAGCCAGCCCTCCTTGTCGGGATTGAAAAACGTGTGCATCAGATCGTTACCATCATCCTCTGGTATTTTAAAAGGCTCCGTTTTTATGCTCTCGTATAAACTCTGAAACAAAAGAAATAACTGAGTATTTGTTCTCAAATTTTAAACAATGGAACTTCAAAAGTACAATCTGGGGCACTTTAATTAAATCTGAAAGCCTTTTAACATTTAAATTAAAGTTGCAACTGCTTTCAAATTTTTTTAAAATTCAAACTTAGATTGCATATTAATTTATATTTGTCACGTTGTGATGATTAAACTGAAAATACTTCTTTTTAAATTTGGAAATAGCAAAAAAGTTTCAAAACAAATATAGATTTGGCACTCATACGTCACTTGAAAAATGTATTTCTGCGTACTAATTGTTTAGAAGATCTACAGAATTGATTAAGACTTTTACTGTTATCCTTTCCATTGATTCTTATTTTAATGACGTAGATATGTTAATAAACTTAGATTTCCAAGTTGAATTTTACATTTAACAGAGCATGAAACTCCGAGTTAATAAAATAAAAACAAAAACCATGAGAAACTAAGAACTAAGAGAGCTCATTAAAAGTTAAAAAAATTTTATGAATTATTTCATTTCATCTGTAATTCTATTTCTCATAGTTGGGAACAATTTTATAACGACCCACGCTTCAAAGTCAATCAAGAAAATTTCCTTATTTTATATAAATGACAAATTCTTCAATTTAAATAAGAATTTATTTTAAATTTATCAAATAATTTTTTAAGTGTTTCAGATATTACAGACTCTAGCAATCCTGAAAAAAACTATCTCTTTTCTGAATTTATCTATAAACATAATTTCCGGGGCAAAAGTTCTTGCAGTTACAAAATCTATGCGAGCAAAGTGCACCATTGTGACTCTCATAAATCTATCGTTAAAGCAATGATTGAGGTGACAAAAATGAACTCTCCTAACACCCTCTTTCAGAGTAATCAGGCAACGTCCGACTTGCATAAGCCATCCAATTGCTTTATTTTCAGCGCATGGGAAGCCTCGAGCAAATTTCCAATGTGATGATTAAAACAATACACTGTATACACAGTAACAGTAACAAGTCCCCCTTTACCTTTTTGCTAAATATAAATCTCTAATCTTTAATATCATCTCCATAAAAAATTCTCAAACCCAATTCTCACGATTGTTAAACAAATATTGTAAATTCTTTTCCATAGCTAATTTCCATATTCTTTTAAAAAGGTGATTAGGGCTCTTCTAAGAAAAATATTTATACAATGTACTTTAAAGAAAGAATCAACTCTATTCATTCAGAATTTTTTCATCAGTTAAACCTATTCTGCATCAAGATGATAATTTAAGACAATTTAAGAAGCTCGAGCAAAAACTGAGCTTAGCTAGTGTTAAACGGTTTATTTCAGTCAGAGTCGCTAGATCGCGAACCTTATTGTTCTCTCTCTCTCTTGTTTCATAATTATTTAACACGTCACATTTGTGCCTTAGATTGTTGCACGTCGAGCTTTGAATATGCGTCGATGCTTTTTGCGTTTGTAAATCACGTGATTGTGGCTTGCAAAATCAATCGAATGTGTGATATATAAGCTTCGTTTTCTGACTCACAAGGTACAATCTCAAGCGTGATAAATAATTTACGTACATGAGATTCCGACCAAGCCGTTTTTCTCATTCAGTGATTTTTCCTCATGGAAATTTAATCGAATACGGATGACTCTATCGCATGTGTTGTTAATTGACACAATGATGAATCCAATGATAATCCCGTTTGTAAAATATGTAGCTCGCTATCGATCGGATAAGAATATTTAATTTATCAATAGAACAAACGGAAGCAATTTTTAATTTATACTTAGAATATAATTTGAATAAGTCGAACTTACTGATTATAAGGCTTTAAAAACAATTTTGAATCGTCATTTTCTTAATCGTTTTTTAAAAATAAGAATTTTTCACGTTCTTCTGTGTCTAATGACTAATATTTTCTGTTACTGACGTAATTAAGAACTTTAGATATTGCACTGACGTTCTCTTAATAAAAAAAAATCTCTGTAAGAAATGGAAGAAGGGAATAAAGAAAAGTTAATACGTAGACAATAGAGAACTGATTTTGATGCAGACTCTGACTCAGAGGTCGATCTTAATAAAAAAAGTACAAATAATAAAGGAATTAGAAAAGAGATAAAAATACCAGACAATTGTAAGACGAAATGAAGGAAATGAAGGAAATGAACTTCAATATTAAAAACGAAATTAGATTCTAGTAGAGAAATAAATGAATGTAATAAATATAAATAAAAATAATAAAGTGAGGAAAAAGTTTCGGCACATAATTTTTTGAGGCTTAATCAGCAAGCATCTGCAATTCAAATGCAAGCTTGGTAGGTGACAAGCAAAACAATCTGAGTCACTGTTTGGAATTTTTTAAATATATGTTCTTATTTTTAGAATTCATATAAGATACTTCTATATTTTCTTTGCAAAATTCGTTTCTTTACAGTATCGCTAGATTTTAGATAAATAGAAGAATCTAGTAATTTAAGAAAATTAAAATAAAAACGTTAAACTAGAGCGAAAGTTAAGCAATTAAATTATTTTATTTGAGACAGAATTACGTGAATCATTTGGAAAGACTATTCAAATAGAAATAATAAGGAAGTGAGCTGTGAATGAAACCGTCGTAAAAAAGAATAACAAGCATTGGAATGGCGCCAAAGTAATTCCTTTTTAAACAGGGTGCCAGAAAATCTTGAAAATTGTGCTAGAATCGATAGTTTAAATTTCTAATTGTTCATAAGTTGAAAAATTCTAAAGATTTTTATATTTGCAACTCTCTACAATTTAAAAAAATTAGCCTATTTAAGATTCTAAATTTGAAACTTTACAAAAAATTAAATTTCGTCTTTAATTGAGATAATCCATGACTCAGTAGTCCTAATATTTACTTCTAAACGGATGCTCTAATAATTTAAAAGTTCATCTCTTCATTACAATTTGGCATTAAAAAAATGTACATACCAGAAACTTTCAATACATTTTTAAATTCTTTCTCTTCAAATTCAACAATTGTAAATCTGATTTTTGGCATCACAAGGCCAAATTTTGATCTTAGGACTCTTTTAAAAAATCTAGGTTTGTTATAATTCTACAGGGTTCGGAAAGGATTTGTCACGAACTTGATTTCACCATACTCAACTCACCACAAGTAATTCTCGTGGAAGATCTCCACCATTATTAATTCCCCTATTCATGGAGATGAACTGCTCCACACTGGGTTTGTCTTTGACACTGGGATTATGCAATGAAGTATTAAGCATGATGATGGCAAAGCTGAGAACATAGCACGTATCCGTATTCGTAAAAATATTAGTATTCAGCTGACAATATCTTTGGGCGAAACACTCCATCATCCTGTCGATTTTCTGGGCCTCTCCTGGTAATCTAAATGACCAGAGGAACTGCCTTAGAGCCTGAACCAGGATCAGATCCGTGAAATCGTGAAGCTCGACGAAGGCTCGAAGGACTTTTTCGTTAAAATCGTGCCTTTCGCCAAGATAATCACCGATTGCAGTTTTATTTAGACCCTCGCCTTTATAGAGGAATTGAGCAACGTCTTCGGGAGTCGCTGCCAAGAGGTTGTGTTCTATCAGGTACTCGATACCCTTTTTCGGGTCCATATTGAACTTCTTACGCCCGATCGACATTTGCTTCGCTTTATTCGAGGGCTTCGACTCGTCCGTCGCGAGTCCTCCTCCTTCCATCGCCTCCATCTCGGCCACAACTTCACCCAACTCATCTTTGAGTTGCTGAAATAAAAAAAAAATAATACGTTAGATATGACAATTTTTCGTCTGTCTGCAATATTTTTATGAAAAGGAAGTCTGTTGAAATAATTATGTAAAATAAATTAGAGACATATTAATTTCTTCTATTTGAAGAAGTGCCTGAATTTTTACTATAATTATTTACAGTGAACCTGAGTACTTCAAATTCAGGATAGAATTTCTCTGTTTTATATGTACGAGTGTGATAAGAAAACGAAGAATAGAAAAGTCACTCAACAAGGACGGCCTCGTAGCGTTCTTAAGAATTCCTAAAGCGCTTCTGAGTTACTTTTTGTTACGTTCAAAAATAGACACTCAAGTCTGATTGCGAGAACGAGAATCTTTTTTTATCGCAGAATCAGAACCCCAATCACGATCCTCACAATTAATCACAATCTTTTCTTCTGATTTACTAGGTCTTTAGAAGACATAATAAATAATAATTCTTGAAATTATGAAAAGATTCCATTGGTACTAAAATTTGCAATTTCCTCTAGATGTCGTGAGAACTTATTCGTAATCTAAAGAATTAGTTTCACCTCATTATGAGGTCAGCAGTTCGGAAAGTTTTCCCGTGTATCACTTTAATTTAAGTACGACGGAAATCCAATTAGAGTTCGGATTAATTTCGCGTTTGAGAATATTAGATAATTAGTTTCATGTACAAATTTTGCTCTACAATTATATAAGAAACTCAAATTATCTAATGTAAAGCCGGACTTTATTTAAATACAAAAATGTTTATTAGAGAAAAATGTTCTTTCATTTTCTAAATTATAGTATGAATTTTATAATGGATTAAAAGCTTCCTAATTTAGGGGAATAAGCCCTATAAAAATGAAACGCTATCTTTAATGATCTCTTAGAAACGAAAGACCATTTCCCAAATGTTCATCGTAAAGAAGTTAAAAATTGAGGATAACTAGCGAACAAAAGTGTTTATTAGTCAACTCCCTTAAGGAAGTGGAGTTTATTTTGGACCGGATATAGTCATAACATGGACGACATGTTAAGACTGTTTGATCTTCCGGAAGTTTTCAGGACTCCCAACACGTGTTATTACAAATGCGTTACAAGAATATTTATAGCCACTCCTTAAATGACAATCGTCTTCTCATTTTATAAAAACACACCCTTCTATTTTTGAATGAAGCGGTTTAAAATTAAATACATTATTAAGGCCCCTGTTTCTATTTTTTTTTAAGGCATGTGGTAATTATCATAAAAGCAAATTTAGTTTCCCCAACTTCGCGCTCGCAATAATAAATCATTTTTGCGAGTGCAAAGATGGGGAAACTAAATTGATCTTATGGTAAAGTATCACATGCCCTCAATTAAAACGAAACAAGTCTTCAAAGAAATTATATTTCACACGTAGAAGATTCTTTATTTTGAACGTTTTTACTAAGAGGAAAATGTCTAAAAATAATATATAATCCTTGATAAAATGATTATGCTCTTGATAAATAAAATTGAAAGCAAACCAAATATTTCTTGTTGGTGGCGTCGAAAGTAATAAATCAAAGAATAATCCTCTTAGGACTTTAGAGAGAAATCTTATGATCGAGGAGTGCATATATGTATGTATAATATATAAAGACGATGAAACCGTCTGAGACGCGAAACCATCCAAGTACGTGATTATGGTGCTTCTTTTATTTTTCAACCACCTGTGTATTATAAGATATCTTGACTGAACGAATGAAAAGAAAAGCAGAAGCTATCCAAGTTCTCAAGTCGAATAAAACAAAAGAAATTATCTAACTTTTAGAATCATTCTTAAAATAATAAGATTTGATGTTCTGAGCAGTATTTTTAAACCAAAAATAAAAAAAAAATGGATATTTATTTTTCGACCTGGACTCTTCATTCTGATGGCCTTAAAACAATTCTGTATTGCGGACTGCAATTTGTATTATCGACCGGCGAGTCCTTTTGCAATGCATGTCTGTCAGAGGAAAAGCTTTGCACGCGAGCATAACATATTTATAATCGAGAATCGAGAGATGAACGTAGATACCCATCGCATACACCATAGAGAATTAAAAAAGAGAATGAATATTCAATTGTATGAAAAAGTGAACCAGGGTAGTGGTAATGACGAAGAAAGCACCCTCGATCCTCACTGCAATTATTATTTAGAAAAATAGGGGGTGCAGCTCCACAGAGAGTCGTTGAAAATTACCAGTGTTTGAAACGATTTTCTAGAAAAAAGCTTCACTCATTCATAAAGGGTGAAAATAATTGCAGAAATTAAATTTCAAAGTCTGTGGATTGTACGGATCCACATTATCTACGGATAAAATATGTTTTTTTTTTTTCAAAGGATTTTAGACGATATAATTTTTCGCCGATTATTAATTAAAAATCATTGTGGATTTGATTTTAGAGTTGTAATATATTTTCCATTATTTCTTGTATCGTGATAAGGTAATCAAATTACTGATAAAATTACTGTTGAATTACTGATTACTACATAAGAAAGCAATGTAGAAAATAATTAAATTTCCCCTATCAAATGCCATTTGCATTTATAATTACTGTGCTAGCACACCCTGTAGAGGTTCGTGCACCTGACAAGGGTGAACGTACCTCTATCCTCCCATTTATACCCAGTGTCTAAAACAATTATGCGCCATTTCACGAATTCGCTAATCAATAAAGCAAAAGTAATTCAAATCGTACAAACTGCTAACTATAAAATCCCAAGAAGAATTTTTAGCTTAAAATCCAGGAAAAGAAGACTCATATTTATTTCCGATTAGAACTTTAAGTTTATCTGTAGGAAGTTCGATAAGAGGTTTTAGTTTAATAAAAGTGGTCACCCTGTGTGTGTTAAACGACAGACACGAGACGCCTTGTGTTGCTAAGATGGGGTAAGTTCACGAAGGTGTGGCCCCTCGTCGTGCCAGGATCGAAAGGGCGATAATAGTAAATTGCAGCAAAATAGGCCCCTTTGTGAAAAAGGGGTGAATTACAACCAAAGAAAATCGTATCTATATTCAAGACTGCGGAGTGCAGAAACTGAGATAATATCGAGCGCAAAAAAGACAAGTGAATTTTAAATGAGTGGAGGGACTTCATAATTGCATTTTGCATTTTCGACTGATGAATAGTTCATTATTTGAAATCTCATAAACTTCGTTATGGTCTCGAAGGTCTCGAATTTTAAATCTAACATTGACATTCAAATTCTGACATTGACGTTGAAAATTCGAGATTAAAGAACTCTTTGTTTTAAAAATGTTAAAAATTTGTTCACGATAGGCAAACTTGACTCTTCGATCTCAACCCGAGAATTCGCCAATATCCGCAGGAAAGGGGGACCCGCTATATCGGCAGTTTCCTGTATGCCGCATTTTTTCACTGGCAACATCGATCCTTGGTCAAAGGAACGGAAGTAACTCCTTACGGATCCTCGTTATATCCAGTTTATGTGATAAAGGGAAAGAACAATAACTCTTCGACGAAACCATTGGTGGCGAGGCTCATTGTTCTCCCGTATAATGTCGAACTGCGATTATGGTTGCAGCCACGTTCTTTTATTCTTTTGGTTTGCATCCGGCCGGTCTTAAGGTCATCCACACGAGGTTTCGACGGTACGTGAGAATTGAGAAATTTACGTGATTCATGTGCAAAAATGCGCTATTTTCTTCTACATTTTATCAAAGAAACTCGGAATGCTGGGCGTGATGTTTGCTCAAGAATCAGGGGTGGCCAAAAGCTTCCCTAAGTGCTTTTTTTAGACAAAGGAAAGGCAATTTATTCAAGACAATACCAAAAAGCTATAAAAAAAACTATAGAAAAAGTAACTGTAACTTAACTTAGTTACTATTTTTACAGTAAGTTTTAACTGTAATTTTATTTTATTGTTACTTTTGAGGTACTTTGTACCTTTTTTTATCCTTTAAATAAATTCTAGAGGTTTTCTTTTTCTAGAAAAATCATCAGGAAAGCAAAGACTGAATCGAGCGAATTCCCATTAATGCAGAGCCAGTTTTTTCCATCTAAGTTTTTCATTTTTCAAGCAAATATCTCGCGAATCGGAGCGAAGCACTCAGTGTTTTCTCGATACGCAGAAAACAATGGTGGCTAGGAGTTGAAAGGAAAATTCACGAAAAGAGAAAAACTTCTCTATCCTTTTTCTGCACTCTTTCATTCATCCAAGAGTGCAGAGGGTGGGTAGTGGATGTTTGATGGGGGCGAGTTTGGAGAGACAATGGCAAAACTTTTTTTTGTGATTCTAAGAAAGACATCTATTTCACAAGCTATGATTCCTCGGCTCTCTGACCAAAGTTCCAAAAGCCAGCTGGCAACAAGAAAACAAGGCGCCTAATCTGATGGCCGGAATAATTAACCGAGCTATTTACATCGCTTCTTCGTAAGTGGCAGCAGACGACTCCACGTCTTATGCACCAATGACCTCCATTTCTTGTCAATGACCGAAAAACGGATATCATGACTTTTCAGGGTTGCTGGTTGAATCACGTCTAGAAAAACGAATAAAAAAATAATTCCCATTTAGAAAACAAGTTTAGTGGATTTTATTTTGCTTTGCATAGTGGTGACAATTCCCACTTTGCAAATTTTAAAAAGCAGAATATTTATCTAAGGCGTTCTATTAAAAATTTCTCTTAGTTTAAAGGGACGTCTATAATTTTAACCAGGTTTTTTATGACATTAGTATAATTACTATAAGTATAATACCCGCCTTCGATGTCGTTGCCCAGCTGACACCAATAAAAAAAGTGTGACATAAGTTCGCTTCATTGAATTTTTCTTGAATGTACTCAATTCTTGTTCGCGATGTATGCTACAACGCTCTATTTCCTGCTGATAAAAGAGGAAACCTTTATACATTATACATAATATACTAGAAAGGATGCCAAGAATCTCTATTCCGAATAAAAAATTATTTCAGAAAACTGTAATCACAAATTCAAATAGAAAAGCTGGAAATGTAAAGGTCTATTTTTCTCCTATTTGATGAAAACTTTTTGAAAATATCCTTCGGAAGATAGCAAATTCGAATATTTCTCAGCAGCGAGAATATACAAACAAGGAGCTAGAAGTTTTTATCTTCGAGTTCAAAAGGATGATAACGAAAGCAAATAACACATTATTCGAGATAAGTCTTGAAGTCGTGGTTGTCGTTATTTTCGCACACGTGCTACTCGACCTGGTGGCAATCTACCAAAATATCTAGAATTGGCACGAATATCACAGCCAATTCACCACGGCCTAGCTATATTAGTCTACATGTAGCCAAACCTCTTCCTTCTAAACTTTTTTCGGTCTCCTTAATAGATCCCAATTCTGGACACCAAAATAGAGAAAAAATGTTATTAGGCCAGTCACGTTCAAGGAAAATTTAGTGCTGATACCAGATTTACCGCAGAGTTCTATACCATCATAAAAAATGAGGTTGCGATTATACTGAAAATAAATTCTCACAGTCTCGAAATCTGAAGCCAGCATTAAAGCAATTTCAACAAAATTCAAGAGATTTTAAGGAATTTTAAAGGAATTTCAAAGAAACTCAAAATAGTTTCCAGATGTATAAAGTATGGAAGATTCCTTCGTAGGATTTCCATATATTCACACTACATAAACTTTGATGCAAAAAGAATCGTAATGCTAATTAACTTCACAGAACACGTTTCTGTGTTTTTAACTTTTAGTTTGGGCCAGTAACGGGAATCAAGGGGTAATTTGTTGGACAAGGATTGGTTGGCTTAAAAAGAGCACTTTTGTTACAGAACGATTTGTGTCGAAGTAAGGAAGAAAGAGGGTCATTCGCCAGTCATTAAAAGCAGCTGGAATGTTGGGTTCGACATTTTTGCACTCGACGAAGCAGACCTTGATTTTCTATACTCAAGTGCTCATACGTCATGTTCATGATCAACGCAGCGCTTTCGCAGGTAGGATTACAGGTGTGGTTTTTTAACGACGAGATCCTCCAGAGATTTCGAAGAAGAAAACAAATAATTATACATGACTACAATGTTTCTAGCACCTTCAAGAATGTCGCATCTTTCGAAATGATTTGGTTTATTTATTTCAAGACCTTGCGAATTGAATCTGAAGAATTTTTCTGCACAGTTATTAAAAGTTTATATATTTTCGAAATTGGAATTCTAGTTAAAAGAATTTATTTTCGACTCGAAGTGAGGAAACACCTGGTTAAAACTTGACAAACGTCGTGGTTACTTTCTCAGACTAATTAGAGTAGTTCTTTCAACAGCCTGAAGAGAGACAAGGTGGAACCTTTGAAGGGTCAAGAAACTTCCGTCCACTAGCAACTTGTAAAAATCCTGAGGAACTTATGGCAACCGACGTTTCAACCGGTTGGCTAGAAGCTAGACGGAAGGGACTTTGAAGAAGTCCTTTTTTGTCTCTACTTCGCATTTCCTTGTCGGATAGCTGGTTGTGGAAGCGATCTGCTCCCGACAGTTTACCTCTTCGGCTCTCAAGCAAAAAAAATGTCCACTGGCTCTCTAGTTTCTTCCCATACAGATTTAATCTTTCCTCCAACAAGAGGCTAAAATATTTCTGTTTGAGGGTCTAACTATTTTTTATTACAAATATATGATTCAAATAAATAAAATTCTTGAGTACTAGCGAGTACTCAATGGCAAAATAATTTGAGTTTGTTTTTTGAGCTCTCTTGAATTTTATAATCCAGAAGTTCACTTCAGACGTTTCGGCTTTAATTTATGAGACGGGTCTTCATTTGCCAAGAAAGTCGGCAGCAAGCAATGAACTTTAGCTACCGTCTGGCAAATTGAATGGCAAGTACAATCCTGTACTCTAAACTCAAATTTTAACTTGTGTTATTTCGCAACACAACATGCAAATTTAATTATTTAAAGTTAAGAGCATGGAAAACAGACAATTCAAATATGAATTCTTATCCACCTCTTCAAAAAAATCTAATGGAAGTTCACTTTAGCATAATTCTTGTTAAGGATAAAGGAGACGATGATGAGAAGCAATTTCAGAAGCGTGAAACTTGAAAGTTGATCCCTCAAGGTCGTTGACTAGTTAGTACGAGACACAGCAGGGGGATCCTTTATTTCTTGATCAAGCGCCACAACCCATGTTCCTGTCTTACAAATTTTATTTTCCCGTTCTAATTAATTATCATAATTGAAATTTATTTTTATTTTTTGGCTAATGATGTGTGGGCTTCAGTGAAAGCTTCTTATACTTTAATGGGAAACTGCTAATAAGTGTTTTAAAAAATTACTTGACTGATATTACAAAAAACCTATTTCGATTTCCAGACTCAATTTACTAAATTAAAAGTACATTAAAGTCTGAAAGTATCGAACCAGACAAGTACATATTGAAATATTCATGATCGAAGTTTCAAGTTTGATTGGATGTGAGAATACACACGCGGTGAGAATAGAATTTTTATAAAATAATTCAAAGATTCGCAATCAACTTTCTCGATAAATTATTAGTTATCTCCTTTGAAAAATTAGTCTCAAAAGATCAAATGATCATTAAACCTTCAAAAGCCTTGAAATACCTCTAGAGAATTTACAACTATATTTTTCATATAAACTTCATTTATATACGACCACTTTCTGTGGGAATCTTCCTTCAGTCATGCGTGCTTTTAATTTCCATCTTCAGTAGCGCATATCGGTGTAAAAGTTAAATTCGAAAAATAGAAGAAATATCTAGAGTGATTTAGAGGAAATTATTCTGCTGCGGAAGGAAAGTTTTACATTTTCTTGTTTTCCATGTTTAGATATCTGCTGAATCAGGAAACATAGTCCATTCGAACTATGAGGAATTAAATAGTTAGAAGTACGTACTTGTATAAAACGTAAAATTCGAAAAAGACTCATTTTGTTCCTAAAGGTAAACTCGTTAGGCTAATGTTATGGAGTCTTATCTCTGACTGAAACGCTGTTTTGATAAAGATCATAATGAGAAATAACATTTAAATGAAATATCGACCATTGCCAGTTATCATTAACAACCGTGTAATAATTTGCACTCTGCCCTTTTGCCAAGGACAAGATAAATGCAGTTGATCATTATCATTGACCTGCAGATATCTCGTTCCATTTCATTCCGGATCTCTAATCTAAGGGACTAAAATATCACCTGGATCATTAAACTTTGATGCTTCCGATCATAAATTTGGCCTTTTCAATTCTTAGTACTTATATGCGTCACGCGAAGCAAGGCTGCGACATTGGAATTACGACATTAGCATCGTCGGAATTCTACACGATCGGCTCAATGATTCAGCAACAGGTAAAGGCTCTTGATTTTTACATAAAAAAAGATTAGCAAATTTACATTGATGTCGAATCTTTAAGACATCCATTTGGAAAAAAACTTCTGATCTTTCACCTTTCAGGTTTGAAGATTCCATAGTCACAGAAACCTCATGCATAGAAATTGAACTCACCTGGAACAAAGAAAAATAAAAAATTTCGTTAGTTTCGTATAGTTAATTGTCGTTTTTTGAACATTAACAGTATTAATAAAAAAAAAGCGTTGCCATAAATGCAGAGGTAAAAATCCGGATATTTGTTGTTCTTTCTTTCATTTCCTGCAACGCTCGTGCGTTTTTTAAAATCAATTCAAAGGCTAATGGATCACTCACGCAAGGTTGAAAGTATTTAATTGGAACGAGTCCAAATTTTCATGTAAAGAAGGGAAATTTATGAAAGAAAAGAAAGTTAAATATTCTTCTTTCAAGCAAATTTTATATTTCGTAAGAAGTAGAACAATATACATATTACATATAGAATATATAATGGGCGAATTGATGCAGGGTAAAAAAGTACGAGGAGCGTTGAAAGTAGTATAAGGAAACAAAAGTGGCTAGGAGGAAATAAAGAGCCCACATAGGTTTCTGCGGTATTTACATAACGGATGGCGACTCCACGTTTCAGGGCTGTCTACTTAAACCTCTGAATATTTGCCTCCGGGCTTCAAAATACCCCAGGATCAAGTAAATTGCAATTGAAGGCGAAGATCATGAATCGAGAGGATTTTTCTCCAGGAGTGAAAAACGATCTTCCTTCCTTGCATTTTAAAAAAATTTTAGAAGAAAAAATATGAATGGAAAACAACACTGAAAGAAAAATAACAAAATTGCTTTTATCTTTCCTTATGTTTCTGGGGAGATTATATAAAGTGCAGATGCATAAAAAATTGCAATTTTCAAAATTAAAAAAAATGTACCGATTGCAGATTTGATTCTTTCGGAGAATTCTTCATTAAATATTGATGCTGGGATGCGATATTACGATATTGAAAAATATAGAATTTAATTCTGATTGATGTTTATGGATCGAAATGGATGAAAAGGATTGAGGAGCAATGAAGGCACGAGGTCACTAAAAGGATGAACGTCATCGAGCAAGAATAGATCCACTGATCTGTGTAAACACGAACCATTTACATGGTCGGTGACACATGTGTGCAGTGTCGCCCACTCGAAAATAATAAAGATTTGTATACAGCTCATAAAAATCTTTTAGTCAACATTTGAAAAAAGATTATGAGTGAAGGAAATCAAAATGTTTGCGAATTCAAATCCCGGAATTTTGAATGATTTTAGATTCCAAAAGTTAAATTTTAAGGGAGAGAGAGTGTCTTTTCAAAGCTTGCGAGTTTCTGGGCCCACAATGGCTTATACTCTTCAAACATATAAAATAGATTCACCCAAGGCAAGTAAAATTTGAAACTTCGATTTCTACCAAGCAAATGGTATCCGTATCCGGCAAGCGGAAAATGAAAGTCTTTGCAAAGGGGTTATATCCCGGAATAATGAAAAAGTGGAACTGTAAAACCCATATGTCAATCGTCGATTGGTAACGTACTTCCGGTAGTCGGAAGTGATTTAACAAAATGCATCACTTCAAATGTTCAATTCTTTATCGGATATAAAACTCGTCAGGCCAACAAAAGAAATAAGAATTCCAGTTGAAGAAAACGGGTCAACGACTCGGGCAGAACTTAAGCTGTCGACAATTAGAACACGATTAAAAGCTCGCCTCGCAGGCGTCAATCAACCAAAAGTTTAGTTCAAAACTTTTTTCAAGTTTAGGAATTTGATAATTTAAAATTCGTATAAATTCTAATTTATGAATTTATGACTTCTAAAAAGAAACTAGTCCCTTTAAGTTCAGAGTTTTTTCTGGTTAATTCTGATTTACAGCCTTTTTATTTCCCGGCTTTCCCTTTAAAAAGGAAATACATTTCCATTCTCCCCAACCCAATCCAATTTTCTTAAACCTTTTTCTCAGTTACTATACTACTTTTCTCAATTGAGAGAAACAATCGACCCATCAGCTTGAGAGAAAAGCTATTCTTATAATAATTATCGATTCCATTCCTGACAAGTTGCACTCAATCATTTATCCACTTGGTGGGTATGGTAGTAGGTTCGTTATTTTTTTTTCGTGCTCTCCGAATTATGTACCACACATATCGTATGTATACATATTGATACAGCTTAGCAGCCGTCAAGACATTTCACAAATGCAATTACTTTTCACTGGGAGAAGTGCACATAGTTGAGTGTCGAGTGCAAGGTCCACATTGTAAGAAAATTCTTGCGCAGTATGGTTCTGAACTTATTACAATCATTATAATAGCTCTTATTGACAAGGACGAATTGCACCCCGCAATTTCTTTGCCTCCTTTCGTCATTCACGTCCGGTCGTCTATTTTTTTTAACAGGATGTCTTTTGATAGTGTATATTATTGACTATTATTAACCATTGCCGAGAGCCAAGGCGAACTCGCTCCAAAATGACATTTGCGTAAGCGGTTTTGTATTTGCAATTTCTTAGCTATAAATAAGACGTTGATGGATCTTCAATTTTCGATTACCCACTATACTCTCAGACCTCATGCCAAAAATAAGAAAAAATTGACTCAACATTATTCAAGTATACCGAAGCGAGCAAAATAATAAATCAATTAATCAAGCTTTTCTTGAAAAAACCCGAAGATTTACTGACAGACTCACTAGATTAATAACTCAATAAATTAATATTCTCAGAATCCGTTACTTATCTGCAAACCCATTTCTCAAATTCTTAGAGTTCAAGTAAGGATTTTCTCGCAGAATGTATTTCAAAATTTAAGGAGAAAGCTAGTGAGTAGCATATTGATAAACACGACTTTTTAACCTATTTCTGCGTTCATAGACTCGGTTATAATCTCGAGAAGCGTTAAATTTATGAAGAGAAGCCTGGCATCATTTCAATTACGAGATTGGTGAATCAAACTGGAGTGCATTTGCGATCTTTTTAATTTCGAGAAGCGCAGGCATTCTAAAGAGTAAAAATAAAGCTTTTAAGATCAACTTTTCGAGAGTAATGAGTTTTCGGTTAATAAAGATTTAACGACTGCAATCGTCACGCTTTTAATTTTTTCAAGTACCATCAAAGTTTAAGGATCGCTATTAAGTTTCGAGATCGACCGCAAAATTGTCGCAGTGGAACAGTTTACTGAACGTCAAAGCGATTAGACGAAGGCAATACTTGGAGGGAAATCGAGTTCTGATTTTTCAGACAAATTTCGCCGTGAACTGAGTTCGAAATTAGAGAGCGATGTGCGACTACTTTCAGAAGAAAGTCTTTGTTTAAAGATTAGGGGAAAATGAAAAATTCAGTGGAAATATTTTCTAATATAATTTTGCTCTAGATCATAATTAAATCGTTAATTTCCGATGAGTGATATTAGCTATCAGTAGTATATTATTCTTACGATGAGAAAACTTTTCTGCAGTGGAACCCGATAAAATTCGATAAGATGTCTAGTGAAAAAACAAAGATATACTACAATGAGTATACATATTAGATTGTGCTTCAAGATGCAAATCTAACGAAATTACCATTTTATCTCTCTACATCAACATAAATATTTTCTACATTATCTATTTTTTCATTTCCAGGTTCTATCGCTAAACAATTTCACAATCTATTACCGCAATCTATTATCTATATTAAATTTTCTATCACAAGCTTTCGTACAATACATTATTTATTACACAATTTCCATTCATTGGCAACTTTTTGATGTACCAGAAGTTTTGAACGCTCAAATGAGCGAAATATTTTTTTCTTAATTCTACTTTATTCAGAAATATTGTTCCAACTAAAAATAACAATAGACATTACGCAAGTTTCTTTCATACAGAATTATTTTCAATGCAAATGAATCAATAATTTCAAACTGTTTCCAGTTTAAAACACAATCAATAAAAAAATTCATTCATTTGAATGTTCAAAACATTTCAGTCATACTTTCTGAAGTTTATAGGTTCAAGTGAATTGTGTGTATTTCCCCAAATCCTTTTTTTTAATGAAGCAATTTAAAATACATGTTTTAGAGTCACTGACCGTGTTTCTAACCGTGGTCAGGGTGCTGAGATCCCAAGCACTCTTTGCTTGTTTCTGATATCCTTTTTTATATTTTTTCCCCGTTCTCCGTAAACTGGAAAACCACCCAGATGCGATAGCAATGGCACTGACATCCCGACGATCTTCTTGGACTGCTCGAACATCATCAAGGGCGTCCACTGACCTCCCGGTGAAAATCATCCCCGGAGCCACTCTGAACTTTAAACCCTCAACTTTTTTCACAATTCTTCCTTCTCACAATTTTTATCACTGATAAACTTCCGAAGCTAGACACACCTCTCCACTAAGCACACAATTCTAACTCTAAGCACAATACTCGCTTTCATCCCAAAAACACCTGCTTTCCTCGAAAACCAAAAATTCTTCAATTTCCTCTCCTAGGTCATTGACTCACTCGAACGAAGAGGAACTCGAAATCAAAATTTCCAATCTAGATTTCCATTTTAATTGATTATATTGTTTTTTAAACATGTGATTTCTAATCACTCGTGGCACTTCTCTCAGATCCACGGAGAAAATTTGTCACTCTTTTTCTGTGCGTTAACACACGGTTTAAGAAACATAAATAATTATTATTAAGTTTTTATAGTGACATGTCAATATATAAATCCAAAAAGCAAACCGAGTTGTTTGAGAAAACCTCTGACGTTTCTGTTTGTTTTTGTTTTGATTAACGTGACAGTTATTTTTTTTTTTGGAATTATTTTTGAAAAATGGCTCTTAGTGTATTTTTTTTTATTTTATTTAAAAACAAAGACGCAACAAGAACGTCCAAGCGCCTCCACGACCGGCATGCGACTACGCGAATTCGAATCTCGGTAGAGGAAAACTACGAGCGCGCCAAGCGGTTAAAATTCAAACTTGGCGGGTTATTCAACGAATTCGAATGTGTGTAACGGGCAAAATAGTTTCTCGGAATGTCATGAAATGTTGCGTTTCCGCGCTCAGTGGGGCTTATCAATTGTAATGAAGGAGATTCCAGTTGAAATTGTATACCAGCGAAACTAAGCGGAAGGACGCGGTTAACTGTTTGCTTTTCAAATTAGGCGTGTCACGCTATGATAACATTGTCAATGGATGCAACCAAAAGCAAGTTAAACTTGTTTGCTAACGGAATTCGGAAGCGATTTTCCTTTTATTTCCTTTTTAGTTTCCCAGAACGGCGTTTTCCTAGGAAAACTAATGAATCAGACGGAAGTAGGTGTGCAAATGTGATTATTTAATTAGAAATTCTGAAAACAATTAACCACTCGACCTGCATAATTCTAATAATAATTCTTGTTTTCCTCAAAGTGAATCTGTTACTAACTTTTATATAGAATTACAACAGATTAAAATACTCTTCCTAGAGAAAAACTTCCGGTTGCAGACTCCTAATTCACTTTCGTAACAGATTAATGTGAAAACTCCCTTGGGCATCCAAGTTCGTATATTTAGAATTTTTTCGTGTCTTCGACCTCGTGCTGTTAAAGTTAGGTCATATGCACCTGCTGCAAGCGAATAATATACGATCGTTCCTGATCAAATGCTGCCAGTGAGCTCGGCACCTTTTTCGAGCTACCCATGTGCATCAATAAGATATCAAATGACGGATTAAAGACCATTTTTGAACTGCACTTAAGAGCTACATAAATCTGCTCCTCACTGATAAAAAGACATCAAGTAATGATAAAGCAATTTGTCTTCTAATCTCTAACCCAATGAAGATCCTTTACTATTACAAAAAAGGGAAATATTCCTCAAAATAATTTTTGTTGCTAATTTGTTTCCGGATCTAACTTTTATGTTCGAGGAAAAGATTCTGGATTCTGGGACAAATGACCAAGATTTTCCAGATGAATAAAATTACGGGTGTTTCCCCTGAAATTGAAAAATTTAAAGTAACCTATTACTGCTCAAATAGTCATTAGTATTCAATTGTGATTTAGACCAACGTCATGACGGGAATTTCAATGTGGAATCTGCTGCGCCATATGGTGTAATGAGATCCATTTACACGAAACAGAATTCAATTATGGGGTGGCTGTAAGTCACGGAGGCTATCACGTTTCACGATATTTGTACAAAATAGCAGTGGCACTCCCAAAATAGCTCAAATTATTATGTTGGCATTAGAAACACAGAGTAGAGTGGATTAAAGGGATTTCACCATCCTTAGGTTGAGTCACTGAAATGTGATTCCAGCTTCCTCAAATTCGTAACAAACAACTATTACTTAACATTTCGTCTTCATCATTGTTAATTAATTTAAAAATATTTCAAGATAAAGACCCAGATTTGAATTCAAAATGTAGCTATTGTCGCAATTTTTTAAATGAAAAGACTTGTTATAAAGACACAAAGAAACGACAGGATTTTTATATAAGAGCTCTTTTTAAAAGATTGCCGCCTTTTTTCAACCGAACCGGGTTTCACTCCTTTCGTGTAGTGACTTTTTATTGCGACAATTTCTCGGTTAGCAATCCCTTGAAACATATAGCTAATTAGCTACCCTTTAAATTTGAAGCTTTGAAACTAAACCCCAATCCCAACAAGTAAGTTTCCGGTAGATGGGTTTCAAACACGCCGCCAGAATTACAAACTTTTAATCTTTTAATTGTCAATTGGTTGTGGACTAATTGCACCCTCTTCGTTATTTACTCGCATCTGTTTTTAATTACGATTTCGAAATAAAATGCCTTCCAAGTTTATAACTTGGAACTTCTACTGTGATATATATATATATTTTTTTTTGTTAAAAAGATCTAAGCTTCCAACGCGAGAGAAAGCAATTTATAAAAATAAAAATCGTACATAGATATTTTCCGTAGAGTCGTTGAAACTGTTTCAAATTTAATTACAGTTTCCAAAGACTCTCTAGTACCCTTGTGCAAACTTTCGACCGAGTAAATGTGTACTTATTATAAAAAAAAGTGAATAAAAATCTGTAACAAGGATGGCTTCTAATTGAACTTTAAAAAATTCTCGGATTTTAATTTAAAATACAATTTCACTGTCTAGGATTTACGAAGGAGTGTATGCTGTCATAAGAGTGAGTTTTACTCTAGCTTTAGTTTAAAACAAAAAAATAAATTTATACCTCTTTACGATGTCGTTTTTTCCAACGGAAGCAGCAGATTATTGAGCACATCTGTGCTTGAGACTATATCCTTGCACTAAACTGCACCATAAAGGAAGATGAACTCAGAAATGCTCGAAGGCAATGCACCAATCTAATCCGCTATATGAAACTAAATTGATTCATGTCTCGTTTGACAAATCGATTTACTTGATTTATAAGACCGCGTGGGATGCACTGAATCTGCAAACTAGACGTCTCCAGGGAAAAAAAAGAAAGGAATAAACTGTATTTACCAAAATTATCCCAAGAAATGCAAAAAATTATATTTTATTTATTTCCTTAAAAGAAAGGAAAAATTACAGAAAAAATAAGAAAATATATTTTTTATGAAACGAGAATGCCAATCTTTTCTTTAGGTTTCATTTTGCACACCACGAAATTCACTTATTGTTTTCGATGAATGAAACAAAGATTCGAACACACGGGAAATTAATCCACTCCATTCGTCAACGAATGAATGAAAATGAAACTCGTGCAATAAACCTTCTTCAATGAAGGAAGGAAATTGGATGACTGAATAGATTCAGAGTAAACGATAGTTTTTGAAGGTCAGAGAAAAGGACTACAGTGAGTAAGGGAAATTTGTTACGGCTGTCCTCATCTAAACAATTCATTGTTGTGAAGAGTGACTATAGTCACGTGAATTGATTAGAAACTGACTCAGAATGAAGACGACAGAACGTATAAGAAAAACTGAAATCAATTTTTACAAATTGATTATAGAAACAAAGATTGTAAACAAATTAAAATACTGATTTATCTTTAAAAATAATTAATAAAATTTGCATAATAAAATGTAGGTACAAAAATGAGAACAAAGTCTATATCAATACTGAGCAGAGTAGGATTATTGAATAAAAATTTCTCTAAAAATGTTTAATTGAATAAAGATATGATGATTTTTGCTTAAAGAGGTCCTTTTGTTTCTCTGTTATCAAGACATTATCAGAGAACTCCAACCGAGATTTTTATTTGGATTTTGACCAACTAACGTCGGATGCTTGTGTCAAGAACGATGACTAAAAGTTTCATCTTTATATCAGCAAATGCGGAAATGGCCTTATCATGACATCCTGGTGTTCTTTTAAATTCCACTGCGTGAGGCGATATCATGAACAGCAATGGAAAATAAATCACGAAAAGACCATCAGTTTATGTCAAAATAAAAACCAGTGTGAATACAAATACAAAAGTAAGAAAAAGATTTTTCTTTTTTATAAAAAACTGCCTTAAGGGCATTGGATTCAAATTCTAAGCTCAAAATTCGATCTCTTCATTTTATTCAATAACTATTAGAATTAGATATTCTTTCACTTTGTAGAGGGATTATTTTTCGAAATAGAAGTACAGCTATAGAGCGAAAAAATGTTTAATTTTATAATACTTTTTACACAAAACAAAAAGTTTGAAATCTATCCTCAAAATTTAATAATTTTATTTTCCACAAAAAGCATTAAAACAAGGTTTTTTCGCTCTGTAGGCACACTTCTATTTGAAAAATTAGTTTCGATGCCGAAAGAAAAAATATCTGATTGAAATATTTATGATGTAAAATGAAGAAATCAAATTTTGAGATTGAAACTTGAATCCAACGCCCTTAAATTTTAAACAATAATGGACATCTAACGGATCTTCAGGAAACTCTACCGGAACATTATCGACAAACTCGTCGACATTGTAGCGTCCTGTTAATTTAAAAGGTTCAAGCAAGTTTTTCAGGCTCGTCTTGCCTCGATGATTTACAAAAGGAACTAATTATCTTTTCTAATTAAATTATCGATACCATTCCACTTGATTAGCTTAGATTATCCCATACTTTTGCTTCATAAACCTGGAAGATGATCATCCAGAATGTTTCATATGAATTATGATCAAGAATCAAGAGTATCGAGAGCTTCAGAAAGAGGAAGAAACTGAGGGAATTTGTTTTTAAGAAGTTGAATGACCTAAAAGCTCGGCAGTCGACATTAAACTTATATGTACACACTGTGACGTCACATAGTGCCAAATGCTCCATGTTTTTTATGTGAGCTCCATTATAATACATTCAACCTTTTTCCTACTACATTTCTCTTCCGCACGAGCTAAAACCCAAAAATAGGGTCGAGAACGCGTATCGAGCGACTCAGAAAAGAGACTTTTTTCCATATAGAGTTCATCACCTAGAGATATAAATAGATTTATAAATAGTTTGAAAATGTTTGGCTTTTAGAATTCTGACAATAATAAAATAAAACAAAGGATGGAAGAAAATAGTCGATATTTTGAACTTTCAAGTTAATTAAACAAACTAGTTAATAACTCTTGAACTCCTTAAGATGGCGTTAGCTCTTGAAAAAAGTGGATTTGCCATATAATACTCGAAAACCTGTTCAAAGACAAC
Organism: Synergus itoensis; assembly: GCA_904066005.1. Taxonomy (NCBI): domain Eukaryota; kingdom Metazoa; phylum Arthropoda; class Insecta; order Hymenoptera; family Cynipidae; genus Synergus; species Synergus itoensis. Next base: position 2,350,964 of record CAJFCP010000116.1, on the reverse strand, counting down.
GACTGGTTTTCACGTCCCTACTGATAAAAGTACTTCATTCGAAAGGAAAATAGTAACAAGTGAGATAAAAGAAGATGCTCTAAAATAAATAAAATCTCGAGAGACTAGAAGAAAAGAGATTGAGAATCTCAAAAATGTTTGACCTAAAAATTGAAAAATCTCCTAATTGAAATTAAAAATTTTGATTTTTAATAGTTATATTTCTTTGGCCCATTTTTTAAATAAAATATGTGGAATTTCATATTAGGGAATAAGAAATCTTTCGCCTTTTAGCGATTCGTTCCCAGGCTCGTCAACCATCTGTAAGTACTAAGGGGAAAACGTTGAAAAATGGAGTGTGGTGCACCTGTTCAGAAATTCAGGGTGCAGAATTTACGGCCCTTGCACTTTCCCAAGATTATCTTCTAATGTATGGCACCCTATTTTACTAAACCGACTATTAAAATTATCTGTTTTAAGAATCGTGCAAAGTTTCTTAAGCCTCACTGCTTCTTTAAAAAATATCTTATTAAATTTTAAAAAATTTGCAAGTCTGAACAATAATTATTTCAATGGAATAAAATATCAGAATTAACAATCTCTAATTTTAACTGAGGATATTAAGTTCGGCAAACTCGAAGGTAAATATATTCTGTTGGCGTCTGTCAAAAGTTGTGAATACTAAAAACTACCTTTATCAATTTGATTCTTATCAGAGGAAAGTGTCGCAAATACACTTGTTAAACCCAGTGCAACGATATGAGTCACGGATCTCTTACGAATGAGATCATTCGTTAGTACATGATAACCTCGTTATTTTATAGTCGATTGTACTTTCATTCCAGGTTTTTTACTTTGATTACACCGCGACTCGTAAAATGATTTTGATTGCAGAGATTTCAGAGAGAAAGAACTTCACGAAACAACTCATTAGCGATATGTAGATTTATTGCTTCCCCATTACTCGCTGTTACTCGTGGAAACTGTTCATTGCAGAATGAGAAAATTCATTCATTAGATACCGTTCATATGCATTATGGAAACGTGACCTGATATATAAAAATATCTAGGTCAGGATTTTATCTATTAAATTAGAACTCAGGTTCATTAGCGCTATTTCAACTTTCCTCTAAATTATATTCATTAATTATAAATTAATATTATATATTTTGATTTTTTTACCTGTATTTCCAACAATAGCTGTGACTTCTTTCGTCGGATGTCTATTAAAATCTTCTCCTGCTCTGGCGTTAATTCTGAAAAAAAAGAGAAATAACAGTTTCAAGAAAACAAATTATAGTTTAAAAATTACTAATGCTGAAAATTAGAGACCATTATAATAAGAGGTAAAGGAGAATTATGAAACCATTAGAGTTTTGCTTGGCAAATTTAGAAGTTATTACGGTCTAGAGGAAAATAATCAAAAGATTCAGAGATAATGGCAGATCCTCCACTTGTAGTGTCGCGACCGAGGGGCTCATTAAAGTCAATTTAGCGAAGGCTCTTAAAATAGATCATTGAAATTACTACGACTGGGGACACTTGCAACGCATAGTATGACCACAATAATGAGATTAGGCCAGGGATATTAGATAGTATACGTGAGGGAGCTGTACGTCATTGCTGTCGAGATTTTTTAAAGACCAGCATATTTTTTAAATAAATTAGATTTTCAAGACTTTTACCTACGAAAGCCTTGTCACTAACTTTTAAATAAACAGTCTAGGAGATTAATTTTGAATTTAAGAACAAGATTTTGGATAATGGTCTGTGTAGAAAACGAAATAAGATGAGGTCAAGCTCTATCATATTTAAAAAGTACGGTACTGACAATTCGGATATAAAAATTGGCCATTAATATTATATGAAGCAGCTCATACTACTGTTATTCACGCAATGAAGATACCGTAAGATTTTTCCTGACCTCCGTATAAGTTATGTAATTCAAACGGACACCATACCCTCTTCCTTTTTCAACAAGCCGGAGGTGAGGTAAGGTTACGTCCTCGAGCGGAACGATTAGAACTTGTTCCGCACACAACATACGTCCTGCTAACGGGGTCGTTTGTGAACATAAATCACCACAACAATTTTACAACCCTCTTCAATAAATTACTTTCTTTTTCCCTTGTCGCCACTCTACTCTAAAAAGAACTTTAAAAAATGCAGTGCTCCAAATAAAAATCACTTGCTCTTTCCCTAAAACAAACAACTAGTTCTAATACATAATAAAATACACGAAAAACATGATAAAAATTTATAACGTGGAGATTCCTCGCCTAGAACTCAATAGTAAATATTTATGCTCGAGACTCCGAAAGCTTTTAAATACTCAGATCAACACTTGAATGGTTTTAGTTACGTGACGGGAAAATTCAATTTTCCTGCTTAACTCCCGCAAATACATAAAACAAGATTCCCGAGAAAACGTGACAAATCTTGTTCAACCTTTTTTTCATTAAAGGAACTGATGGATTCATCTTTAAAAGGTGTATGTACTCAGAAATCAAACATTTTTTCCATTTGGAACAAGGAAATTATGGGTTCTTGTGAGTCTTGTTTATTAAAGACTTTTTGTTAGGTTTAAATCGAAAACAAGTCCCATAGAAAGGGGAAATGTTAGTTTTTGTCAGTTTTCGTTTTGTTTACGGTATGCAGGAAGCATTTACTTGACGGGTGCAGGATGAATTGACGCATGCGTCATGCGAGAAAGCCGCTCCTGATAAACTGACAAATTGATCTGGTTTTTCAAGTATTTTGATTTTTCCTTTTACCTGTACTACCGAATTGATCGACGTGAGCACCAGTATTAACTCCAGGTCCTCCCAGACCATCCAGACCCTGCCACATCTCCGTTTTCCAGGACACACACGCACAGGATCACTTAGGATCACTTCATCTCACTCGAACGGCGCCATTTTCACTGTGTACCCATTTCTAAATGGGCGATCGCAGCGACATCCTCCCACACCTATCTGAATTTATTTGTACTCAGCAACAGGTTGCAATCGTTAATGCAGATTCCTGATTTACCAATATCGGTACAAACGGTATCTTACTTATCTCTGAGTTGAAAATTATTTTTAAATCATTTTAAATTCAGCCATCTCTGCTATCTCTTTAGAGAGATAGCATATTATAGCATATATACATATATGTAGCATATATACTCTCGATATTTAAAATGTTTAAAATCGGGTAGCATTCTACTATAATTTAAAATTTTTAAATACTAAATTCTAGCAAATTCAACTAAACTCGACTTGAATTCGAGCAATTACAATATTTAATATATGATGAGAGTGCATTTATATACAATTAAAAATATAAAATCTAAATTAAATTTAAACAGAATAAGCCTTTCAAGCACGTTCACCACATTGTATGCTAAAAATTTTCAGCAATAAATGCAATTTTTAATTAAAGCCGTATAGAATATTTTATAATTAAAAAAAAAATTGTATTCGCCGGCATGTTCGTCAATGCTAATTTTTAATTTTGTCCTTTCATGACAATCTATTTCGAACCAGTCTATACTGGATATATATGAATGACCTTAAAAATTGGTCATTGAACCCTCCCACCTAAATAGTCTCCCATCTTTTATAAGATCTTATATGTGTATATACAAATACAATAATACATGCATTTTAATTACTGATGTGCCGTGACCGTTGTTACCGCGTCAGTGACGGTAAATTTTTCTTTTACGTAAAAATTTACCGTAATTGGTAAATTTTTGGTAATTGTGGTAATTCTCTAAATATAAATTTTTTTTATATGCAAACAATTAAACTTGAAAAATTGTTAATCTTCAGTAGCCAAATAACATATTTCACACAGTCATTAAAGTGAAATTTATGTATAAATTTTTTAAAAATACGATAAATTCGGAAATAAGCAGACGACATTTGACAATGACAGTGCCGACATAGTCTGCTAGCTGTTTTGCTTATTTTTTATTAAAGTGATTATAAATGTTAAATCAGGAATATCAGGAAATAAATTGTTTTTTCCAAAGTAAGCAGTTTAAATGTTTATCATAAATAAAATAGAATATACAATCCTGTTGAAACATTTGTACTTGTTGTCTACTTTTATGTTAGATAAAACTTCTAACCTCTCTCAACTCAATTTTTTTTCCATTTTATTGATCAGATCTTAGATTTAGCTCTTTTCTTGGTCTGTATACATATAGCAATTTCTCTTTAAAATATAAATAAAAAGTTTACAGAGTAAAACAATATCTGATAGAAGTACTCTTTGTATAAAATACTTCCGAAAAATTCTTTACATATTACTTATTTAGAGTTCAGAGCAGAGACATCTCTGGTAGAGCGGGCATAGTCCATATGCCATCTGCCGCCAACGATTTTAAAATTTGAGGTTATGTTTCATTGAAGAAAGAATAAAGTTTTGTCTTTTATGCTTAAAAATTATTTTATAAACATTTTTTGCTTATTATAGCTACCTTTCTCTTATAAAATGTATATCAGTAGGCTATTCTTTAAAAGTTTGCGTCAATATTAGTGTAAATGACGAATTACCAGTTTTACCAAAAATTTACCGAGTTACGGTAAGAAATTACCAGTGACCAGAAAATTACGGTCACGGCACATCACTAATTTTAATTGCATCCTTTTAAGCAGCGCATGCGTTGCTCAGGACCGTACCAAAAATTGCGGAAATTTTAGAAGAATCAATTCCCCTTCCTTTGAAAAATTAAATGTGCGTAGATAAATGAGAATACAATTGTTCAACAATTACTAAAAACTTGCAATAATACAATCAAATTTATAAAACATACGAATAAATTGCAGGCTTGAATGTAAATGCACTCTTAAATTTTTCTATAAAATAATACTATAGCAGCTGCACGAAAGTGGATTATTTCTGCATGAATGCAATTCATTGTCCACCCCTTTGGAAAGACAGAAGAGGTCTGTTCAAAATATTTTTTAAATGAAGTAAATGTAACTGAAATAGGGATCGAAAAGTCTTATACTTCCAGCAGCTTCCATATTAAACTTAAGGGCGTGTGGTATCATTAATTAAGGGCATGTTTAATTACGATATGAGCAAAATTAAATAACCCCGCCGTTTTTTACGACTGTGCACTATTATTTTTTTTTCAAAAAGTAAAAATTGTGAGAAAAAAACCGGGTTATCTAAATTTTATCCTATGGTACGTAACACATACCCTTAAGAGTAAATTTAATTTCACAAAACTTTACGTTCGCAATAATAAATATTTTTTGCTAAATTAGGCAACCCACCTATTTTTCTGTATGAAACGTAAATTTGTATGAATGTAAAGTTAGCGAAACTAAATTTGCGCTTATATGTGGTAAAAGTAACATATGCCTTTATTGATTATAATATTTTAAAATATTAAAGACTTGTTCAAATTACAGTGTAGATAAAGAAAGACCCCCAATTGATTTATCGATTAAAATAAAATAATTATGCAGTAAGGAAGGCTAATTACAGATTTCGTGCGTTAGAGTCTAGGTTCAATATTTTACACCCTGAAAACACATGTGCAGAGCAAAATCATGCAAACAGTATTTTGTGTAGAATTTTTGCATGAAATTTGAACAATTGAAAATTTGAACCTTGCTGATTCCGCACAATGTTTTATAAGGTTCGTTTTGGGACCGCCTAGTGTCACTACTGAGGCAAAATAGAGGGAATATTCAAATAGTGTTGATAAATTTTATTGAGTTAGAAAAATTAACAGCAATTAGAAACTTAAATTTTCAATTACTTAGAAGGCATTTGAGCAACAAATACGAGAAATGAGCAGTAATGAATTTGTGAGAACTATGTATATACAAAATCTTCGCAGAAATATTACCCCCATCACTTCGAGTAATCTCATCTCATCTCACCTTCCAACCCTGGTCCGCACCAGGTGCATGAAATTTGAGCGTTTTTGTGTAAATATAAATATCAACTTGAATGAAATTCTGCACAATTTTTATGCTAATTCTGAAACAAAAGAGCCAAAAAATGTTGCTTTTCTTAGTTGTAAATAAATTGCTTTTAAACAATTTTATAACAATGATTTTCATTCAGCAATAATTTTGATTCATATTGAACTCGTTCGAAAAAAACAAAAAATAAATTATACCTCGACCTTTTTGATCAGGAAGAATTCACTTTAAAGGAATTTAATATTAATTTAATAAAATGGAATACTTTTAATTAATTAATTTTGAATAAAATAGACGAAAATTTTCACAAAACATTCATCAAACTTCAAGCAAACTACTATCAAACCGTTTGTATGAAATTTGTACAAATTCTGCTTCACGCGTGTTATAAGGGAAGTGGGTCTTTCGTTGTAGGGGATGATTTAAGCGGGAGGGTGAAATGGCAAGAAATGACCTCCCTGAATCCGCCATTGCGCGTGATTTCACGAGCATTGTGTGTTCATCTCGGCAGTCGCAAAGGTTGTTTAAAATTCTATACTCTTCAAATAATGTTAAGTTTAATAAAAAAGAGATTACATAAAAAGTGACATTTTTGATTTTCAATGTAAATTTCAGAGAAAATAATAATACTTAGTGTCAGTTTTAACAGTGCAAGTGAATCTTTCCCTAAAAATAACGATAATCAGTTCGTTAATGTGATTCCTTCTATTATTTACTCACAGTTTGTTTTCAATTTTGACATTGATCGATTCAAGAATTGAACCTTTGTGAAAACTAAGAAATCTCCTTCATTGAAGGATATTTATAAATAATCATATAAATATAAATAAATTTATAAATTGTGTTAAAGTATCTGCCAAAGTAGTAATAATAGTCCCACGTGATTATGACATACTTTATAATATCATCAGATATTATATTGTTCATAATGAGAATTCGATAAAGTGTAACGTAATAAGTTGGAGTATATTCATAATGAGTGAAACGCTTTTCGATTTTATAAAAATTATTCAGATAACATTGTATCTTAAGACATTATATCAACGAATGGGATAAAAGAGATAAACAGTAAAGTGATCAACAGGAAGTATAAATTAGTTAAAAGCAGAATGAAGAAGTTGCAAGCAGTTTTAAAACTAAGTTACATCAATGCAATCATTTAGAAGAGTGAAAATAAAAATTGGATGAAATATTGCAAAAAAGAAAAGGGGGTATGAAAAAGAATGTTACGTGAATTAAAAATTGATCTCCCTGCTCCCACGATTATTGATCAAATATTGTGATGAACGCGTATCGAAAAAGAATACGTAATACATAGAATAAAATTATTAGCGAAATGTAACTGCTCAACAAGAATTTAAGGCACTTGTTAATAAAACAGCAAAACACTTTCTATTCAGTGAAAATAGCAACAGTATGAAAGAAGATACAAGATAATATAAGACTGAAAAGAGATAAAAGATCGATTTTAAGGTGAATGTCACGCAAAATGAAAAAGAGATTGTTATTAAGCTTCATTTGTGCCGTTATTTTATTTATTGTAGTAATTTCTAACGATGATGATTTTGCACAAATAGTCGTCCCTTTTCTGGGTCCTTTCAGCGAACGAGACATAACTTGTTATAATGATCCATCTGACATTAATGGGTTGCAAGAATTTGATACTTCAAAAGGTATTGCTATGATAAATATTAAAATTATAATTATCTGTTAAATTAAATATGTAACTCAAAAATCAAATTCACTAAGATATTCTAGAGTTTTTTTTTAAATTCAATACAGTAATTATTTAGTAAATTATTTCGGTTCAATTTTATTGAAAAAAAGCTATTTTTTATAATTAAAATTGATTACTAGTTTAGTTACCGTTGCAGTTATTATGCCGCTTGCAGTATACTTAACATGACTAGATAACAATCAATACATGGAAGGCCGTGTCTCAATATGTACTTCCACTGCAATGTATTTACTTCTAAATATTTTAATTTATTTATTTATATAATTATTGTAAGATGATTTTTATAAAACAAAAATTATTGCAAGCAAAAAAAAAATACTGCTCTCTCAATATAAATTAGTAAGAATTTGATGAATGGAATTAGTAGCCTTATATTTGACTATTGAATAAGTGAAAATACTAAGCAGAAGAATTCAGTGACATGTAAATATTATATTGACGATATTGGCAATTTTCTGTTGCAGAAAAGGAAAGACCAAAGTTTGGGCGGAATATTTTTTTTCATGAGACTTCATGTTTTGGTGAGGAAGGACTACTTTTGAATGCAAGACAAGCCTGTGCAGTGGAATCTGCAGCAAGAATGAACCCAAAAATGACTGTCTATCTTTTATTTTTGAGTCCTTCGAAAATTGCAGATTCGTCTAAACAAGTGATTCGACAGTTATTGAGTTACGAAAATATAAAAATCAGACGAGTTTATATAAATAATTATGTAAGACACACACCTTTAGAGGAATGGTATGCAAGTGGAATTTTGAGGACCAGCAGATGGCCCAGAAGTCACATGTCTGATATTTTGAGATATCTGACTTTATGGAAATATGGAGGCATTTATTTGGACTTAGACGTCGTCGTTACAAAGTAATTTAATTGATTTTAAAAATTTCATATTTTGAATCAATTTTTCAATACCCCCATGTTATAAAATTTAATCAAAAAAATTTGTTAATCGCAGATCTTTGGAGGATTTGAATAATTTTGCTGGGGCAGAAGACTGGGAAGACGTTGCTGCAGGTGTAATGGGATTTGGAATGGGAAATTTAGGCAGAAGAGTCGCCGAAGCCTGCTTACGTGATTTGAAAAGAAATTTTCGCGGCAATGTTTGGGGCAATAATGGACCTGGAGTGATAACACGAATTTTGCAAAAACTCTGTGCCACAGAATATGTAATTAACAATTAGTAAAATAAGAAAAATTTTTATAAAAATAGAAAATATTAAAGTTATCCTATTTATTAGTGAAAATATTGATAAATAATTTAAATAACAAACTTTTATTTTAGGCTCGAGATATGACATCTTCTCGCTGCAGTGGATTCAAGGTTTTCACTCCCTCTGCCTTTTATCCGATCCACTATAAAAATTGGATGAAATACTTCGAGTTAGAGGCCAAAAACGAGACAATGAAGGAAATCGAAAACTCAAAGGCTATTCATGTTTGGAACAAACTCAGCAAATGGGAAACAATTCAAGTTGGAAGCAAAGTACCTTACGCAATAATTGCGCAGAAATATTGCCCGAAAGTCTACAGCAATTGTGGCGCAATTTTCTAAAAAGACAGAGAAGTAATGACATTGTCTATTTTCTATTTTATTCTTTCACGTCAGTAGTTAGGAAGAAATTGTTCATATTAGATTAAGAAGAATTTTATATCGAAAATTTGTAAAGTTAACGTTAAGGTAGAAACACCAAAAAAAATTATGTAAAAAATCTTCTACTCAACAAATTTAGCTAAAGAGATTAGACATTTAGAATAGTATTAGTATTTTTACATTCTCATCAGCTAGAAAAGCTATTGTGTAAAATTTGACCCCTTCCCCACCGTTTTTGTCAAATTTCCATGTTTTTACGAATGTTGCTGTCTGTCTGTGTGTTTGTGTGTAGATTTTTAGATATAGTGAGCACAATAACTTTTGAAAGAATGGACCGATTGGATTGGCCTTTGGTCTACTCTTTTAGAGTCTTAAAATGAAGGTCAAGGGTCGCTAGCCAGCCGTTTTGGACAAAAATTCAAAAAGTTAGAATATTTTAAAAATTTTCAAAATTATTATATCAACTTTTTGAATTTTCTTGAAAAGTCGAAAATTTAAATTGTTAAGACAAATAATGAGAGATACAGAGAAAATTTTAATGAACATGATTATTCACTATTTATTTGTATCTATTGCATGGTGAACCAAACCGAGCGCGAGGTTTAAATGAGTTTAAGTTAAATACAAATCGGGCGCGAAGCGCGAGTGTCCTGATGAGAATGTGTTCGTTAAGGTCGATAAAATCATAAGTAAATTAGTTCTCCTTTTCATTTAGAACTAAAGTAATTAGAAAAAAATTATATAGGAGCGATAAAGGTTGCTAAGCGAGCGTGAAGCGCAACGAAGCGTGCAAGCGCGCGCAAGCATCATAAAGCGCGCAAAACGGAGCGCCAAGCACGACGAGTAATAATGTAATAATGTGCCCATAAAGCGGGCAGATTTTTAGTATTATTATTAATAATCACAGTATTATGACTCTTTATTTGATTTTTTATGTAATTAAGTATTTATCCATGTTATTTATACATTGAATATTTTTAAGGCAATTAAATTAAAAAATGTAATTGAAGAAAATTTCTCGACCAAAAATGCTCCAGACAATGTGATTTTTATTGTTAGAGAAAATATGATCTGAAAATCATGTGAATAATTTGAAGCATATCCAAATTTAAAAGATTTTAATTATTTATGTTTTAGGATTAAAACATTTTTATAGGAAAATTGAAAATGATTTAAATAATACTACTTTCATGTAATAGGGGAGACCAGGGCTGTTGGTTAATTTTTTACTTGATGACTTTTCGTAGCTCACATTTTAAATTACAAAAATTTTGGTTCTCACCAGATAAAAGTATTATATACTCTTGGTTGGCTTGGTTTTTTTGAAGCAAGAAAATTTGTCAACTTGCCCCGGCTATGTTTTTTAAAATTAAATTGTTGTGCAGATTAAGGAACCCAAACAATAAATTTGAGCGATTCATCATTTTAAAGCTCTTAGTATGCAATCATGCAATGGAATCACAGCGGAAGTCTTTGCATAACTTAATACACTTGCATTAGGCGCCAGTGGCGCTGTTATTAACATTTCCGTTGTTTAAAAAAAGAGCGTTAGCCAACTTACCTCGTTGGTCAACATTTTATGTATTAATAAAACTGTTTGTAAAATGATGTTTGAAGTTATTCAATATTTTTTTTTCAAATACGAATATTTCATCATTTTTGTACTTTTTAGTAGAAAATCTAATACAAATATATAATTTTTCGTATCACCATATAGATATCATATCAGTGATAACTATCTTAAAAGATAATACAGCTACATATTTGACAGTCGAAATCTATCAGTTGAACATCATAGCTAACAGTAACAACTCTATTGAAAAGTGTCTCGAACACAAATGCATATTACCAAAAAAATGTGGTTTAATAATTAATAAATTAACACAATTAATTTGTAATTTAACAGAGAATTGAATTATAATCTCGATTATGATATAAAATTTGAAAAGAATTATCCACAAAAAATGAAGAAAAGATTATTTTTAGGGTCAATTTGTGCTGTCATTTTATTTATTCTAGTAAATTATAGTGCTTGTGAATATTATTGGAGGCAAATTACTGTAAAAATGAATTTTCCTATGAACTCTATCAGCGAAAAAGACACATCTTGTTATAGCGAAATATCTACCGATAATGGACTGCTAGAATTCAATCCCCAAAGAGGTATTGATACTATTAATCTTGATAATTATAACTGATGCACACTTAAATTTACTTTAAGTGAAAAGAGTCAATTTTGACTAGATATCTATAGTTATATTTTCCTTTCAGAAAAGGAAGACCTGCGACTTGGAAGAAATATTTTCTTTCACGAAACTTCCTGTTTTAGGGAAGAACTAATTTTGAATGCAAGACAAGCCTGTGCCGTGGAATCTGCAGCAAGAATGAACCCAAACATGACAGTTTATCTTCTATTTTTGAGTCCTTCGAAAATTGCAAATTCATCTAAACCAGTGATTCAACAATTATTGAGTTACGAAAATATAAAAATTAGACGAGTTTATATAAATAATTATGTAAGACACACACCTTTGGAGGAATGGTATGCAAGTGGAATTTTGAGGACGAGCAGATGGCCTAGAAGTCACATGTCTGATATTTTGAGATATCTGACTTTATGGAAATATGGAGGCATTTATTTGGACTTAGACGTCGTCGTTACAAAGTAATTTAATTGATTTAAAAAATTTCATATTTTGAATCAATTTTTCAATACCCCCATGTTATAAAATTTAATCAAAAAAATTTGTTAATCGCAGATCTTTGGAGAGTTTGAATAATTTTGCTGGGGCAGAAGACTGGGAAGACGTTGCTGCGGGTGTAATGGGATTTGGAATGGGAAATTTAGGCAGAAGAGTCGCCGAAGCTTGCTTACTTGATTTGAAAAGTAATTTTCGCGGCAATGTTTGGGGCAATAATGGACCTGGAGTGATAACACGAATTTTGCAAAAACTCTGTGCCACAGAATATGTAATTAACAATTAGTAAAATAAAAAAATTTTTTATAAAAATAGAAAATATTAAAGTTATCCTATTTATTAGTGAAAATATTGATAAAAAATTAAATAACAAACTTTTATTTTAGGCTCAAGATATGACATCTTCTCGCTGCAGCGGATTCGAGGTTTTCCCTCCCTCTGTCTTTTATCCGATCCATTTTACAAATTGGAAGAAATACTTCGAGTTGGAGGTCAAAAACGAGACAATGAAGGAAATTGAAAACTCGAAGACTATTCATGTTTGGAACAAACTCAGCAAATGGGAAACAATTCAAGTTGGAAGCAAAGTACCTTACGCAATAATTGCGCAGAAATATTGCCCGAAAGTCTACAGCAATTGCGGCGCAATTTTCTAAAAAGACAGAGAAGTAATGGCATTGTCTATTTTCTACTTTAAGTTTGTAAGTTAATTATTATACACCTGAAAACTCATAAAGGAATTTATTATAATCATATTTTGCTATATAAATATTGTATGGAAATTTTGAGGCTCATGAAATTTTGTATGAAATTTTGATGTGAATAAAGTTTCGAACGTTCATTGAACGATAAAAAAAAAATGTCGAATTTTTAAAAAATCGAAAGCAAGTCACGTTTAGAATAAATTGAACAAGTTGGAAAAAATAAAAATTTATAGGGAATTTGCTTATAGAATAATTGCTCAGAAAAATTGTCTAAAAGTTCTTCTAAGGAGATCAACGTATAATTATGGTGAGTATATTCAAAAATAATATGGCTGCACTGAACAATGTAGACTGATGTCAAGGATGAGAAATGAAAGGGTATTTTGCACTCGCGGTATATAAAGGCTTACGGACTTCTTCAAAAATATCCAGAGAAGCTTAACATCATGTCGCAACAGCTTGTGAGACTTTTTACTTATTCCATTTTCCTACAATTTTAAGCTTTTCAAAGTTTATAGTAATTATATGGAACTAAAAGATATTTTCTTTAATAATTAGATAATAATTAATAATTTCTGAAGAAATATGCGAAAATATGTTAAATAGTTTTCTTTTTTCTTTTATAGTTTGCACTGATAATAGCAATGCTTTATACAGCATCCGCTTTTCCGGAAAACTTGTTATCCATAAAAAATAATCCTATACGAGAAAAATCAGTTTCGGTAAAGACGAAATCAAGTTTGCCAATTATGGGAGATTTAGATTTAGCGGAAACAGCGTGGTGAGTTATAGTTATTCAAATTTTTTTCATTTTTATGTAAGTTTCTTATATTATTAGCTTGATTATTTTTTTTTATATATTTGGGCCTTTTTGGTATTAAATTTAGGTCTTATTTTGTTGGGCTTTCTTTTTGCGTTTTTTTTTTGTTGCGAAGTGTGGTTTTTTACCTTAAAGTTTTTTATTTGCGATCGGGAATTAAGTGATTTTATTAATTTCTTTATGAATATCCTAAGTTTTTAACTCGTTTTCCTTCTCTTGATAGTTCTCAGTCATAGCAAAGTCAATCATGTACGCACACGCATAAGTGTTCGGGTTTCCGCTTATTAATTAAATGGCTATTTCAGAATTATCCTTTATCATTTTACGCTTTAGAACTGTATAATTTAAGTATACAAATTATACTCCGAATAATTTTAACTAAAACACTCAGTATACAAATTAAAATATAAATACAGTGAACAGACAATCCATCACTACAAAATAAGCAAAATTCGCGGTCATTTGATGATGAATTTGTTCTTTTTGACTTGTTTTTAGGTCTCTATTGGGATGGAGTGGAGGTGGTCACGGTCATCATGAAGGTGGATATGATCACTATGGCGATGGTCATCATCACTATGGCGGTGGTCATGATCATTATGGAGGCGGTTATTATCATTATGAAGATGGTCATGATCATCATTATGGAGGTGATCACTATCATCATGGAGGTGGTCATGATCATCATGGAGGTGGTCATGATCATTATGGCGGTGGTCATGACCATTATGGAGGTGGTCATGACCATTATGGCTGGGGTCATTAACGAATTTTTATATAATTCACTAATCAGCAGAACGAATTTTCAATGTATAATTTCTTAGTTATTATAGTCATATTAAACAATAAATATTGACAGTAATTTTTTCAATTAATGAATGCGTACAAACCACAAGTAATTTTTAAGTTTAATCGTAGTTGAAATAACACTGAATATATGTTTAAGGAAGCTTTTTTATTAAAATAAAATATTTTTTTGGCATCGTTTAGTTTTATTTGTAATATCTCATAATCTGGTCACGAATTATTTGTCAAGAAACAAACGTTAGCAATTGTTAGTAAAAATTATTATTTTTGCCATGAGTATATTAGAAGTTTGAATTGCATAATTCATTATATGCAAAATTTCATCAATTTATCTGAACTCGTTCTTCAGGATTGTTAAAAGTGTGACATACATACATG